>CM053576.1:122530123-122606887 GCA_028646485.1 Cryptoprocta ferox | reverse complement strand
TACCCAAGGGATACAGAAGTGCTGATGCATAGGGGCACATGTACCCCAATGTTCGTAGCGGCACTTTCAACAATAGCCAAATCATGGAACGAGCCTAAATGTCCATCAACTGATGAATGGATTAGGAAGATGTGGTTCATCTATACAATGGAATACTACTTGGCAATGAGAAAGAATGAAATCTGGCCATCTGTAGCAACGTGGATGGACCTTGAGGGTGTCATGCTAAGTGAAGTCAGTCAGGCAGAGAAGGACAGATACCATATGTTTTCCCTCATAGGTCTAACAGGAGAAACCTAACAGGGGACCATGGGAAGGGGAAGGCGGGGAAAAGAGTTAGGGAGAGGGAGGGAGGTAAATCATGAGAGACTCTTGAATACTGAAAACAAACCGAGGGCTGATGCGGGTGGGGGAAAGGGGAAGGGGGGTGATGGTCATGGAGGAGGGCACTTGTGCGGAAGAGCACTGGGTGTTATATGGAAACCAACTTGACAATAAACTATAAATAAAAAAATAAAATAAAGTTATATTTTGCCATATAAAAAGAAGAAGATGACAATGATCAGTACATGCGTTGTCTCTCTAAGTAAAAATAAAAGACAAAAAAATGAGAATTTATATTCCCAAAGTGATAGTCATTGACACCAGTCAGGCCCCTTTTCTGTCCTTTTGACCTGGGTGTTCTTAGGACAATCACCCTTCATTTAAAAATGATTGGGCAATAATAACAAGTCAATGGATTAGTATCAGGCCCATCATGACCATGCACCACGTTGTGCTTTATGATCTATAAAGTTTTGTACAGATACCGGTGGCCATTACTGCCATCACTGTGCTTATGAAAGCTTAGGGGTGGGGAAGGTCAGAGCGAGATGAACAAGCACAACGGACAGGAATTTTCATGGTCACCTGAGCCAACTTTTCTCCAGCACTTCAGATTTAACACGTGTCCTCAGCATGCTCGAAAAAGCCCAGACTCCAGCAAGCCCCATGATGACACCGAACCCTCAGCCACACCCTTCTGTAGGAGACACAGGGCTTTTGGTAAATAAGTTTTGGGGGGCAAGTAACTCTCTGCTTTTGGAGCTGTGGTCAGCACAGAGAATGATACAGAGCAGATGCTATTCTGAACAGTACACCAAGCCTGCTCCTGCCTTCCGCTTCCCTGATTCTGTCTCGCTGTCTTTTGTCTCACTCCCTCTCGCGTGCCTCTTATCTTAGAATGGGCTGATACATATTAATTTTCAATTTTTAAAGAAGCAATGGGTTATTTCTTAATTTGGTGTTCAGTCTTCTTTTAAATGCACAGCCTTACATCACAGTGCGGTGTACCTTTGTGAGTTTCAGCAATCTTTATTTAGGAAAACATGTAGGGGTATAGTCTATAAGCAACAATACCTATTTTAATAATAATAACATTATTGAGAATTGTCAGGCACTAAGCTGGGTTCTGTACTTTCTTTATCTCATGTCATGCTTTCAAAAGTCCTCTCAGATGGGATCTCTCATTACTCCACTTTACATATTTGTAAACTGAGGTTTTAAAGAAAGTCAGACTCAAGCTTTAGTTTTAATGTCATTTGTTAAGTTGTTCCTTTATACCCTGTCTACTGTGGCGCCCCCAAGTTATTCTGTATCAAATCAACCCTTTTACTTGCTATTTAGCGTTTATTAGAATCTGCATTTATTTATGGGCTTATTCACTGTATGTCTTCCCCACAACAATCTAACCGCCAGAGGCAGGAATCATGCCTGCCTTGTCCACCTTATCATCAGTGCCTTGCACTTTGACAATATAGGCATAAAACAAACTGTTGAATGAATGAATAAATAAATAAATGAATAAATGACTCCAAAGTGTCAGCCTGTAAGAATTCTTCTACCTCTGCGATCTGTTCAGTTGTAAGTGTGTATGTAGGCATGTATGTATGTATTTACTGTGGCATAAAGCAGGCATTAAGCAAATTATGAATGCCTCTTGTGTCCTACGATGAGTTTATTTCAAATTGAGAGCCAGAGCATAAAATCATTTTCTATAGGTCACCAAAGACACTCCTAATATATTCCTGAAATGAAAAATAGCTTTGGAATTTATGTGGCCACTTCATGATATTTAGCCCTTTGATCCCTGAAGTCTTTCAGCTCTGTTTGATCCAAATCACGGCCAGGAAGCGTAAGAGAAAATGAATTGTGCCAATAAATATTTACTTTCATCTCTTTTCTATATGCCTAGAGAGCTGCTTCTACCTAAACTGTTCGAAGGGTGGAAATTAAGTTCATCATTTGAATGGCTTTGTGAAAAGGCAAGTGAAAGAAAACATTTCTAAGGCAGAGTATTTGTTTCTCTGCTGTTACTATGTATGACTCACTTCTGAATTTCTTAAAATGCAGACATCTTATTTTAAGAAATTCAAAAGGCTTCAGTTAAAAAATCAACAAACTCAACTGATGCCTCCTTACACAGGTTGTGAAAGCACCTCTCCTTCCTATTATCCTTAGGTACGGAAAGTGCTGGGCTACCTTCTCACTACTTTCCCCATGACTTCTGCATCCCTAAGGACCAGCCCCAACCCAATGTGTGTGAGTGCTTGCATACGCACACACGCTATATTTCTCTGGCTAAATCCTAACCTGGTTCATGGATTAACTCATTTGTGATTTATCCAAGAAAGTCTTCCCAGACCAGCGCCCTCCCCACACTGTACAGATTCCTCTCCTGACTGTTCCCATACAGTATTTTTTCCATTGCACTCACCATAGTCTATTGATTGATTTTATCTGTTTCACTATCTTACTTACTCGTGGGAGATGAGTTATAGCAAGGACTCGGTCTTGCTCATATCTGGATTCCCAGGACCTCGCTCAGTGCTTGATGAATAATAGGCTTTAAATAAATATTCATTTAATAATTTAATGAATGAGAAGATTGAATGGAGTTCCTATCTTGGGAGAATGGTGAATGGCCCATTGGATAGAAAGGATCCCATGAAATGCCTCCTGGTGGGACTTGGATGTCCTTCCTGTCCCTACCACTATCTGGACCCTGAGCTTGAAACCCCGAGTAAACTCACAGGTGCAATGTGAGGCAGAAAGGGCAAAGTGAGGGCAGAGTTTCATGGGGAAACATTTCTTTGACAAGAAAACATGGGAACTGAAGGGATTAATGACTCTTGAATGATAAGAGAGACTTTTTAGGTAGAACTTCACCTAGGAAAAATATTTTAGCCAAATTCCAAGGCAGTTTTTGTTACACCTCCAGGGCTGCTGCAGTGGGACAGCCTATTGCTTTGAAGAACATACATTTTATTATTTAAGGTTTTTTTAAATTCATTTTGAGAGAGAAAGAGAGAGCATAGCAGGGGAGGAGCAGAGAGAGAGAGGGTGAACAAGCAGGAGCCACACTGTCAGCACAGAGCCTGACCTGAAATCAAGAGTCAATGCTTAAACAACTGAGCCACCCAGGTATCCCAAAGAATATGCACTTAAAAAAATAATAAATAAATAAAAAATAAAAGAGTGAGCCTCCTCAGACTTCAACTTTCATAAGGTTCCCTATGAATGATAGAAAAATCAATAACAAAGGCCTGACCATGGGAATGTTAAGGAAATGCAGAGAGAAGGAATGTAAATCCTTTGTGGTGATTTTCCAGTCCTCTAAAAGAAGTAACAACTCTAGAACATACTGACATGGGACATGGACCAGAACTGGACTCAGAATTCAAGCAGGGACTGCAAATAATCAAGGCAATTAAAGAAAAGATAACTTTCCAATAGCATCACTTAGTTCATGATTCATCCAGTTTTCTATGGATAGGGAATTAAGGTTCACAATAAACATGTGCATACATGCCTATTTTATGTGTTTATTTAGTAAGTGAATTGAATGCAATGCACTCTGCAGTGTATTTGCTTTCTTGGTACTGGATCAGTCATACTTTGATTATATAAGGTTCTGAACCAAGTCTTTTTTGGTGTGTTTATTTTTGAGAAAGAGAGAGAAACAGCACAAGCAGGGGAGAGGCAGAGAGAGAGAGACGCAGAATCTGAAGCAGGCTCCAGGCTCTGAGTGGTCAGCACAGAGCCTGGCGCAGGACTCAAACCCACAAACTGCGAGATCATGACCTGAACCAACGTCGATGATTAACCAACTGAGCCACCTAGGTGCCCTTGAACCAAGTCTCCTGACCTCTTTTTCCATTCTTCTGTACTCATCCTTTGTCCCAGGCTCACCAACCAACTCAGAGGTATTTTAATCAGTCTTGTTTGGATTATGTCTATACAACATTCTATGTGGTGTTCCCTCCCTAAAATGGCTACCCAAACTCATTCTTCATATGACTAATTCTTACTCATCCTTTGAAATATAGCTCATGTATTTCTCTATTATTTTTTTTTTCTGGGGAAAATTTCTTTGGTTCACCATTTTGGAATAATGTTCCCATTTCCTGGTTCTCATATCACCTATGTAGATGAATCTTACTTTATTTACTTGTACTTTTTCAAAGGACATCTACATCATTTATACATTTTCATTATTATACATAAATCTGCAATGAATCTGCTTATAACTCATACATTTGCATATTTATATAGAATGCTCTGGACCAGCTTAAATGCCATTAAAATCACCTGCTTCATGAAATAATTTACCTCTGAAGCTGACTGGGACTGTTTAAATGTCATAATCACTTCTTTACTATTTGGGAGGCAGTAATTTCAAGTTAATTTTAATTATTGTATTTTTATACAGAATCATGTACATACATTAGAAAAATGGAATCTTTACATTTTTATTAGATCTCTGTGTCTGTGTTTATTTCCTAACTTGTTAATTTTATATGTTTCTCACTCTTACTTTTCATTAGTTATTGTATACATGGTTTAGTAATTGTGGGATTATTTATCAATTCCATTTTATTATCTCCTACTACATTAGTTTCTACTTTTATCTTTATCAATTTCCTCATGTGCTTTCCTTTCATAAACACTTTAACTTTACTATAATATTCTTGTTAGATGGCCAATTAATGTATTTTTGTGATTTCTTATGATGAAATTAGAAATTAAGTTATACATTTTCCTCTGAATATAGCTTCAGCTCTACCTTATAGAATTTAGAGCATCCTTATTATTGTTATTATCCAGATGTTGATTGACAGTTTTTTTAATGTTTATTTATTTTTTAGAGAGAGTGAGAGAGAGAGAGAGAGAGCGCAAGTGAGGGAGGGGCAGAGAGAGAGGGAGACACAGAATCCAAGGCAGGCTCCAAGCTCGGAGCTATCAGCACAGAGCCCGAAATGGAGCTCAGACTCTCAAACAGTGAGATCATGACCTGAGCTGAAATCAGATGCTTAACCGACTGAGCCACCCAGGTGTCCCTGATCGACAGCAATTTTAACTGCCTCTTTGATATCAGAGTTTATTATAAGATTTTTTTTTAGTTTGCAGTATTTTCATGTTGATATGTTTGTGCTTATGTTCATTTAATTTAGTGTATCTGTTAATACTATTTTAAATTTTATCATTTATTTGCACTATAGTTTTGTTCATTGTTTTACCTAATTGGTATTTCAAAGATTGAGGACATATTGACATCCTGTTTCTCATTTGTACGCATGCACATACACATGTTTGAGTAAGTAATTATACATGTGTATATAAATAGGCAAGTCAAATACTGAGCAGTAAGGTACCAGTGATTCTGTTTAAGGAGTTAGAGAAAGGAAATGCTTTCTTCTAACCACATGCACTTGTGTGGACGTATTACTGTTTTACATATTACTTCTTATATACTGTATGATATACTATTTTGTGTAATATTTAAAATATTTTCATGAACAGAGAATTTGTAATTCTTTTCTCTTTATGTATATGATTACCAATGTTATTTCCCATTAAATGTCTTCACTGACATGGTAATTCATTCAACAAGTATTTACTGATTGCCTTTATTTTTTTAATGTTTATTTATTTATTTTGAGAGGGGAGGAGTAAAGAGAGAGAGAGAGAGAGAGAGAGAGAGAGAGAGAGGAGAATCCCAAGCAGATTTCACACTTAGTGCATAGTCTGACGCCAGGCTCAATCTCATGATTGTGAGATCATGACCAGAACCAAAAATAAGAGTCAGATGCTTAACCAACTGAGCCACCCAGGCACCCCTTACTTAGTGCCTTTAATGTGCCAGGCACAAGGCACAGAGGATACAATAAAAGCACAGTGGACATCGTGGGTCCAGTGGTCATTGATAGTCTTTTAAAGATTCAGATGCCACATCAGTGAGGGGTATTTGGTTTGCATGAGGCGGTTTTGTCCATTTTATTAGCTGGATATATTTATTGTCCTACAACACCATGCAAATTTATTCCTTTGTCTTGTATCATTTCACAGTCAAAAGTGGGAGCGGAGAGTGTGTATCCTCTCTATAGGTGACACGTTTCATCTATATGGCTTTGCAATTTTTATTCGTTCTTGAATTTCAATAACCTCACCAAATTAAGTCTCAATCTTGGCATTTTTATGATTCTTTTCAAAAGCCAGTGATATCTTGCCCAATATCCCCTTGGTCCACCTGAATATCTGTAGGTGAAGACAGTTCCCAGAATGCTTGCCATTTCCCATCTCAAATCTGAAGGCTTTCTCCAGTGCCAGGATTTTGCTTGGTTGCTCACCATCACAGGATGGCAGAGTTGATGCCACCAGAATGAGCTTCCATAATGGAGGCCCAGAGTCAGCTAAGTGTCCCAGCCTCCTGTTTGCTGGTGGCATTATTCTGAGCTGTGTTGCATCCTTGCACCTCTGACCTAGGGGCCCATAGTAGAAACCAGCTGATCAACATATTCTTCACTCCCTTCTTTTTCCCACCTTCCTCTCTTCCTTTGTGTCCTGAGATTCTCTCTCCAATAAACTACATGCACTCAGACTAAGGCAAGAAGGTGCACACTTGAAGATTCATACATTTCTCCACTTTAGAAAAAAATTCTTTTCTATGCTTTTCTATGATTTCTTTGGTTATTGTATTTAGTAACTCTGATCATCATGCAAACAGCTCACTTCCACGTAGTTCATTTCATCGCTGATTCCTTTCCTCTCGGCCCATTTCAACTTCATTTCGAATGCTGTTTTTCCAACTTGCCTTTCACATAACTGATTCTATTTTCTGCACCTCAATTCTATTCATTGCTGCTTCCGGGGTGGTTTTAAAAACTGCAGCATAATGTTTTAATTTCTTTCCTTAGTGCTGCCATTTTCCACTTCATCTCAGGCTCTTAACTTAGTATTTCCTGTGGGATATCTTGCATTTTGTCTCAGGTTGGGCTCCTTGGAAAGCAGAGTCTGAGAAGCAGTTTAGCGTGAAATATGTTTATTAGAAGTGCTCTTGGATCAGCACTTGTGAGAAGCGGAGGAATATACCGGACTGGGCAGAGGTCAAAACCAAACTCTGGTGTAGTTCCAAATGACAGCATTGGCCAATCTCAAGGGGAATTTTCTGGAGCTACAAAGACTCATTCCCAATGTCTCCTGTGAGGCCAAAATGGCCAGGCCTTTATAACTCTAGCTGGGTTGGTCAGTGGCTGTTGGCCTCCCAGGGGAGGGTTGAATTAGGGCTAAGTGGCTCTGCCGCCCAGTCAACCCCAGGCTGACAGCTCTTCCTTTTAGCCCCTGGATCTCCTGCCGGCTTGGAGAGAACTGGGTGGTACATCTCAGAGTCCATCATTATTCATTCTCCAATCATCATTTTTAATTCCTATTTGTTTTCATCTCTTTGAGGGTGCCATTGAGTATCTTTCATATTTTCTTTATTTCTTTGTGCATTTCCTTTGAAGTGTTCCATTTCCTTGCTTTATGTCTTCATTATGAATTTGGCATTCCTTTCCCATGAACACTTGTATGTTTGGTACACTCTTCTAGACGAATCATTTCTGCCTGTTACTCATTACTGTTACTGAACAGGGAGCTTTTTCTTCATCATCTCTCATCCCTGACTGTCGTGAATGGAATTCTTTTAATGTGCTCTCCATTTACCCAGGCATTGTTTCCATTTTATTGCTGGAACATGTCTACCAAAGGGCTGGATATCAACAGCGTCAAGTGTGGGTGTACATCATTGGATTTTGGGAGGGGGTGGAGTGCAGTGAGCAGTGTGTAAAACTGCTTGTGACCAGTATCATGCCATCACAAGTCACAGGGGCTGTGTGTTTGCACATGCCATTCCCCGTGTAGGAGACACATGTCCTTCTGCAATTTTCCTTGCACTTGCAGATGTATTCTGCAGCTCTTAGTTCAGAAGTCCCTCCTCAGGAAAGTTGTTCCTGATCCCTGTAACCAGGTCAATACGCCTATTGTGAATACCAACACTAGGTCTTTATGAGAGTTTGGAAATAATTAAACCGACCTTTAATGAAGAGTTATTTGCCATTCAATTGATTGTCCTTAGGAATATAAGGCTGACTCAAACATGTTTCTAACACTCTCCACCATTTCATTTTTATGCTTTTACAGCACTTAGCTCAGTTCCAGTTTTACTGGTTTCATAATAATTTTTTATTAGTCAAATATGTCACTAGACATGAGATCAGAAAGTAAATCTGTAGTGAAAGTGTCTCAGCACCTCACACAACACTCGATATCTGTAGGTGCTCAATAAATTGCAGTTGAATGTAATGTATGAGTAAATGGAAGAATTATAAAAAAAAAAAAAAGATTATGCTGGATACCAAAAGCTGGTTGATTAGATTTCCAAGTCCATATGACCCCTTACAAATGCTCCTGTTTTATAGGCTTTGAATGCAAATGTTTTTAAAAGGAAAGGAAAAACTATTGCCAATTAGCTCCTGAAGATCTGTGACGCTCAGTACAACTATGGGAAAGAGGTAAAATGATGGGGCACCTGGGTGGCTCAGTCAGTTAAGTATCAGATTTCAGCTCAGGTCATGATTTCATGGTTCATGGGTTAGAGCCCTGTACCAGGCTCTGTGCTGACAGCTCAGGGCTTGGATCCTGCTTTGGATTCTGTGTCTACTTCTCTCTCTCTCTCTCTCTCTCTCTCTCTCTCTCTCTCTCTCTCTCTCAAAAATAAACATTAAAAAATTAAACATAAAGAAAAAGGTAAAATGCATAGCCCTTGGCTTTGAGGGGCTTTCAACCAGAGATGAAACACTTTCTAGACCAACAACACATCCAAAGTGGGGCCCATCAGTCATGGTATCAGAAAATTCATGTGTGTTCGTCATTCTGGTGAATATTTAAGGTCAGTGGATGGGAAAATGTACTCATTTCTTATCAATATTTTCAGGTTAGTAAGAGAGAATTGGGATGTTTTAACATTAAACTAGTTCATCATAAAAGCGTCAGAGTGATTTTCCAGGTGATCAGAAAAGTGTACTTCTGCCTTTTTGTTTGGTTACATCTTGTGGTGAAACATCCTAAAACCACCCAAGAGGAATTAACCTTGCAAATTTCATGTTACAAAAAGAACATTGAGCTTCTCCCAGCCTTCAAAGAGGTTTTATTGGGGAAATCTGCGCAAACTCATTTGTTTCTTCTAAATTTGCATGTTCTCAAAACAATTACGTGTTTTGCGCATTATAAAATCTATGTCCAAGCTTAAGACAGATCAATTATCTTCCCCGGTGAGTGTTTGAGATATATTTATGTTCTGGTAACCTGAGAATTATCTCACATTGCCCATAAATGTCCATGAATGTCAAATACTTTGAAATATTTTCCAAAAAAGAAACTGAGGGTCTTATAAAAGCCTTTATTTTGTTCTAAAAAAAAAATCTCAATTCTCCCTCCCCTGGAAAATAATTGAATGTTCAGTTTATATGTTCTGACTATCCATCCTTTTTCCCCCGGAGCTCTTTTTCTTCCCAGACAGCCTCTCCCTCCTTTTATTATCTCTTCAGCCTGAATATTGCAATTCCCATGGGGAGTGTGATTTTGTCCACAATGGTAAATTGCATACCCCTTTAAAAAACTAAAACTCCTTTAAAGAACTTATGGTCTAATACTTTTTAAAAACATAAATATCTTCCTTCCGTGATAAACACACTTCAGACATAAGGAGGGATTCATGATATGGAGCGAGAAGTTCACTGCCAGTCATTAATCATTTTGGTACCAAAAAAATAACTAATGAGTGTGAAATAGTTTCTGAGAAGCCTAAATGAGCCATTCTGTGGTTTGTTAACTCTACTTCAAAGAACTCTTATTTTCATTTCTTTAATTTTGAGCATAGAATGTTTTTATGCTCTTGATAAGTCCCCTTACTATGCAAGCCCAACTTACCAAAATATATAGACTAGCCAGACTATTTCACAGAGTGGGGAATTGAGTCCCAAAGAGATGAAGAGACTCATCCAGTATCTTAATCAGTTCGTAGTTGCAAGCAACAGAAATGAAATAAGGCAAAAAAAAAAAAAAAAAAGGTATTACACAGCTCTCTGGGAAAGTGAAAAGCCTTTTTTTGGAGTAGTCAGGGGCATTACCTGAAATCATGTCACAAAATTGGTCCACTGGAGGGGTGCCTGGGTGGCTCAGTTGGCTAAGCATCTGACTTAGACTCAGCTGTTATCTCATGGCTTGTGAGTTCGAGCCCCACATTGGGCTCTGTGATAGTTCAGAGCCTGCAGCGTGCTTTGGATTCTGTGCCTCTCCCCCTCTCTCTGCCCCTCCCCCACTCCTGCTCTTTCTCTCTCTTTCTCAAAAATAAATAAACATTAAAAAAAATTTAAAGAATTGGTCCACCGGAAATCCTATCACTATGGCTGACCAAATGTGAAATAGCTTGCATTGGCAATCCCATCCCTGCCCCCTACTTAATTGCTAGACTTTGGAGGCAGATCCCCTAGAATCATGGCCATTACCATCCCTAGAAACGCAAAGCCTGGCAGCTGCTCCCTTCTTACTGAGACAGATTTTCAGTCTCTAGTTCTGTGCTTCTGTAGTTGGTGATTCAAAATCTGGGTCAGTCAAACCAGTTTGACGTAGTCTGGGTTGCATAGTATGGTTGCAAATAAAGCTACAAAAAAGGCTGAGGAGGATCTATCCATAATTGTCAAGTGTATAGTGAGAGGCAAATCTGGGAATTTCATGAGCATCGAAGGAGAGTTAATATACTGCACTGCATAGGATTACATACAAATGTTCTCAGTCCCTCCTTCTCTGTCTCTGTCTCTGTCTCTGTGTGTGTGCGTGTGTGTCTGTCTCCCTTAATATCTATAAATAGTTTATAATAATAAGACATGCCATGTTCAGAGATGCTTTTCATTACATTCCTTCTAACCAAATCCACCAAAGTTATTTCAGAAGTCTCTTGGAGTCCCAAACATTCCCACAGCCTTATGTTTTCACTGCCCTGACCGCTACTTTATAGGTCCTTTCTACAGCTGGAGAAGGAAGGCCATTTTAAATCTGATAATCCCAATGTGAAATGACCCACAACATCAGCAGAGAGTAACAAACTGGATGGGTGTGCCGGGAAAGAAAGCCAAGAATGATGGGAGGGAAGAAAGAGAACAGATTCACGTGGGAGAATCACCTCCTTAATGTATAAAACATAAAGTTCTCTCAGGGGTGTCAGGACGAAGGAAGGCTGCCATCTACATCAGTGACTCGGAGCCGTCCTCTTGGAATAAGTTGTTTTTTTTTATTGCTTTTTCAAATTTTTTAAGTTTATTTATTTAAAGGGAGACAGTACAAGCAAAGATGGGGCAGAGAGAGAGGGACAGAGAGAACCCTGAGCAGGCTCTGTGCTGCCAGCACAGAGCCCGACACAGGATTCAAACCCATAAAACCATGAGATCATGACCTGAGCTGACATCAAGAGTGAGATGCTCAACCCACTGAGCCACCCAGGAACCCTGGAATATGCTGTTTATTTAATTAAAGAGTTGATTTCCTTACAAGTGATAGCACTATGAGATAAAGCATATGGGCACAGAGAAGCCATGTTCTGGCCTCCTCCTCCGCCCATCTCCCACGGCCCCCTACCCCTCAATGCTGTGTTCCAGCTCTTGTGCAATTCCTTAGCTCTTTAATTCACTACATTGTTATCCCCACATAACATTTCTTACCTGGTTTCCATTGCCTTGAACTTCTTCTCCATTCTTTCCTACCTGGTTAACGCCTACTTATCACACACCTTCCACAGAAGACTTTCCTGACATCTCCTCCTCCCCCCATACTGGGTGACCCTCCTACAGAAGACCTGCAGCTCTGGGTGGTTTATGGAAGTTGTGGAGGCAAAATGACAGTGTGCTTCATTGCACTGTGACTTCCAACTTGTCAAATCATGTCAGAATAACCTTTGCCAAAACCATCCTGAAGTTCTGCCAGCTCTGTGATTGAGAACAGCCATGGTGGCCGAGGGGATAAAACAAGAGAGCAGGCCAGTTTCGCCATTTGGCTGAGAAGCCAAACATAAATGTGTAAGTTCATCCAGAAACTAGCTGCAGTGGGTAAACTAATAGCTTTAGAAACAGGATTAGGTTGGCAGAATTAGGACATCCATTTGATTTTTCAGACCCAAATCTCATAGGATAAGTTTCTTCTTAAAATGAAATGGGAAAAACAAACAAACAAACAAACAAAAGCAACCAGGAAACTAGGCTGGATAACCCCAGGATACGACGGCCACCTATTTCAAACCTGTCCACACATGTGCCCCTCCTCCAATCCCATATGGCATTAATGAGGACAAATAAAACAGCTTCTACACTAATATAATTTTTGTTGTTTTTTGGTTTTTGTTTTTACTTTTGGGGCCATGGAATGTTTAAATTATTCAAAACAACACTAAATCAATAAGAATTGAAAATAAATTCTGAAACTGGATACAGGGGTGCCTGGGTGGCTAAGTCGGTTAAACATCCAAGTTCGGCTCAGGTCATGATCTTAAGAGGTTTGTGAGTTCGAGCCCTGGATAGAGCTCTGTGCTGACCGCTCGGAGCCTGGAGTCTTCTTCCAATTCTGTGCCTCCCTCTCTCTCTGCACCTCCCCCACTCATGCTCTGTCTCTCCCTCTCCCCCTCAGAAATAAAATAAACATTTAAAAATAAGTAAATAAAACTGGATATAAACATGCTCCTATAGGCTCAGTTATAGTTCAAATAAATCATATACTCATAGTCTGGGGGAAGATGAAATTAAGCCAAGTAACTTCAGAACTCAGGACTTCGATTATGTACACTTGGCCAAAAGTAAAAGGACAAGAGCAGCAAACAAATCCTAAAATCTTATTAGTAGCCAAACTAACAAGTATGAGTAAAGCATACTCATGCCAATATGAGTAAAGCAATTCTGAAATTATTATGGGTGTCCTGGATGAGCAAAGAGTGAATATACCACTGTTGTTGAGAGAATATGAAAGGAGGAAAATCCAAATGTGGAATGAGGGAAAGCATGGAAGAACACTTGGGTTTGAACTAGGATAGGAGGGAATTCTCCCAGCTCTGTCCACCAAAAGGGATAGATCAATAACACCTCCAGTGATGAGGGTACCACTGCTCAGATTGTGGTTTCTAAGTACCATTCTCCACGTAGATTAATTGCATCCTTGAAAAAATGGTCTTCTCCCAGGTTTGGGAAATGGAAAACACAGAATGAATTTGGAATATCTTGTGTCCCTGGAAAGCAAAAGAACACTCCAAAAAAAAAAAAAAAAAAAAGAAGAAGAAGAAAAAGAAAAGATGAGGTTGTATTAAGAAGATATAGAAGTCACCTTGGAGCAGACCACTCTGGCTGGGAAAATTTTGGTATCAAAATAAAGAAAACAGTAATGGAAATGAACTAATTAATGAAATAAAATAAAAATCAAAGAAAAAGTAAAAATATGATGTTATATAGGAGATAGATGACAAGAAAAAACTTTTTTATAGTTAGAATACCAATTAAGTAACACCAAAAATTTATGAATTTAGAAAATTACTATTTTTCTGCCGTCATACTAAAAGCGAATCAGGAATGGATCATCATTAGGTATTAAATCTATTTGTGATTTTTAAGTTTGCATATAGTCTCAATATAGCTTTCTGCAAAATACTTTCCAAAAGGAAGAATATGTCAACTCTCTACTGAACAGAATGGAGAATACTTGTTACCAGTATGGGGCAAAATGTCATGTGCTTCCTGATGTGATTCTCTGAGCAGGACACAATAATGACATATGTAAAAATTTCACCAAATATTCTGGAAATCCCAAATTAATCCAGAAACATCATACAACCCAAATTGTGACACAATCTACAAAATTACTGCCATAATGTCTTAAAACATGCCAATGTCGTGAAAGAAAAGGAAGGCTAAGGCACTGTTCCAGATTTAAAAAGGCTAAACAAATGTGATTATTAAATGCACTGTGTGATTTAGACCAAATATTTCAGTGGGGGGGGGGAAGCTCCAAAGAACATCAATGGAAAAAGTTTCTTAAATTGGAATGTGGACTGCAGAAGAAATAAAAATGTTGTATCAATGTTACATTTTTTGAATTTTATAACTTTATCAATGTATGTAAAAGAATACCCCGGTTCTCAGAGAACACTGAGACATGGTATACACTGAGGTAATAAAGTGAAAAAGGCTGTGAAGCTGCATGAAGTCTAGATTCCAATGATTCAGAAAAAAAAAATTATAAAAGAGAAAGAAAAGGAAGTGAATCTGAAAAAAATGTAAGTGGAACAGCATTTCTTTGTATATTCTTTCAACTATATTGTAAGCTTGAAATCATTCTAACATGAAAAGTTACAAAATATGGGCTGGAAAACAAGAGTGCCATTAGAGAAAGTGAAATGTTCACACATGCTGGGATATATACTGTTATAGTAAAAAATGTTAAATGTATATAGTTAAAAACAAAACAAAACAGAAACCTAGAGGAAACCTCAGCCCAATTCTGCTGCTGTAGGAACAGCTCAGGAAAACATGGAGCCAGACACAGTGAAATGAGCAGGTTCCCGGAGTATTTTCAAAAGTGATTAATTAGGGAGCAGATTTCTAGCATCTGGGTCATCAGCTCTTTCCCAGAGCAAATTTGTCCTTGGCTTTTAAACTCAGACAAGGACAGTGCGTTTGGGCATACGGGCCACTACCCCTACACAGGTAGTAGAGGCAGTGTCCCAGGTTGCTAGTGACTTTCAAAAGTGTGAGCTGTCACCAAATCCAGGTGAAAAGCCACCAGAGCCATGTTCTGGAAGGTAGTGTGCCATCCTTGGAGCCTGAATAGAATAATCAGAAACAAGATCCACCCAAAGGTCAAAAGGAAATCTCAGATACAATGGTGAGCAACAAATCAAGATACTTAGGAAATACTTAGGAAAGAAAAATATGAAAGAAATATACTGAATTCAACAAATAACTAAGGTTCTGAGTATTTGATTTATTAGAGAAAACATAATATGGCTTTAATAAGCTTTATTTTTTGAGGATAATGAGATATCTTTATTATAAATAAGACTAGGCTGCTATGAGAAAGAATGAACCAGGGGCTCCTGGGTGGCTCAGTCAGTTCAACGTCCAACTTTGGCTCAGGTCATGATCTCGCGGTTTGTGAGTTCAAGCCCCCACACCGGGCTCTTGTGCTGACAGCTCAGAGCCTGGAGCCTGCTTCGGATTCTGTGTCTCCCTCTCTCTCTGCCCCTCCCCCACTCTCACTTTGTCTCTATCTCAAAAATAAATATTAAATTCAAAAAATAATTATATAAATTTTTCTGTGAGAAAATTTGAAAGGTAGCCAGGAGAAGTGTAGAAATATAATGTAAAATTTACAAAACATTCAAGGAGTGTACCAGTCAGGGTTCTTCAGAGAAACAAAGAAACAAAACCACTACACACACACACACACACACACACACACACGAAGGTACACACATACATACATGTATATATAATATATAGAATACATATAAAACAGTATAATATATATAATATATAAGCATAGTATATATCTATATTATATAAAATATATAGGGCACATTATATAGGATATCTTTAGAGATTTATTAAAACATTTATTGGCCAACAATATCTCTTTACAGTAAGTTTGAGCTCAGCCAAGACTATGGATCTTTGCATGGAATTTATTCTATGTAACAGGCTGTATGGCTCACTGCAGATTTAAAAGGCCAGGGTTATTCAAGTCACTGTGTGGCATCTCTATTTTTTTTTCCTAAAGGTTTATTTATTTATTTTGAGAGAGAAGTGGGGGAGGGGCAGAGAGACAGGAAGAGAGAGAATCCCAAGCAGGCTCCTCTCTGTCAGAGCAGAGTCAGACACCGGGCTAGATCTCACAAACCAAGAGATCATGACCTTAGTTGAAATCAAGAGCCAGATGCTTAACCAACTGAGCCACCCAGGCACTCTGCTGTGTGGCATCTCTTAAGGTTCTAAGGTCACTCCCATATGGCAGTAATATAACCCTTGGATCACCTCAGCTGCTAAACCTTAGATCCCTGTAAGCTGCAGAAATCAACTGCAAACTCACAGAGCTTTATCAATAATTTACATGATGTTATGCACTCATACGACTATGTGTTTAACATAATAAATAACATAACAAAATAAACCTTTTTAAAGTTTATTTATTTTGAGAAAAAAAGAGAGCGAGCGAGCACGAGCAGGGAGGGGCAGAGAGAGAGAAAGAAAGAAAGAAAGAGAATTCCAAGCAGTCTCCACACTCAGCATGGAGCCAGATGTGGGGCTTGATCCCACGACTGTGCGATCATGACCTGAGTCAAAATCAAGAGAGAGACACCCAACCGGATGAGCCACCCAAGTGCCCCTAGACACCTTTTAATCCAGAGGTTTTGAAGCTGTCTTCCTTTGGAAGTTCCTAGGAGTTGCTACAGCTGGGTGAAGCATTTCCACTGATGTAAAGGATTGCAATAAATATTTTTGCTTTAAGAAGATTCTTCTAATAATTGAGAGGTGTGTTGATCAATGATCAAGACAGACATCTCACCTGACAAATGAAGTACAAGGAATTGGCAAGAGGACTAGGGTGTCCAAGGTCATGCAAATAGCTTTAGAATCAGAAGTATATGTAGATTTCCTAGCCTAGCTCTATATAGCAGGCACTAGATGAGATTTCTATTATCATTTGTTTAATTATAAGTGTCCCTTTTTGTTATTAATGCACAAGTACTTAGACTCCCAGTCTGGCTCTGTTTGAACTTTCCTTGTGCAATCCTCCCATTGTGCCTGTCACTGGAGCATCGGTTGGAGAGATCTAGATCCCCCCTTTTGCAAAGGCCCAAAGCCAATCTCCCAACCCCAAGAGGGAAGTAATAATAACAGCTATAAGAGTTTTTGTTCATAACACATTTAACATATATCAGCATTCTTCTAAGGACTTTGCATATATGAAGTCATTATATGTCACAAATATTTTATGAGGTAGGTTCCATAATTATCATTGTAATTTAAGATGAGGACATGGAAGCACAGAGAATTCAAGTAAGTTGTAAAATGGAAGTGGTTAAGGGATAAGGGAAGGCTTTTGATGTATACAGTAACAACAGCAAAAAGTTACCTGCTTGGGTCTAGTTAACAACAGGTACTAAATAAATGCTTGCTGAGTTAAATGTCATAGGAAAACATTGCAAGATGTTTCAGTTATGATCCTGGATAGAAACACAAAAAGGAAATTATGGCTTGTAGCAAGGAACATGCTAAAAAAGAATTTGGGCTCGGGTCGATTCCTGTAGCATCTCCATGGTCATGGCAGGCTCTTGAGTCTTGCCTATGAAGAACCCACTGGAAATATTTATGGTATCCGCCAGCATGCATTTCAGAACATTGTGCCCCAAACCTTTGGTATCTTCCAAACGTGTGGCACCAATGGGCAGCCATTGCATTTGCATATTTCACGGAGCTTCAAAACCCTATGAGAATCAGGGTTCTGATCAGATCAGATCTCTTTTGTGTTCTGATCAGCCACTGAGCTCTCTCAACTTCCCTTTTCAGCTTCTAAGACAAAATCTTGAAAATTCCTGTTATTTAAAAGCTTTTCTTAGATGAAAAACTGGGGGAAATGGTCAAAGGAAAGCAAATCAGGAACATAAAATAAATTTTGGCAAAGCATGAAAAACATTTATCCTCTTACAGCTTAAAAATGATCCCACAACGAACCAGGAGAAAGGGTTTTGGTCCATCAAGCCGACCAGTTGCACTACATAGTAAGGTCAGCTCAAATTGCTTTTTCATACATCAAGGCCCAGTTCGAATGGATTCTTCTCATGTCCCCTCAATCAACATTGATTTTTCTTTCCTTTGCATAGTTGGTTTTTCTTCCCTTATTCTTTATGTTACAGAGTTTTACCTGCCTTTTTATTGTGCGTGTGTGTGTTTTCTTTAAATCCTGAAAGCTAAAAAGTCTATCACAGGCATTTGAGAATCCACTGCTACATATTCCTTCCACACTACACACATGAGACTTATCAAGCTTCCAGCACCATCCATGGCAAACTACAGGTATTCAGTAAATTTATCATGTAATGTTACCTTGGAGGAACTTGGAAATCTTGGTCTATCTCACACCAAAAAAAAATCATTAGTGTCATTTCCCCAAAAAGAGTGAAAGGTGACATTTTCCAGCTACATATGTTCAAATTACACATCATTGCCTGCTTCTGCACATTGAGGGAGCTAGTATCACCATTGAGGAATAAAAGAAGGAGGAGGAAAAGGAAGAGGAGGAGGGAACAGCACCTGGAAAGTCCCAGTGGAGCCTGAGGCCATGTGCTGATGGGTGACATGTCCGTACTGAGCTCTTTTCCCTTATTACTTCCTGGAGACGTAGAAAGTTGGTTTCCCTGTCAGCAGGACTGTAGGAGTTGAACATAGAGGTGGCAGGGAAAAAACAAAACAAAACAAAACAAAAAAAGCACTTTGAAGAAAGTATATAAATGCCAGAATTATGATGATGTAGAAAGAACACAGAGACCTGGATCCCTCCAAATATCTCTGCATCAATTTCTTAAAAATGGGTTTAAAAAATTCATCTTTCAAGGGGTACCTAGGTGGCTTAGTCAGTTGGGCATCCGACGTCAGTTCAGGTCATCTCACCGTTCTTGAGCTCCAGCCCAGCATCGGGCTCTGTGCTGACAGCTTGGAGCCTAGAGCCTGCTTTGGATTCTGTCTCCCGTCTCTCTGCTCCTGCCCCACTCAAGCTCTGTCTCTCTGTCTCTCTCTCTCTCTCTCTGTTGCTGTCTCTCTCTCTCTCTCTCTCTCTCTCTCTCTCAAATATAAAAAAACATTAAAAATTAAAAATATATATTCATCTTTCAAGACTCTCGAGAGGGTGCCATGGACAAGGTCTATGGAAGGGACAATCACAGCTCCTTGAACTTAGTAGGTGTTCAGGAAAGGCTGCTTCTGGTCTCCACCCTCCTGCTAAGCCAGAGCTACAACATTTGTTCAAGCTGTTAAGGCACGGATTCCTCAAAAGGCAGAGACTGTCTCATTACCTTTACAGTATGTTTTTATTGAGGCACACCTGTAAGGAGCATCTTCTGCCGTCGATGCAAACAATGTTAAAATTAACAGTCACTTAACCTACAACTTGTTTGTGTCCACCTAACTCTGCTCACTTAGGCATTGTCACGGAACCTTGCTGTTGGAAGGAAGGACTCTAGCAACTGCTCTCTGCATATTGGTAAACTGACTTCCAGCCTCTAGATCCTTGATAAAAATCACTTTGGCTTGTCCCCGAAGTGTCTCTATTTTCACCTCCTCTCAAGAAAGGTCTCATGGGCTCATTTCTTGCCTCTTCAGAATGTAAACTCCGCAAGGCAGTGAATTGTTCTTTAACGTATTTCCTAATGTGCCATGTTGCCTGCTCGGCCCAGGATGTAATAACTCATTAAGAATTGCAGCTGGCAGTGCCACTGGGGGAAAACAGAGCTACAGTCTCTGAATCCATATCGAGGGAGCTCATAAGCCACACCAGCACCTTTATCACCCTCCTGGCCCTTCACAGCCCACCTCCCACCTTCCTAATCAAATGTGCTATTCTTCGGCCACTGCAAGTATTTATATTTTATTAACCTAACTGTGAGTTTGCTGCATGGACTGCTCATGGTATAATTCATTTTTTTATTTGTGTGCCCAGAAGCTTTGACCAATGGAGACATTTCTTTTTTTTTCCATTTCCAAAAGCAAATAAAATCACAATGGACCAGATTCCCCTCCTGTCTACTAACCCACTGGAAAAAAATCTTACTTGGGGAGCCCTGGATTTATAGTGTCATATTCTTCCAACACTCTCTGAGGAATGATACTTTCCATCAGAGGTACATGAATATTTTGTGTTCAATAGCACATCAGTATATTTCAGAAACTTGCATTTAATGAAGCTTTGGGGGCTTGCTGGGCTCAAGATCATATTTTTTACACTGCTGTATACACCCACACATAAGGATAGATACACACACACGCCACACACACAGAGTACAACTGTTGTGTTTAGAAAGATATCCGTCTCAGTAAGTGTCCCATTTCATCATCGGCTGTGTACTGCAAACCCAGGCTTCCCTTTGCTTTATGAAACTTACACAACATTACAAATCTTATTTGGCATCGAGACTTTTTATTCTTTCCACAACACTGCCTGCAGCTTAGCGAAGTGGTTAGTAATGAGAGTAACAAGCCAGGCTTCAGTGCTGTGGAGGGTGAGAATTAGCCACGACTTGTTTTCTTTTATGTGGCAGTTGTTTCCACAAGAAAAGTTTGTTAGGTTGGTCTTAAAATCAGAAAAACAGAGCTCGGGCTCTACTCTGCCAGCCTCATTGTGTGAAAGATGTTGAAGGATTGACTTCTCTCTCGATGGTCTCATCTGTAGAATGGGGACAATAGTCACTGTACAGCCTTCATCATGCATTATCGTGAGAACCAAATTATGGTGTCCCTGATACTGTTTTCAGACTGCAAAGTACTTGACTAACATTACTATCTTTATGTTAATATATTATCTAAACATTATATACATCACAAATATATATTTATTGTATGGAATTATATTAGTTACTGCCTCTGTGTATAGACTATCTTTTTTCTTACCACCATCAATACTTAATAGTTTAAGTAGATACATGATAATATAGGTTTTATAATTTAGGTGATGATAAATGAAAACTTACAAGATCTGGTCACAGCTTTGTCACCAATGATTGGATCTAGTAGATAGGCTTAATTTCTTAATAGCACCTTGAGTCCAGTTAAGAATTAAATCCCACCCTTTCCCTTATATATATGGGTCCACTTACTTGTCTGGATTAAAGGGACATATGATCAAAGCATCAAGGGACATCAAGACATTTGATGAGACAGACATTAAGTTTTAGTCACTCAAAACCCTGTTTGTTTTCTGTGGACAATAAATATTCCTTTGCCCAGTTTTGGAGAATATGGCTTTATGTAGAAACCCAAAGGGACTTCTACTCCTGACCAATGCACCACTAGCATCAATTTCTTTCCTACCAATAAAGGGGGAATGCCATTATCCAAGCCTAATATGAGACAAGACTCTTTTTTTCCCCATTACTCACTGCCAAAAAGATGGAAAGGAAACTACAGAACTCCGATCTCCAAAGTAGAAATAAAGATTGATTTTGGTTCTTACAATGCTTCAGAGTAAGTTAATGACTACCCTTCACCATTCATTACACCTTGCGTCTCATCAACCACGTCTAGGTAAGCTGAAAAGTTAATTTCTACAGAAAGAGAATTAGAGAATTAATAGAATAAGTTCAACCCATAGTTTATAATTGAAGAGATTGCTCTTCTAAGACCCACAAGGGTAAAATAAGTGCTTTACTCAGCCAAGCCAATGGTGTATGAAACCCAGAATTTTGTTTCTAATAATTTCAGGGAGATTTTCTGGGAGACTTAGGGTGCTGGAACTATCCACTGAAACAAGAAAGCCATTTGGTTCCAAAGAAAGTTGTTGAAGTGAATCATTTAGGTCTTGGATGACAGAGTTGTCAAAGAAAAGGGCTAGAAGGAAATCTGAAGAATTTGTTGAGAAAGGGGAATAGTTTTAGGTCAAAATCCTGTAGTGTTAAGACATGAAAGAAAATATGGAGAGAGAGCAAAGGAAGAATCAAAGTAATGATTTGATTCTCATGTAGAATTTTGTTGAATTAGCCTGCAGATCAATTTAGAATCGAATTTTACCTATTCACCCAAGCCTTCCAATTGGTCAGGCCCACTGTCTAAGTGAAGAGTTTAAAGTTGTTCACAAATAGTTCACGTTCCTACCTACATTCTTACCAGTCTGGATCTTTCTGAAGAGTGAACTTTCAATCGCATTATGCTCTTAAGGATAACCGGTGTGGTTTATCTATCTTATTATTCCTAGGAATAACAGAGTCCCCATGCACTTAATAACAACATAGAAACAAAGCCTATAGTTAGTTAGTATTTACAACTACTAAAATACTTTACAAAATAGCCCCCAACCATTATTTTATTCAATCTTGAATCTTGTGAGAGAGACACTTCAATCTCCATATGAAAGGAGAGGACATTGGGACTCAGAAATAAAAGGAAGGAGGAAGTGAAGGAAGAAATGCCATTAGCCAAGCTTAACCTGTGACAAGACTCTTTTTCCCATTATTCACTGCCAGCATGGTCAGGTGAGAGCTGAACAAAAAAAAGACCTTATTCTCAGCCCTATAGTAGTAAGAGAAGGAAATTAAATTCATGTCCGCTGATCATCACACCCATGATCTTCTGAGCACTAAGCGAGTGGTGGGGCACCCAATGGAGGGGCAGGATAGATAGCTGAACAATGTAGCACCTGAAACCTGATGTGCCCCCCACCTTTGAAAACCCCAATACTACCTGTTCCTAATGTTCCCTGTTGTATTATACTATGTAATAAGCTCAGATGAGAGTCATATCTGCCTCCTCTAAACCTCCATGCACTTCTCTAGTGCTTTATTGGCCCCTTTATGTCAGTATCACAGATTACTTTGAAATAGTAATAGTTAACATTTATCTAGTATTTACTATGAGCCAGGCATTCTGCTAAGTGCTATACATTGCAGTAGACTAAATAATGGCCCTTAAAGATAGTCACATCCCAATACCTGGAACCCATGAAAGTGACCTTATTGGTGAAGGGACTTGGTGGATATGATTAGGTTAAGTACCCGGAGATAGGGAGATTGTCCTGGCTTATCCAGTGAGCACTAAATGTAGTTACACGTATCTCTATGAGAGCCAGGCACAGGGAGATCTAACACAGAGAGACACATCAGTGAAGACTGTTGCAAGAAGCTAACCTATTGACTTTGAAGATGCTGAAAGGGGTCCTGAGCCAAGCGATGAAGGAATGTAGTTCTAGAAGCTGGAAAAGGCAAGGAAACTGATTCTCCCCATGGCCTCCAGAGGGAGCACTGTCCAACTAATACCTTGACTTCAGCCCCGTGATAACTGTTTTCAGACTTCTAACCTCCATAACTGTGAGAGAATGAATTTGGGTTGTTTTGAGCCCCCCAGTTTGTGGTAATTTGTTACGGTAGCCACAAAGCATTCATACATATACATTGATTTATTTCATCCTCATAACAATTTTATGAGGTGGGTACCATCATTATTTCCATGATATAGATGAGAAAACAGAGGCATTGAGAAATGAATAAAATTACTTAAGGCACACAACCAGTTAGTGCAGAAGCTGGAATAGGAACCACAGACAACCTGCCTCCAAAGTCAATGGTCCTCACTACTGCACAATACGATTCTTTAGATAAATTGTGAATTCTGGTTATGAACGTGTCAATCATTTGTCTTACCTCCTATTCTTACAGTACTTGTCACAGCACTTCCGGTGCTAAGACCTGCATGCTTTTGTCAAAAATCATATGTTGAAATTCTAACCCCATAAAATGATGATATTAGGAGATGGGGCCTTTACGAAGTACTTAAATTATGAGGGTAGCATCTTCTTGAGTGGAATTAGTGCTTTACAAAAGAGGCTCCAGAGAAATCCCTTGCCCCCGCCTCATAGGAGGATACAGGGAAAGTGTATGATGTGGAAGAGGACTCTCATCTGACCATGCCAGCATCCTGATCTTGGTCTTCCAGCCTCCGGAGCTGAGACCAGGAAGTTTCTACTGTATAGAAACCATCCAATCTGTAATATTTTGTTACAGCAGTCAAAGCAGACTAAGACATCCTACAAATGAAATACATGCTTTACAAACACTGTCTTAAGTTCTTTTTTTTTTTTTACCACCATAAAAGTTTATGGATGCTGGCTCATTATACAATATTTGGAAGTACGGAAAAAAAAACCACCCATAATTTTAAACATTCATGTCCCAGAAATAAGCATGTTAGTTAGTACTCACATATATATCCTTGCATACATTTTATGCTTATAGCTTTGTTAATTTTAAACAGTTGCAGCCTTAATACAATGTAAAATGGCATATTTTTCTGTATGTACTGAACAATTGTATATTCTTCTCTATGCTTAATAATATAATCTTTAATAATTGTTATAAATTTTCTTTATGATTATTTTTCTTTTTACTATCTTTGATAAAATTATATGTGTAAAAATAAGTATATATTTGTAATGTGAATTCCCTCACCTGTTAACCTCCCTGATTGTTAGTGTATGTTCCCAGATAGGATGGATAGATGATTGATGACTAATTATAAGTAGATAGATAGATAGATATAGAGATATGGAGACATAGAGATATAGAGAAAGAGAAACAGAGAGACAGAGAGAAAGCACAAATATAGGACCATGCTCTATTTATCAACTTGCATGTACTTTTTGATTCATCAGCATACGATGGATAGCCTTCCATGTTAGCAGGTAAAACTCAGCTTATTCTAACAATAACTGCACGATATCCCACAAGTAGTTGTTATCATACTTGATGTACTAATGGACATTTAAGTTATCTCTAGTATTTTGCTGTTCCAAGGCTGCAATAAACATCCTTGTCAACTCTTCGTGTTTTTTCTGTATGAGAGTTAACTTAAAAGAAAATTTTGCTGGTCAGCAATTTTATATATTTTTTATTTGATGATTGGTACTGACGAGTTGCTCACCGAAAATGGTGTAGCAATTTATACTGTAATATATAACATATTGGAGTACTGCATTCCCTATAGCGTTAGTAACAATAGATATTGTGCTCAGTTTCTTGGTCTTTGAAAATAGGATAGTTTAAAAAATAGCATTCCATATTTTTATTTTATTTATTGAATGATAAATTGTTTGAGGCTTTTTTCCATATATGAATTATTCATTTCTTGGTACACTACCATTCAAATCTTTTGACCATTTTTCTCATTTTTTTTAATTCACCACTTTGAATCATGGCATAACATTCCAAACAATAGAGACACTATTGAATTCTATCATTTTCCAATATTGACAAAAATGATAGAATAAACATCTCTGTGCCAAACTGTTTGTGCTAGGATAGATTATATACTTAGGATAGATGTGTTTAACCTCGTTTTGGAGTTAAAAAAAAAAGGTACACATTTTTAAAAATTTCTTGATATTTTCCAAATAATCTCCCAACAAAGAAGTGATACATAATAGTGCCCATTTCATGGAAAACCAGAAAAAAAGTAACTTTAGCTTTATCAAAACTGTTTCTGAGTAAGCAAGTGAAAAATCTCATGTTCAGAAAAAAAAATGTATTTAGCTAATTATAGTACGGTTGAGTGTTTTTCTATTTATTTCTTTATCTCCATTTTCCTTTTGTGAATTACTTTATTTTCCTTGCTCATCATTCCACTGAATTCCATTGCTACTGCAAGGAGTCCAACTGTTGAGTGGTCCTGTGACTTTTTGGTTACTGGGGCATTAAAAAGGAAGAGGAGTTGTTCGTGATATGGCTTGGTGTAAGAGACTTTTACACAAATGCTCAATGCAAGTCTTTTTCCAGTTTTCCTTACATTATGATATGCATTGGTAATCTATATTTTGCTATTAATGAGTCGGTTCCTTTAAGAGGGATTTAGTCAACCGCCAGGGTGTCCAAAGTGAGTTATTTGGAACAGAGGGAAGATCAAAAGCTTGTTTGCAAATGTCTAGTCCTTCAGAATTAGCAGCTCTAAAGAGGCTATGTCAGATAACTCGCTAAAAAAATTTCCCAAGTCTTCCATCCTTCACTCCAATTTCTTTTAAGGATTAAGATCAAAATTACTTTACTGGGGCTTTGTGGCCTCACATCAATTGTTCTCAATAGATTTATAGGCTTATAATACTAACCTAAAAATAATAATGTTAACTCTCTGTTTCCCCTATTGGCTGAGAACACTAAGCCAATTCTTTATTTGCTCTATACTCTTGTGTTTTATGTATCTTGAAGTCTTTAATACTTCATAGTAAAACATACTTAATTTTTTCACTTTCTTCCACTTTTTTTCCCTTTAATATTTATTTATTTTGAGAGACAGAGAGAGAGAGAGACAGCATGAGCAGGGAAGGGACATGGAGAGGGAGAGGGAGACAGAGGATCCAAAGTGGGCTCTCTGCTGACAGCTGCGAGCCTGATGCAGGGTTCAAACTCATGAACCATGAGTGAGATCATGGCCTGAGCCAAAGGCAGATGCTTAACCAACTGAGCCACCCAGGCTCCTCTTCTACCAGCTTTTCAAGCAACGAAATTCTCCCCATATAAACTTCCGCATGCTTGCCTGACTTTATATGAATTTATTTCTTTTTCTAAGTTTATTGTTTGATGTTTTTAATATTTAACCCTTCATCATGAATTTGTTTTGGTATATGTTGTTATATGAGGCTTCAAATTTATTTGTTTATTTTTCCAAAGACTAGTCACTGAATCACTAGCATTTACTGAATATTTTTATGTATTAAAATTGATCAAACTTCTTTACCTTATGCTGAGTTATAATTAAACTGCAGTCTGTTCCAGAGTTAGCATTGATTTTCTCCCCTTTTATACTAATATCCTATCATTTTAATCATTGTAGTAATGTAATATATTTTAATGTTCATTAGAAAGGGTTTCTCTCCTCATTGTTCTTTTTCTGTATGTTAGCTAACTTGACAAAAAATTATATATATATACAAAATTCTATTTGGGGCGCCTGGGTGGCTCAGTCGGCTAAGTGTCCAACTTTAGCTCAGGTCATGATCTCAAGGTCTGTGGGTTTGAGCCCCACGTCGGGCTCTGTGCTGACAGCTCAGAGCCTGGAGCCTGCTTCAGATTCTGCATCTCCTTCTCTCTCTGCCCTTCTTCCACTCACACTCTCTCTCTCTCTCAAAGAGTAAGTAAACATCAAAAAAAATTTTTTTAAATATTCTATTTTCTAGCTTCAGCTATTCAATAAACACTTCAAGAACAGGTGAAAAGAGGAATGGATTGAGCATGTCAATAAGTGAATCAAGCTCACTTGAGGGCTCTTTCGTCTACAAAGTGGCAGCCCTGGAGGAGAGAAGTGACTTCCAGCAGCGACTGGGAAGTATCACAACACCACCAGAGCATCGTGTAAATTGTTTTAATGACTTCCAGTCTTGCATCATAAGCCTGGAAATTACACAAATGGTTAAGAATCAGTCATAAACCATACAAGTTGGAGTCAAGACAATGATACAATCACAAAGTGATAACGTATCTCAAGACTCACTTTATTTGGTTTCATTGAATACTTACTTGTGCAGCAACTTGTTTGGCTCTATTAGCATGAATCTGCTGAAGCAATGGAAAATGACAGATAAAACTGCTAAACAAACAAATTTAATCTAACTTTTTCACATGATAAATATGTCTATCATCTTATTAAAGAAACTAGAAAATAAGTCCTCATAAAAGCGGTTACAAGAAAGTTGCTCTGCTCCTAAGATCTCTTTTCCTTTTACAGTATAAATTGAAGTTTCTTTCAAATTCTCAAAACTTAAATAAGGAGTTATGTTTTTCAAATGCCGCGAAATCAAAACAGACTTGTGAAATTGTCAAGAACTATAATAATTTTGATATCTTTTTAAAAGTTTATTTATTTATTTTGAGAAAGAGAGAGCATGAGTAGAGGAAAGGGAGAGAGAGAGGGAGAGAGAATCCCAAGCAGGCTCTGCACTGTCAGCATGGAGCCCAGTGCAAGGCTCAAACTCATAAACCATGAGATCATGACCTGAGCTTGAAATTAAGAGTTGGACGCTTCACCACCTGATTCATCCAGTCATCCCACAATTTTGATATCTTAATTAAAGTTCTAACTGTCACCAGGGCATAAATGTGTAAGTAAAAATCGAAGTTTTAAGCCAGTACTAAAAGGCTATTTACAAGTTGAAGTAATGACATTTTCTTGAAGCAAAAATACTCTGTGGCCTGGCCCTGTGATACTAATCCCAATCAACTGAAGCATAGTAATGGGAAACACTGGATATTTCCCCTCAAAACAGAAATTGAGTTTGTATCATATATTTAATTAGCCCCATGGCCTATCCACTAAAGCTAAGAGCCAACCATGCAATTTTCAAAGGTTTTTAATTAGTGGAGAAACACACACACTTACAAAGAGAAACACACAATGACTCTAACAGATAAAAAAAAAAAACACAAAGAAATCTTAGATTTGGATGATCTGGGTTTAAGTCAGTTTCACATTTGTTTTTAACCTATAAAGTCTTGGACAGGCATTTAAATTCAGACTCAAGTTTTCCTGTCTGTCAAAAGTGAGCAATAATAGGTAATGATTATTCAATATGATATCACTGGAGTTTCTAAGCATTAAATAATACCTAAAAAGATATTTGGTAAAGTATAAAGCACTTTGTGAAAAGTAAGCTATTATTATAAAAAATCAATGCTACAATTACCGATATCTATTAAAAATTCTCCCCCTAAATTCAAGTCATTTATGATGAGAAGTATATTTGCCAACTCAATTTACTTTCCTTTCAAAGATATATAGTTTATTTCCTCAATTTTTTGGAATTACCTCAAACTTAGACTAAATTTCAAAGAATTATTCAATGAATACTCGTGCATCCTTCACCAATCTTGTTATATTCAGCAACTGTTAACATTTTGCCACATTTTCTTCATATACCCTCTTTTCTTGTATGGATGTTTCTATCTATATTATAAGTGTGAAAATAAGGTGCAAACATCATTCCACTTCATCTCTAAATACTATCTCCTAGGAACAAAAATTTTCTCATGTATCCATAATACTTAAATCACAATTACGGAATCTTACATTGAGGGGTAACTCAGTCAGTTGAGCATCTGACCCTTGAACTCATCTCAGGGTATGAGCTCACAGTTGATGAGGTTGAGCCCCAAGTCAGGCTCTGTGCTAACATTGTCAAGCCTGCTTAGGATTCTCTCTTTCTCTCTCTGCACCTGCCCCTGCTCATGCTCTCTCTCTCTTCCTCTCAAAATAAATAAGTAAACATTAAAAAAATAAATCTAACATTGATACATTGATACAATATTATTAATAGACCATTTATATGAAAATATTACTATCTAGAATCTAATAACTGATCATAAATTACCTTTCGGTGTTTCTTCTGTTTCTTTTAATCTTAACCACACCCCTTTTTTTTTTTTTTTGGTCTTTTATATCAGAGACATTTTTTTTTAAAGGGACAGGACACATGTGTTATGTTGTAGACGTTCCTCAATGTAGACTTGTCTGTTGGTTCCTTATGTTTAGATTTTAAGTATTTTCAGCAATGATACTTCCCAGGGATGCTGTCTGCTTTGCAGAGTGTTTCATCGGGAGGGATCCAATGCCAATTTGCCCACTATTAATAATATGAAGTTTCAGATCCCTATTAATATAGCATCTGCCAGATCTCTTCATTGTAAAAGTATTTTTTCTCTCTATAATTAATTATTGGGGGACAATTACTTGAGTATGTGGATATTCTTTCCCCCAATATATGTTCAGTAGTGTAAGTTATTTTGTTTGGGTTGTGATTTTCAATTTGCACATATACACATATAAATGTACTACTTGGATTCTTGGTAACTGAGAGGTCTAAATAATTTTGATATTTTAAATTATCCTATGAGAATATATAATGAATTGAAAGGTTTCTGGTTAGATTTCTGAAATGCTAAAATACTTTAAGAGTGCTTTTAAGTGTTTTATGATCATATATTCATTTCAAAATAAAAAATAATAATATCTTGAGGATCTCTCTTGTGCCCGGGAGCACACAGAGACCATGAAGGCCAGGAAGGAAGTAAAGGTAGTTCATCTTTGTACAGACAGAAATAAGAAGAAATCCCAAAATGTTTCTTCATTTTCACTCACTGCCTTTCAAAGGTAGGGTTAACTTATGAATGCCCTTATCTTCAAAAAATATCAAATATTTCAAGTAATCCTGGGAGGTCCTGCAATCCTTTTAAATAACTCAGATTGGCCACTTGAGCAAGAAGTATTGAAAAGTATGCAAATGAGTCTATATGTACCCATAAAAGGTAGCGATCTACCACAAACGTTTCTGAAAATTCTCTCGGCTGAGTGTCTGTGGACTTATTATGTTTAAAACCTTTGCTCCTAAGCATTCACGTAGGCTGACTTTTCAATTTCAAGGGATTTCAGTACAGTTCCCTGCAATTTATCATGTGAAAAGAATTAACAAGAAAGAAAATAGAAGCACATTCACACTTGCCAAGGCATTTCCCTTCAGATGGAGAAAAAGCTACTGAATGAAATATAAGAAAGATGATTTTGGTGCTTCAAAAACAGAAAACTTACTTAAAGTCCCAGTAAGTGAAGCCAGCCTTCCTTTTCCCATAGAATATGAATAAGCACCAGATATTCAATAGAAACCTGCTATAATCCAGCTCATTATCACATGGGCTCAGGAGCTAAGGGCTCACTCCAGTGTCCCACCCTCCACACAAAACACTCTAAGAAGGCAAGCATTGCCACATCTCTCCACATATGCGGCAAATCCAAAGAAAGTTAATCCTCTATTTTCTCATTTTTCCAATACAATATCCCCAAGTAAGGGTTTCAGCTAATGTGAATATACAAACTTATATAGGTTTATAATACACAATGAATTAACTTAGTTATACAGATTCAGAATCTCACATGCTATCATTAGCCAGAGCTAACTTCTGGTTCTTCTTTCAATACTCACTCGTTGGTGTTCTCATCCAGTTTCATAGCTTTAATCTTCGAATATCTATATTCCAGTGATTCCAAATTCGCCCAGCAATGTTCTCTCATCTCCAGACTCAGATATCTAATTTTTATTCAGCACCTCCAGTTGGATATCTAATAGCTCTGACATTCCACAAAATGAACCCTTGTGTCTGCCTCTCTCAGGTGTTCTTATCTGTAAAAGTTGGCCACTCTATCCCTTGGCCCCCACATAGCATCCCACAACTCAGGTGAGGACAGCCAAGGAGGTAAGCAGAAAGGAAAGGGCTTCTGAAAGATAAAGAAAAGTCATACATGGAGTACTTAGAAGATCATCCTTTGTTGCATATAGTACCATGGGAATGTTACATTCCAGTGCAGAGAATCTTTGCAGTTATTCAGCTGTATTGGAAGATATTTATATCAAGATACTGCACCGGAAGTTCAGAACTGAATCAAAGAAATCCGGAATGGAAGTTCATCAGAAGCAGAACACCTTCATATGTTAATTTCTGAACCCTAAGCAATCACAGAGTCAGGGGACTCTCTCGGCAATTAGCACATAATACCCGTAGCAGTACTCATTTGGTGTGCAGCAAAATGTGACAAGAGAATAGACCGTGTGGGTCAGAGTAAGGATAATCCGAACAATATGGCAAAAGTGCAAGATCTAGATCAAATCCAGACAAGAAACACTCCTCTACCCATTGCTAATTAGGCTAGAAAAGAGGAATAAAAATTTAAAACTAGAACTACATTTCTGTGATTCCTGCATAAGTATTAATTTGTCCTATGAATCTCTGCTTAAATTAGTGCTTCGAAACATGTCTGTCACTGTTTTGTGATGTGGTTTAGCTCTCCTCAACTTTTTTTTTGTAAACAAAGATTTGCTCTTTTACACAACTGGCTTTTACATTATCCAAATAACATCACATGGAAACACATAATCAGTCTTGAAAAAACAAAGATATTATACAGAGAGAGAACATAGACCAACCTCATCCATAAACATAGAGACTGTTTTAGTTATTTCTAAGTGTCCTTATCATTTTCCAAATGGAAGAATCCCACACAGTATTGCTAAGAAAACATACATGTCCAGGATTATGACAATTAGCATGTTAATGGCACCCAAACATGTGATCGGCACCCAAGAATTAGATAGACACCCAGGTTAAGTAACACCCTTGAATAAATCCAACAGCCCATGCCAATGCCCAAGTTAAACACTGGGCTTTAAAACCAAGAAGTGTTATTTATAAAAACTAGAGTTCTTGAGATTTTAATTTTTTTTTAATTGTGTGTGTGTGTGTGTGTTGGGGGGAAAGGATTAAAAAGCAAATACGTCAATCTTTGGCTTAGTTTCTGTTTCATATTTATGCACCCATCTGCCATAGCCGAAGGTGAAACAGTACTCATTTTAATCATGAAAAACATATCTATCACAAGTTATTCTGAAATAAATCACTCCCCATAGCAAAAACAATATAAACATGGATGGCACTACAGGTAAGTGAGGGAAAAAAAAGAGAGAGAGATGATAGCTTTTTGTCTTACCTAAGAAGTTCTCCAATTTAATGAAGGCTAAATCTCAAATCAGCATTCTTCAAAGTCAACTTCTCCAAACATTTCAAGAACAAAACAATTAAATTTGATATTCTCAAACAAATCTTTCAAATTATGGAATTGAAATAACAGTGCAATGCTTTGTAAATTGCAAGCAGCATTTAAATTTGGTAAGGAAGTAAACTCACTGAAATTCCTTTCCTTCAGCCTAACAATTTTTGTCAGTTTCTGAAATAGACCCGTAGATAATGTAAACATTTTGACAGAAAATTGGTGGTGGTGACTATGGCGTAAAACTATCTCAGGACAAATGTACTGTGACTTGGAACATAAGATACAATTTTCTTTGCATAGAGGCAAAATGAAGTGATGACAGAGTTCACAAAACCTATTCTCCTCTTGAAATTGCATTCCGACTTTTCCTTTCATTGGGCATCTTTCAAAAAGAAAAACTCGACACTCCAAGCAATTCCATTGACATTGGTTTGCAAGTAATCACTATTCCAGAACTTGCTTTTTTTATTTTTATATTCTTTCTACCTACAAGAGTATTAAAAAGGCATTCCTGTTTTGCTGTGTTTTATTAAGAAGTTTGCTCCAGGGGGAAAATTGAGGTAGCCCTAACGGGATGTCTTGACTATGTTTCCCATTTCCTCTCTGCTTCTGCACATGCTATCTCCTCCTCACCGTTCTGTCAAATAAATATTTCCAATTGGATAATGGCAAGCATAGCATCCGTGATGTGAGAATAAAATTTGGGTTATAGCTCTTTCTTTATAACCATTTGGTTCCTGGATACTGCCTCCCTACTCATTTAATCTTTCCTCCCTAGAATTCCCCTTTAGATCTGTGTTTTAATAAAACCAAATTATCCCCAAATTTCAAGCCAGACTTTGTGTTTGTCTCTTTTTAAGCTACTCATCATCAGCCCTCAAGTGTTCTTACCCTGGATTTTTCTGAGAACCTATTGATATATTTTTTAAGGTCCAGCTCAATTATTAACCTGCTTGCAAAACTTTTTCTGATCTGCTACCTAGAAACAAGTTTATCGTCCCCTAAAATCTTAAAATATTCTATGAACATCTCAAGTTACATAACACAGTCTACTTTGTGTTCAATGAACTTCTTCTCCCCCTAGCTGGATGACAGCAAGATGGGTACATGGCAACCACTTGCCCTTTGAACCTATTGCCCCCACCCCACCCCCCAGCCTGGGGCCTGGACCTAATAGAACATTGTGGGCAGGGAATAAGACATCAGTGATTCTGTGTTAAAAAGTGAGAATTTATATTTTTCACCAAATCAAGGCACCCAGCCTTGGAAAGTCTATTATTGACTAGGCCCCAATTCATAAAAATATCACTGAAAATTTTCACTAATTAAAGAATGCAGCAAGTTTAACATATGGAAGAAAATTCTTCTCAGTTTAGATTTCTACCAGGACATTTTCTTAGAATAAAACTCAACTTTAAACACATATGAAATACTAATTGTTTAGACTATTTACCAAGCTAATTTGCTAAAGAATACAATGATAGGTCAATGCGTTCAAATGTCATAATCAGTTCAACTTATCTGAAATCTTGGTCTTATTACTTTGACTTTGCATTCAAGCTAATACAACTGTTGACAGGCAGGTCAGTGTATTCAGCCACACATTCTCATCAATCCTAAGCTGGCTCTTTTTTCCTTCTTGAACTGAAAATGTGTGGTGTGTGTTGGAAAAGTTCATAGTGAATGCATTCTTCCTGAGGTCTTTAGAATATCTTTGCATATAAAAACAATCAAAATAAAAACGGTGCTTTACTAATCACTTGTGTGGATTTCTTGTGCCCTTTGATATATTAGGCAAAATTTACCAGTATGTTAAAAGCACAGAGTTCCTATGGACATACCTTCATCTATGCTAAACAAGGTTGGCACAAGGTCATTTACGACTTTGTAGATACTTGGATGTTTTAGCAAGCAGCTGGATAAAGCCTGAGTATGCACAATGCAATAAGAAATCAGCCAAATGACAAGTGATCGCAAGGAAAGCATGTTTAAAACACCAGACTCTGGGTCCAAAACTGTAATTTATGAAATGCATGAATATTTAACACTGTACTAAGCACAAAATTAATTATTAGTTGATTGATTTCTAAAATGTCTGCTCTAAAAATGAAATGAATGGGAAAATTAATAATCAAGCATTTCAGCATATCTAAAGCTTTAATGGGTATTAGAATTTTTCTTAAAAGTTTTCCCAACTTCCTCACTTGGTGACTATAGAAACTGAGGCCCAGGGAGTGGAAGTAACTTGTGTAAGGCCACTGAGTACTGCTAGTTATGAGGCCATCGCTCATCTCTAACCATAGAGTGGAGGGTTGAGCCTTGCCACTTTCTTAAGAGGGGCTGCTGATTTCTGAGCTCCCTGGAGAGCTGGGTGGTTGGTGACTGATCAAGGAGGCAAAAGCTCTTCCGGCAGCAAGGCTGTTAAAGTGTGCTCCATGTCTGCTCCCGGAACCAAAGGGTTTCTGTTGCTTCTTTAGTAAATGAATGCCTATGACTGATCTCTAATGAGTTTATGGGTAAATTATGTCTTTAATTTATACCTATGGCTATACTACATCATTATGATAGGATCTTCCCTTGATTTTTAGTGTAATGATCACTTTCCATGAGAGGTAACACATAATGGGAAGAAGCACAAAATGAGTAGTTTAAGGCTTTAATCTGCATTTCCTCAGGATGTTACCTTGTGTAATTACTTCTCTTCCCCGCCCCCCACCAATGCAATCAAGGTACAATAAATACTATGGGATCACGAAACTAACATTTATATACGCCTATCATGAGTCATAAATTTAAATGCCTCCTTTAATGAAATCACAGATATGCATATCACAGGTGTGATTATCATGTCCATTTGCTAGATGACAAAACTGTGGATAGCAATTTTAGAGAAGCAGTGTAATCTGGTAGTGATGAGCATAGGATCTGGATACAGAATAAGCTCGAATTTGGCTCCAATACTGCCTAGCGGTGTGATCTTAAGGAAGTGACTTAACCTCTTTGGACTATAGTCATCTCATCTATGAAATAGAAATAATAATTATATAAAATACATATGGTTGTTATAAGAATTAAATGGAATGTATATCTCTTAAAACAACACCGGGAACGTACTAATTCTCAATAAATGTTGACTAGCCATCATTATTATTACTCTGTCTGTCTTGCTCATGATCACAGAGCCACTATGTAGCAGAGACCAGATCAGCAAGTTTGGTCTGACCAGAACCCTGGCTGTGACCCATGATGCTGTGCTTCTTGAATATATTCCATATTTTTTCTCTCCAAGATTTTATGACACTGACAGGTAGGAATTTTAGAAGGGCATTCACTCTTTCAACTTTCTACATAATATACTAGATATTTAAAGCTACATAAAACTGCTAGTTGATGTCCAACTGCTTAATACTAGGGATTTTCATTTTTTTAACTTGAAAACTTTTTATTTAGACTTATACAGAATTGGAAAACAACAAAAGAAATTTCAACACCATTCACCCAAATTTCTTACATGAGATAAATTGAAAACATGTGCATTCTGGTACAAGGCACTGAGAAAGATGCAGTGTCTGTGGGATTCCTGCTCAAATTCATAACCTGAGTGCAATCATGAGGAAATCTCAGTCAACTCAATCTGAGGGACATAGTACAAAACAATCGGGCAATACTCTTTAAAAGTGCCAAGCAATGAAAAACAAAGAAATGCTGAGGCACTGTTCTGGATTAAAAGACACTAGTGAGGCATGGAAACTGAATGCAATGTGTATTCCTGAATTGGGTTCTAATCCAGAAAAAAAATACAATAATGAGGTGATCTAGCCTACTCTGAACACATTGTCTCATATCCTATTCCTGGTCCAGAATCTAATTCAGGAATACACGTATTTATCAATGTGATTGTCCTGATTTGATATTTCCTGACTGATCTTTGGATATTTGTAATGTGTAGAAGCCTAAATGTAGAATTTTTCTTTATGTAGATAACATTAGAACATAGGGAGTCATATCTCACCATGTACAGACAGGGGACCTGGGCTTCGGAAGAAGAAGGGGGTTGTCTTTGGTCCATAGTTAGTTAGTAGGTAGAAGTTCTGGGATTGTGTCTCTGATCTCTCAGAGCAGTGTTCTTTATGCTGCATCCAACTGTAGGAAACATCCAGAGCTTATAAACATTATATTAGTTTCCCATGACTGCTTTAAAAAAAATTAACAAAAATTGGGTGACTTAAAACAATACATGCTTGTTCCCATACAGTTATGAAAATCAAAATCAATTTCACTGAACCAAAGTAAAGCCCTGTCTTCAGGGCTGTATTCTACTGGCTCTAGGGAAGCATCTCTTTTCTTCCCTTATCTAGCTTCGAGAGCTGAATTCCTTGTATTCCTTGGGTTTTGACCTCCATCTCCAAAGCCAGCTGCTGAGGATTATAGACTCTTTTTCTGTTTCCACTGGCACTTCGCCTTCTTGTCAGGCTGTCTTTAAATCTCCCTCTGCCTCCCTTGGATAAGAACCTGTGTGACTACTTTTAGGGTCCACTCAAAGGATCCAGGATAATCTTCCCCATTTCAAATCCTTAGTTTAATCACATCTGCAGAGTCCCCATAACCAGATAAAGTGGCTTACAGAGGATCCAAGGATTAGGACCTGGATACCTTTGCAGTCGAATGTTCTACCACTGAGCTATACTCCCGGGACCTAGATACCTTTGGGTTCATATTTGACCCTAACTGCCGGAATGAGGGGACATGACCATATGCATTGGGTTCTAGTATTTTATTCATAAAATCAAGCAGGCATTAATTCATATTCAGGCTGAAAACAGAAATTAATCGTTGGGAAGATTAATTCTTAACCATTAACTAGCAAGAAAAGAGTATTCTCTCAGAGTCAATGTCTAATATTACACTTTCTAAGATTTTGGTAATCTCTTCACATGATTCTCATGTGAGCTTTTTTGGGGATGAGTGCATGTCATATATTTATATATTTCCAGCATGGTAGGCTAAATATTAACCCCCAAATGTAACCACTTCCTAATTCCTGAAACCAATGAAAGTTACCTTCTATGCAAAAAGGGACTTTGTGGGTGTGATGAAGTTAAGGATCTTGAGACTGGAAAATTATTCTGAATTATCAGGGCAGGCCCTAAATGCAATCCCAACTGTTCTTATAAGAGACAGGTGGAAGGCAAATAGACACAGAAGAAGAAAATGTGGCATGACAACAGGAGTGGAGATTGGAGTGACATGGCCAGAAGCCAAGGAATGTGAGGAGCTCTCAGAAACTAGAAGAGGCAACAGGAAACAGATCCTCCCCCTGGAGCTTCCCAAGGGAGCATAGCCCTGCAGATGCCTTAATTCAGTGATGTTAAGACTCAGTTTGGATTGTTGGATACTACAGCTGGAAGAGAAAAACAATGTTTAAGCCACAAAGTTCGTGGTGATTTGTTACACCAGAAATAGTAACTAGTTTAGCAGTTACTGCTGGTTACTAGCAGTACCTAGTTTAGGACCCAAAACAACTAGGAACTCTAAAAATGCTTGGTAATTTTCAGAAGGGAAGAAAGGAAGAGAGGGAGGGAGGGAGGTTGGAAAGAAAGGAAGGAAGAAAAAAGGAAGGCAGGATGGGTGGATGGACGGACGGATGGATGGATGGATAGATGGATGGATGGGAAGAAGGAAGGAGGGAAGAAAGGAAGAATTAAAATTACAAGAAACATTATGGATTTTCAGTTAATCAGTATTTGACCTATTTTTTCTCAACTGGAGACATATTACTGGCCTCCCAACTGAAAAGACTTAATTTTTTTTGTTTTGTCTTTGTTATTGCTTTTAGTTAAATGTCTGTTATCCACATCTGAGGAACTGTGCTTTTAAAATCTGCATTTGGGACTGGAAGATTACATGACATATTTCACCTTGAAAGGATTTTTGCACTTTAGTTATGAACTTTGGCAGGAAGGGGTTACAGGAAAAGCCAGACAGGTCTTTTTCTAAGGGAGCGCTTGCAGGCCTGTTCCAATAATTGGAAACTGGGTGGAATTGAGGTGAAGGTACATACTCTCACTGCCTTAAGAGATGATTCATTTCCATCTGAAATTTTTAGGCTAAAGGTGCATCAGGACAGGAAGAGCCACTTAAAAATGTTCTCATGTCTATTAGCTCTGGGGAAACAATTATTACTTGGTAGATTTAGTGATACGGGGAATATCAGAGTCCATATAGATGGTTTCAGAAATAATAATCCTGACCCATGTTGAACTCCTTAATTTGTGGTATTTAGTGAAAACCTAAAAGGAGCTAGATGTGTCCAAGGCATCGTGTTACCACTGGGTAGTTCACTGAAGTGTTAAATTAAACAAAATGAAAGATGGAAAGGTTGAAGCAATTAAACTCTTATCCGGTAGACCTTTTCTGTAGGTCCTATGCTAGAATTCAATTAAAATACTTTTTTCTCCCCTGAAATTACCGTTGACTTATTGAGTTTGACAATACTCAACAATGCCTTAATGTTTGTCCAAGTGAAAGAAATCACTTTGCTCTGTCATAGAGATAAATGAGGTAAATTCATCAAGAGACTCAATTCAATAAGAATATTGATGACGTTCTGCTTGGATGCAAAAACCCTTCAGTCATGAGTGACTTGTCAGGTCCCCAACATGAGGTTTTTGTTATTGCTTATAAAAATAATTATAAAAATGCATCTAAATTCCCACATACATCCTGTAATCTCATCTCTTATTTTTCATATTATGCTATATTTTTCATTGCATGTTGCATTAAATCAGATCTGGAATGAGAATGGATGTAGATAAATAAAGAAACAAGCAAATACACCACTGAGCTGAATCCAGCTCTATTATTTGCTGACTTTTCACCCAGATAGTATTCATCATTTAAATTTTAAAACTAGGCTAATAAACGATATATATAGGATTTTCCCCATCCCTCAAGAAACGATGTTCTACCTTTTTTCTTTATGCATATACAACTTTACACAGTGCACAATTATGGAAACATACATGCTATTTACTTAATGCAGACTTGCATTTCTTTTATTTATTAATTTGCCTCCTTCCTTCCACATTCCTCCCTCTCTCTACCCACATCAATATCCTTTTAGGTAAAACATGTTAACATCTACATCTTTCATACTTGTTCCATACTTAGGTATACTAAAACACACAATACACACACACACACACACACACACACACACTATACATCTATGTATATAAACACATACAAACGAATATATACAGACCTAAATTTATTTCAAAATGTGTTTGAATCATGTCTTTAAAAATTAGAACATGGCATATATATTTTCTTAATCTTGCTTTTTCAATACCTGGTAAACATTCCTCCCAGTAAACAGATGTAATTCTAATTCATCCCTCCTAATGGCTTCATGGTGTTGACGCATTATAACTTATTTGACCAGTTCTCCATTGATGGGCATTTTTCCATATATTTTCTTATATGGATAATAATGCAAGAGATTCCCTTGTACCTAGATCTTTACCTATTGATCCTTTGGTTTCTAGGTGATACATTTCAAGGAATACAGTATTGCTGGATCATAGAGTACATGCATGTTAGATTTTAATAGTGTCTTTATGATTACTTAATAAAAGGAGAAAAACAACATGTATCTATACCAGAAGGTATGAGAGTACTATTTTCTCTACATCCACAACAAAAATAACTATAACTATTGAAGTTCTTGAAAAATGGTTTCATTTTGAATTGTGAGTATGAGTGTTACCTGATTATTAGTTTAATCTGTACTGCACTACCACAGAAACTAATTTGTACCCCTAACTTGGTTTCATTTCTGGAAATCATGCAGCCTCCATGAATTTAGAAAGACACAACAATTATGGAGAGAAAAGGAAAAGGCAGCCCCTGTGGAGTAGGCTATGTTTGGGGATGTGAGTGGGAGGATGCTATTCTTCTTCTGTTTGGGGAAGGTCCACTGTCTTGCTGTTTTCGAGGAAGCATATGTGGTGAGGGAACAAGAATTATCTGTGGGCTTTGTATCACTTCATCTTGCCAGCTGGTTGGCTATTCAATGTTTGCAAATCCGTGGATATTTGGATCTCATTTTATTTGAGGCAGTTCACCGGCAGCAACTCCATTAGAAGTCCCCTTCTCTGAAGAGTCTACTCATTACTTCCACTCATTCATCCTCAGTTGTTCTCTTGAAGATATACAGAAAATAAAAGAAAACTAACTTCTCTTCAATAGGCCTTCATGTAAATATAACATTTGGTGGCAAAGAGCATTTATGCAGAATCCTTTTATGTAATAACAGTAAAATTGGTATATAACATTTTATTAATTTAGGTGTTTGACATAACAATTCAATATTTGTATACCCTATAATCAATTTGTATATATACAGTAAGTGTAGTCACTGTCTTTCACTATACAATTTACCCCTTTATTCTTCTCACTAATTACCCCCAACCTCCTTCCCATCTGATCATCACCAATCTGTTCTCCTATGAGTCTCTATGCATCCTTTTTTTTTTAATTTTAATTTTTTTATTAAAAAAATTATTGTTTAGGGGCACCTGAGTGGGTGGCCCAGTTGGTTAAGCGTCTGACTTAGGCTCATGTCATGATCTTGTGGTTCATTGGTTGGAGCCTCGCATCAGGCTCTGTGCTGACAGCTCACAGCCTAGAGCTACTTCGGATTCTGTGTCTCCCTCTGCCCCTCCCCCTGCCCCTCCACCATTCATGCCCTGTCTCTCTCTCAAAAATAAACATTAAATTTTTTAAAATTAATGTTTATTTATTTTTGAGAGGGGGGGAGGGGCAGAGAGAGAGGGAGACACAGAATCCAAAGCAGCTCCAGGCTCCGAGCTGTCAGCACAAAGCCCTACATGGGGCTCCAATCCACGAACCATGAGCCCATGACCTGAGCTGAAGTTGGACACTTAACCAACTGAGTCACCCAGGTGCCCTGAGTCTCTATGCATCTTAATTCAACTGTTCCTCAGGAAAAAATGTAGTTCTGTCACCACAAACACTGTTTGCTTTCATATCTGTCTTCTTTGGTCAAATATTTAAGTTATTACAACATACTGACAATAAAAACATTATATGACTCAATCGTAAAGAGTCCTTATTGGAATACTGGCCTATATTAAAATAGTATTTCACCAGTTGTGTTTTTTTTTTAATTTTTTAATGTTTATTTTCACTTTTGGGAGAGACAGAGTGTGAGCAAGGGAGGGGCAGAGAGAGGGAGACACAGAATCTGAAGCAGGCTCCAGGCTCCGAGCTGTCAGCACAGAAACAGATGCAGGGCTCGAACTCAAGAACTGTGAGATCATGATCTGGGCCAAATTCGATGCTTAAAACGGACTGAGCCACCCAAGTGTCCCTCACCAATTGTGGTTTTTAAATATTCTTTTCATGGAAGTATAGTTGACATGCCATGTTAGATTAGTTTCAAGCGTACAACATAGTGATTCAACATCTCTGTTCATCATGCGAGGCTCACCGCAAGTAGAGCTCCCATCTGTCACCATCTAGTGCTATTACAATACCACCGACTGTGTTCCCTATGCAGTATCTTCCATATCCATGACCTAGTCATTCCAGAACTGGAAGCCTGCACAGACTGTGTTCTTTGAGGTGAGGAACCTAGGAACAGAATCCACACCTACTGCAAATGCACATTCCTGGGTACTGGCCCACCCAGAGAAAACAGAACTTGCAGACAAGGGGCCCAAGAGTCAATATTAGAAACAAGTTAATGCTTTTTAAAGCCTTTATCTTCTTCCTAATACCTGAGCTGATTAGGAAGTCAGTCAGCTGTCAGTTACAAAGGGAAGGTACTAATTACCTATTCCATACCTCTGGGTCATTCTAAGAATAACCTCTCTTCTCTTCAGGCTGAGATGGTTGCATTTCCTGCTGGACCCTCAGTCCCCTGGGGTGCTTAACTCCTGCTGTGAGAAGCTAGTTAAAAAAAAGTTCCCTTGGACCTTAAGTGACATGCTCCCACTCTTCTCTTATGAATATTTCTTGAATTTTGCAAATTGGCTTGTTAAAAGTGTCAGTTTTTCTTCAGAAAAGCTGATGTTCAGTAACAAAACTATGTGGAGACCAAACAACATCTTAATGCTTTTGCCATGAAAGAGAAAGCCAAATGGTCTTCTTCAAAAGATGATGAATGAGTCTCAATTTAAACATGAAAATATGTTAAATTTTGTGGGGCTTTTTTTGTAAAAATATGGCTCGTGTTCTTTACATTACATATAGGGTAGGATTTTAGAAGAACTTGAGTAATGATCTCGTTCAGTAAATATCATTTCAGGTTTTGATTCCTTTGAATGTTAAGGCTTTAGATATTTTAAACTGCCCTCTTAAATTATCAATGCTCCCTGAGTTCCTAGCAGCTAATATCTGAGCTATCATTTGGAAAGTTTTCAGAATTAAACATAATATTGTGGTTTTAGTGAAGGCAGTGCCAAGCAGAAGGGAATCCAGGAAATCCAGAGGATCAAGGATGACATTTACCCACAACCTTGTCGGCAGTGGAGAGGGCTTTGAGCTCAGAAATGGGACCTTTGGTTCCAGGGATCCAACCAGGTTCTCTAGACATATACACAAGTGATGTGTCCCTTATTATGTGTGTATGTGTGTGTGTGGTAACAACAGATAACATGAGATTTATTCTCAACACAATTTTAAGTGTGGCATATAGTATCATTAGCTAAAGACACAATGTGGTCCAGTAGATCTCTAGAATGGATTCATCTTACTTAACTGAAACTTCATACCCATTAAACCGTACTTACCCCCTTCCCTCTCCCTCCAGACCCTGCCTTCTGCCATTCCACTTCTGCTTCTGTGAGATTGACTCTTAGGTACCTCAAGAAAATGTATTATATACATAAATACAATGGAATATTACTCAGCCAATGAAAGAAAGAAAGAAAGAAAGAAAGAAAGAAAGAAAGAAAGAAAGAGGGACAGAGGGAGGGACAGAGGAAGGGAGGGAGGGAGGAAGGAAGGAAGGAAGGAAACCCTGCAATGACATGGATGAATCTTGGAAACATTATGCTCAGTAAAATAAGCCAATCACAGAAGGACAAATATGACATGATTCCACTTCTATGATGTGTCCTGTCTGAGCTTCCACTTTCTCTCCTATAAAATACAATAATATTTCTTTCCTACTACCTTCTTCACTATAGTTATTGCTATAGTGAAGAAGTGAATATTACAAAGTGAAATCGTAATATTTTTCACTTGTATTGGGCCCTTAAGGGGCCCAAATACCCACCTCACTAACACAGGTACGTGGACTGAAGATCTATATTGTGTCACCACATGAACTTACTTAGGCAATTTCAGCACTATAAAAACATTAGAAGGACAAGAAGTCTACATTGATCAAATATTTATTTAACCTTAAACGGCTGGTTCAACAAGGTTGGTGGGGTTCTGATGAAGCAGATTCTGAGATGCGAGTTCACATGCAAACAGTTTTTAAGAAAGTGCTCCCTAAGGAAATAAGCAAGGGGGTAAGGTAAGAAGGACAAGAAAGGGGACATCAAGCAAGGTTGAGATTTCAGGTACAGTCCCAGCCAGAGCCTAGGGAGTACTGGAAGGTATGTTGCAGTTTTAGCATGTGTTCACCCTAAAGGCGAGGCAGCTGAACTTTCCACACTGAAAGTGTGGCTCAGCCTGTAGCTGGATGAAGGCTAGAGGTGCCTGCTGGGTGACATATAAACTTCCTGGCACGTTTGTGAGTAAGGGTGAAGCAAGAGGCTCCAAAGTGCAAAGGCAGACCTCTGAAGAGAGTCACAAGTCCCTGCCGGTGGGTGCAGAACATGTGGAGGGAGGGAGTTAGCAATCAGAATGGTAAAATGCATCTGAAGAGATTCGGGCAAGGCACCGACATCATCCCCTGTGCTGGTGAATGCCAGTACGCGGGTCAGCAACATCAAGCAGCTTGCCCAAGGTCACACGGCATGTGAAGGGTAGACTTGATTGGCCAATCCAAGACTCCCAGCTAAGTGGTACATCGCCAGGATGCTGCTAGGTCTGTTATTCTGTAAGTCCTGATATGATTATACATATCCTGTATCCTGAATGTGTTTTTTTATCCATGTCTAAGAAAATACTCCACCCTCATACAAACTGCTGTGTACCTATGACAGCGACAGTAGATTTTTTGGAAGGCAATACATAACTTAAAAAACATTTTTTAAAAATATTTATTTATTCTGGGTGAGACAGAGAGACAAAGTGCAAGTAGGGCGGGGCACAGAAACATAGGGAGACACAGAATCCAAAGAAGGCTCTGAGCTGTCAGCACAGAGCCCCACGCGGGGCTTGAACTCACGAACCATGAGATCATGGCTAGAGCTCAATTCAGATGCTTAATGGACTGAGCCACCCAGGCGCCCCATGAGGCAATACATAACTTAAGAAACAGTTGATACTAGCAGATCTGCTAGCACTGCAATGGGTCTTGAGTGATAAAAAGAAGGGAATGAGCCTCGCTCTCGATTACAAGGATTTTCAATAAGACAGTATTTCTAAAATGCTTACAAGAGTCCATTTCCTCAGACCCAAATAACTACACTGAAAATAAGAAAGGAATCCTTCCATGATGAAGAGGATGAATATGAACAAATAGCCTGATCATCTTAACATTTGAAGAAGTCCAATCCTGCTGTCTCATATTCAAAGATGATGCAATGCACCCATCAGACTCAGAGGTGGAAAGTTATAGAGTTTCGTTCTTATGATAACATCAAGAAATCAGTGACTTACACTGGTCTGAAAGGGCAGAAAGCCCATTTTCAAAGGCTTGCAGAGAATTTTTTTAGTGTCCGTGAGACCCTACACATGAGCTACTGTCACAACGTGGCTGGGAAGAAGCCATCCTCTGGAGGATGCCTGGCTCATTGTCTTCTCCCTCCCTCCCCTCCACCCTGATGTGCCCAGCAAATGTGTGAGCTCTTCTCGGTTCGGGCAAAACGATAATTACATAATTATAAATTATCAATGATTATCACTCTGTATCCTGGAAGTCCCTTCCCTAATTCTCTCAGAAGAACCTTAATCAAAAGAAGCCCCACTGGGAAACAGGCCATTTTCCAATAGAGGGCTGTCACAGTCACTGTTCCCTGATTTTTCTCTCCTTTGCCTTTGCCCATGGATAGTCTGAAACAGAGGAGACTGGCGAACGGCTCTCCTCAATGATGCAAAAGATCCCTTCAATGAAGAGGAATTAGAGGTAACTTTTTTCACCCCAGAAGACACCAGAATCAATAGATGGAGATAAAAGGAGAAAGACAGAAGCTGCTTGAAGCTCCATACGACCACACTCCACAATTAAGAACCATTCAGTTACAAAATGGAAGTCCTGTTCTCAAGATTGTTCAATGTATTTGGTGCCGTGTGCTTTATATATCATCGCTCAACAGTTCTGCAAGTTTTCTGTCATGTCCACTTTGTGTAGTAGTAAAAAATATATAGCTTGTAAAAATTACAGCCAAGATTTTCTTGGACATTAATGCCCCAAATCCCGTCCTGATCCCAGACCCAGAAATACACACACACACACACACACACACACACACACACACACATCAGGTCTCAATACTATGCCTCTTACTGTGGGATTGCCTTCCCCAAAAGAGACCTGATAAGAAGTAGTAGAAAGAAAAGAGGGGCAAACTTACGAGAATGAACTAAGAGTCCCCAGGTTGGAAAGTATGGGTAGTATTGTCCATAACAGCGGGAATTTACTACAGGGAGGAAACCGAGGAAGGAGGAGGTGGAAATAAGGGAGGAAGTGATGGGGCAAATGTCCTCATAGACAGTCCCCTCAGAAGCTATTTGTTCATACCTTAACAATGTTTAAAAAATGGATCAAGTCCTTTAAATGGGTTATACCACAGCTCTGAAACCAAGGGAAGGGCATGTTTCCCCAGTTTTCCCTGTCTGTTCATGTAATCACATCCCTTTTTTGGGTGACAGTTCCTTCCTGGTTCTACCTCAAATCAGGAATTTGTCAGAAAGGGTAATGGAAGCTGTTTCTGTAACATAATACACTCAGGTTCATAATAAAATACCTAAGGGATTTTTAGCAATCAGACAAGCCTGTGGTAGTACTGAGTTCATTTCAAACATTCAGTCCTTCCTTGTAGGCATCTTTTTGTACAAATTCCAGTGGACTCTCTCAGTTATTGCCTAAATTTAGCCTCAAAATAGATCTGTGGAGTAGCAAAAGTTAGTATTATTTCCATCATGGGAAGGAAAAAAAGAAAGCTTCAAAATGTAAAATGGGAAAGTTCTGATCTTCACAGTTGACCACAGGTGGGAATGGTGGGTGTCTCATCTCTGGGGGAAAGCAAATGGACAAGTGAGAGTAAAGACTATTTCCAGTGGTCATGGTGCTTATTTGGTGTAGTGTTTTAGTGGCTGGGTGAAATCAGTTTGAGTGTCATATGTATAATGTCCTAATTCCACAGCCCATGGGTCTCCTTCTCTCTCCTAAATTACTTTATGGGTTATCATGATTCTGTCTACGTAACACTGCCATTCCCTAACAGCACTGAATTTAATTAACAAATTCAAAATGGGGAATGTTAAGGAAAAGCTACTACATCTTAGATTAATAATCCATTGTTATAAGAGAACGACACGTATAAGACAAGTGTGTTAACTTGGACTTCCTTCAGGAATTTTCAGGACAGTTACCCTTGAATAGGTGACTTTAATGGAAGTATCAGCTGGCTTTTAGTATCCATTGATTTTTAAAACAAATCAAGGGGTGCCTGGGTGGCTCAGTCGGCTGAGCATCCAACTTTGGCTCAGGTCATGATCTCAGGGTTCGTGGGTTCGAGCCCCGTGTCAGGCTGTGCTGACAGCTAGCTCAGAGCCTGGAGCCTGTTTTCTGATTCTGTGTCTCCCTCTCTCTCTGACCCTCCCCTGCTCACACTGTCTCTCTCTCTTTCAAAAATAAATAAAACATTAAAAAAATCAAATACATAAAATTATTGAAATACAAATGAATGAAAGTGAGTATTAATGAAAATTATATTTTAAAAAATACTTGATTAGGGTAAATTATATTAAGGTGTACAAAGACCTATTTTTAATTAGATGTGCTTTCTTTATTGGTATTTAATCTTCTTGCATTTGTCCCTGGGATTTCCTCCAGCTTAAAGAAGTGCCATATTTTGAACACAGCTTTAGCTCTCTCTTGGAATCAGATGCATTACAAGTTACTTCAGGAATTTAGGTCAAGGAGTTTCCTAAGATGAACTAATTACCATGATTATTCTCCCATTAGAATGATACATTTTAATTCTTTACTATTCATTGTTTTTACAGCCTCATTTTTATTTCTTGCATATATTAAGGGAAAGGAGGGAGAATTAATGGTAAGAAATATCCATATTGAAAAAGAAGAAAGACTTCCAATCTACGACCTCAATTTCTACCTTAAGGAACTAAATCAATAAAAGTGAACTAAACACAAAATAAGGAAGGAAATAATCAAGATCAAAATGGAAATGAGATAGAAAAGAGAATAACAGCAAAGAAAAATAAAACCAAAAGCAGAATTTTTGAGATCAATGAAACTATAGACCAGATTGATCAGGAAAGAGAGGAATTTCTCATCCAGTTAAATAAGAAAAAAGATAAAACAATTTTAAAAACATTCAGATTACAAAGAAAAACATGAAATGGCCTTTGCTCACAGTTTTCTTAAAAGTGGAACATCTATCTGTCATAGAATCCAGCCAGCCCACTGCTGGGCATTTACCCAAGACACATGAAAACATATGTCCACACAAAAATGTATGCGCAAATGCTGACAGGAGTTTAATTTGTGATAGACAAAACCTGGAGACGAGTCACGTGTCCATCAACAGACAAAGGGTTAAGCAAATCACGAGTATGTCCAGACAGTGAAATACTCCTCCATAATGAAAAGCAATCAACGACTGATACACACAAAAACAGATAAATCTCAATTATGCTGTGAAAATGAAGCTAGACCAAAAGAATACAGACTGTGTGATTCCATTTCCATAAAACTCTAGAAAAATGCAAAATAATCCATAATTCCAGAAAGCAGGTCCATCATACTGGGTGGAAGAAGCAGGGGGCTGAGAGGGGGAAGATTTCAAAGGTTTATGCATATGTTCACTTTGGTGATTGTGGTGATGATTTCACAGATTTATACATTTGTCAAAACGGATCGAATTATATACTCTAAATTGATTGTGTGTTAATTATGCCTCAATAAAACTATGTATATGTTTTTTTAAATTAAAAAAGAGAAATCAGGGTGCCTGGGTGACTCAGTCGGTTCAAGTTAAGCATCAGACTCTTGATCTTGGCTCAGGTTATGACCTCAGGGTTTGTGAGTTCAAGCCCCAGGACAGGCTCTGTGCTGACAGTAAGGAGCCTTCTTGGGATTCTGTCTCTCCCTCTCTCTGCCCCTCCCCTGCATATTCTCTCCCTCTCTTCCTCTTTCTCTCTCTCTCAAAATAAATAAACAAACTTAAAAAAAAAAAGAAAGAAAGAAAAAAGATAAATCAAAGGAAAGAAAAGATGAACTACAAGGCATAAATAAATATGACAGAGTATTCCTTAACAGTACTTGATTACCTACCTCCCCATCAAAATAATGGTTTTTCAGGTAAACAAACAGATTTTTAAGATTTTAAGGGAAGCTACGTATTAGTTTGCGAAGTGATATATCATTTTGCTTTAATATTACAAACATATTCCTGGGACTGAGCTCTTACAATATTAATTTATCTAGAAAACGGCCCTCAAAAGGCCTTATATTGATCCACAGGAACATATGGTTAATTTTGCAATACACTAAAGGAAAACTCAAGTTTTTGAAAGGATATTAAGAAGTAAAAATGCACTCACTGGGTTAGATATCTTTAAGTTAGGATTTCTTTAGCAATGCTCTAGCATGGAAAGGTCTGTTACTCTCTGGCATAAAAAAATGATTTCATGACAATTTTAGACTTGACCTGAAATGCCAAGATTGCTCTCCAAATGAAACTGTTTTCTGGACTCAGATTTCAAATGAAACTAGCGAGTAGCAATGGCCAAAGCATCCTTTTTTAAAATGTTTGTCTGTTTGTTTATTTATTTATTTATTTATTTTGAGAGAGAGAGAGCACACAAGTGGGGAAAGGACAGAAAGAGAATTCCAAGCAGGTACCATGCTGTCAGCACAGAGCCTGACATGGGACAGGGCTCCATCTCAGAAACCATTGAGATCATGACCTGAGCTGAAATCAAGAGTCAGATGCTTAACCGACTGAGCCACCCAGGTGCCCTTCAAAGCATCCTTAGATTTGTTTAAAATGTAACTGAAGGAATCAGGAATCCACTATGATATCTAAAACTGTTCTAGCCTTTGTATATGAGTTAACGGCATTCTCTTGACTGTTCACCACTGAGTATAGTCACAGGACTTTGAAATTAGAAGGGATCACAGGAATCAACCTGCTCCAGTCTCTCATTTTTGAGATAAGAAAAAAAATGTAGAAAAAGGAAAGTGATTGTTTCAAGGTCACAAGCGTGAGTTGGGGGCGGGTTATGATCTGGAATTTAGATTTCCTTATTCTCAGTTGAAAGCTTTTCTCACCGCTGTGCATCTCTTACCCTGCCCCCTCCATCACACACACACACACACACACACACACACACACACACACACAGACACTGCAGCATTCAAGGTAGGAATCCTGATCTGAAAATAACAACACTATTTCCCATTCAGTCCTTTGAGATAATACTCTCACTCCTTTATTCTTTTGTTTTCTTATGCAAGTATCTACCAAGGTAAGGGAAACTGAGGTCTGCTGCAGACTAACCTAAGAATTAATGTTCTTGTCATCTCCAACATGCTATTTTGCAGTTCCCTATGTGGGAAGGCATATGACAATTACCATGTCTACTGTGTGACTTCAGGTATATGTAACCCATCTTAAAGAGGCTATAAATATAAAGACATATAAAGTATCCACAAGCCATGGTACATCTCCCATATAGATTTAACTGAGCTGAGATATGCAAGGTGATTATAATCTCAAGAGTGTTCTCACTCAATATGATCACAATTCATTTGAAATCACACCTTGATGAGATCTGTGGAATTTCTCTGAAGACCACAGCCAAGACACCATCTCATCGTTAAGATGATATTTCTGAGGTTTAATTTATTTGAAAACCTACCTATATTCAAGAGATGAGACAAATATGGGAAAACTGTCACTGGCTTCAACCCAATATCCTTAAACCATGAAGATTGAATTCTCTGTCTTCTCCAGTGGCTTCTAGTCAAGAGATTGAGCCTTTTTCACTGTGGTCCCTATAAGTAGTTTTCTTGGGTCTTTTGGCTTTCCCCTGATTTTGCTCCCATGTTTCGCCTACTTCATAATTTCCATGGAAAAAGAATTTTGGGGTGTTTTCTCACGTCTGTTCACTTCCTTGGATCATAATGAATTATATTAATGCCATGTGTTTCCAAGCATATGGTGTGTGTGCAACATCTAGTTTCAAATTTTGACAGCTTTGGAAAATAACTGTACCTGACACCACTACCAGCCATCATGGCCCAAATACTGTGTCTGGGGCCCTATCAAGTTGCTTTGAGGCCATTCAAGGTTTCTAGTTGTGATCTCAAAGTGTATAAATAACGAGAGTCCTTGAGAGCCCCAACTTTAAACATTTTGTTGTATTTCTATATCAGCTAATTATACCTTAAAAACCATATAACTGAGTAATGTATGGTGTGCGAATAATAGAGGGATTGTCTCCTGTGGAAAGGATCATCAAGCTGGAGTGGTCTAACAGAACATTCCCTAAACTAGAAATCAAGAGCCCTGGGTCCTCGGCCCACCTCTTCTAGTAACTAGTTTGTATCTCAACAAGTTGGCCTATAAAATAAGGGCCAGACAGATTACACTGCCTGGCAGGTGACCTGAATGCAAATGCAGGAGTAAATGAGAGTTAACACTTAAAAGATTTGGGAAGGAAGGTGGCTCAGTGCTAGTGGGAAAGATCTAGGTTCAAACTGTAACTGCTTTGTTTATCTCCTTGTGCACTTGTTAGATATTTTGTATTCTTCTATAAAATGGGCAAACAATTACTATAGTGGGGTTTGTTGGAAAGGTAAAATGAGAAATTGATGGTTTTAGGCTTTGCTCTTTCTAACAGGTAATAGATGCCACGTTCCTGAGTCTGATGTGAGACCAACATAAGAGATGTGCAAATGGCATTGTGTGGGGAGGAGATGACAATGTGTCACCCTTTAGCGACCACCCATGCTCAGCCTCTATAGAAGGCTTGAGAAGCTGAGAGCAGGAAAATGCTCCTTTAGAGAGATTAGCATTGAAGGGAAGGGCAGGAGCTCCTGGTCCACTTCAAGCCTAGGGAAAGGAGCTTTCTAGGCACCACTTGGAACAACATGCTTGTCCCTTGAAGGTTGGGAACCAGAATGGATGGTATTTGACCTACAGATAGAGGCAGAGAAATCCAAATGGAGACAGTACATCCGGCTAGCTAGGCTTGTGACAGATCAAGCGGCCACAGTGCAACTGTCGTAAGCTCTGAGTTTGTCAAGTCAAAGGAAGTAAGAATGTTTGACACGAGCCAGTTGTGTTCTGTCCAAGGAGTAGAAGGACCTGGGCGGCTGAGGAGGCCTCAGCACAAAGAATATACTAAGTGTTGAGAAGCTACTGAAGGAGCTGTAAGTGAACAGGCAGAAGGAAATGTATCTGCCAGCACATATCAAGGCACGTGTGATGCCCAGTGAAAGGGGGAGCAGGTTTCGGAATACCCCCCCAAAACATGCTCCTGTGTGAGAAAGGGTAACTCAATGCCTGCCAAGCTCAGGGAGACTGAAACAGCTCACAACACCTGTCAGAAAGGAACGCTCCTTCCTTCTTCCATCATTCCCCCATCAGCAGCACTGGATATGCCACATTTAGAACAAGTTCCAACTTGATTAAACCAGATGGGACTGATTGTATTACTTGAAAATGACCTGAAAAGTAATTGCACCTTCCATAAATTGTACTCAGAAAGAACCTTTTGGCCTGAAAACATTCTGTTTCTTTGCCACAGTTACTGTGGTAAGTCACTAAATTGTGCATTTATGCTTTGTCTCCTTAGTTCTCTGTGGATTTTATATTTTGCAATTAACAATACTAGGAGAATCATTTTCATCAATAAAGCGATTGCCATTGATAAAAATTCTCATCTGTGCTTGCTTTTGCACTTTATGAATTGACATCTCATTTACAAAATCGTAATGATGATGCTTAATGAGTATTTACTGCTTGTCATGTATGGGGCTAGATACTTTTTAATAGATCGTCTTAGTGATTCCTCATAATAATCCTATAACATATACATTGTCATTTGCCCCATTGTACAATAATATCATGCAGACAGACAAGTGGCCCAGCTAGATCTCAAATCTGATGTTGGAGCCTATGCGTTAAATAAGTTCACTAGTACCCCTGGATTAGTGGGGAACTTTGTTCTATATAGATGGAGAATGAAAAATTTCACGTAAGTGTATGTATAAAATTACATATAAGTCATATATGCAATTATATATATTTATAAAACTTTTATAAGATAGAAATTTACATTCCACATTTAAGCATTTTCTGAGAATATAAGTTCTTCGGTGAGTATAAATATATTCCCGTGCTTAAATAATACAAATGAAACATTCTTTTACTTTTTATTGACCGTGGCTCAATATTAAAATAAATAAATCATTAGCGACCACACAGATTATTTAGTTCAGCCTCCTAGCTGGATGTCTTTTGCTTGAATCCTCGATGGAAAGGTGATCCCTGCCTCAGAAATCAGCAGCTTATTATATTTTCAGGTCACTCTAATATTTATGCTTTTCCTTACAAGTAATATTGTGGTGGCAACGTTACAAAGAGCTCTTGAGACAAAACACTTGGATAAAATCATGGCTCCACAACTTAAAAAAAATTTAATGTTTTTATTTATTTTTGAGAGACACAGAGAGACAGCATGAGCAGGGGAGGGTGAGAGACAGAGGGAGATACAGAATCCAAAGACAGGCTCCAGGCTCTGAGCTAGCTGTTAGCACAGAGCCCGAGGCGGGGCTCGAACCCACGAATCGTGAGATCATGACCTGAGCCGAAGTCGGACGCTTAACCGACTGAGCCACCCAGGAGACCCTTGGCTCCACAACTTAAATAGGTACGTCCCAGAGCAAGTTATTTATATCCCTGTGATTTGATTTTCTCAAATGAAAAATGGGGAGAATAACAGTATCTCCCTTCTAGGGTCGATGTAAAGACTGAGTGAGTTAATAGATGGAAAAAAAAAAAATAGAAGTATGCCTGGTACTTAGGTAAGTGTTGCCAACACACTTGCTTTTATTATTTTTAAGAAATAGCATGTGTTGGAACTTACCTATGTATCTCACACCGTTTTATGTGGCATACACATTTTATTATATTTCATCTTCACAATAACTTTATGATAAAGGTATTCTTATCATCTTCTTTTCAGATGAAGAAACCAAGACACAGACAGGTTAAAAACAGGCTCAAGTTTGCAACTGAAGGAGCTGGGATTTCAACCCCAAGGGGTAAGACTGTCGAGCCCTTCCTCGTAAATCACTATCCTACATCACTGCTACTACAGAATCGGTTTGCTTTGTGCTCTGTTAACATTATTAGCTGGCCAATATCTCTATGTGAATTTTATGATGACATCTTGGAAAACAACTGAGGTGACATGATTCTCTACTTATAAAACAACATGACCTCATATAGCAACATCGTGTTAGTTGTATCTGTCCTGTTTTAATTTTTGTTTTCTATTTTACTCTTCAATTTCAGATGTTGACTCTGTCATCCTCTAAAACCTAGAAACATTCTTCTGTAACTCTTTTATGATATTCTGAGTGTTATATTCACCACTGTTATTGATATTGTTATATATGGCAAGTTCCCTAACTTTATGCTGATACTTGAAGACAAGATCATGTGTTCTACACTTTTATAGCTTCAGAGCTTACTACAGGGCTCCATCTGTATCAACTAATCAATAATACTCAGTGAAGAGGACAAAATTATCCATCTTCTTCACATTCTGGAATATGCCATAGGAAACCTAGAAACTAAGATTAGTTGAATTTGTGCCAACAATGAATCAATAATTTCTGAATGAGAGTTGAGAGTTCCTTTGATCTATGAAATTTATATGGACTTTCAGAGTATTATTTTCTTTTTTCTGAATTTACACTTTTGTTATAGAAGCTTCAGATTGCTCTAAATCGAATTCTCAATAAATAGAGCCTTTATTGTACGAACAGCTCACAATATGACCTATCTCTGGAGAGGCAAGGCTATCTAATAGAAGGATCACTGAAATGATAATACCAAGTTAGGACAACATAAACAAAGGAAACAAACAAACAAATTCATCTTTTCCTTGCTCTAAATGTAATGTTAAACATGCACATGCATAGAAGCAAAGAGGGGGCATGTATAACGACAGTGATTAAGGTTTTGATGTGACAGTAAAGTGGAAGCATAAATAGAAGATGTGTTTCCCCTACAACAGAAAATACTGATGCTCTATATTTCGTTGAGAGACAAAGTGATAAAGTGTGTGAATGACATGGCTGCCTCTTATATAGTAAGGCAGTGCTACACATTTTTTCCAATAGTGTTTACACTATTTTAAAAGGCACATCTGAAACCAAAATGGTACCTGATTCAGGTAAAATGCTATAAGCAGGTACATATTATCTATCCATCAACAAGCCTGGTAGGGCTTCAGTCTGACAACATATTTCCCAAAGCAAAAGCATGAACATAATGGAAAGATATAAAAAAGAACCAAATGAAACTTTAAGAAATAAAAATACAATATCTGAAACTAAAAAGCTAACAAGAAATGATTTACAGGAGATTAAATATTTCGGAAAAAGAGACCAGGAAACTTGAAAATGTGGTAATAATAATTATTAAAAATGAAGTACTAAGAGAAAAAAAGAGCACAAAAAATAAATTTAGCTTCAATAAGCCATGGGAAAATGCCAAGTAGTCTGAAATGTCTACTTGAGTCCCAGAGAGGGGAAAGGGGCAGAAAAACATATGAAGAAATAAGGGCCGAAAGTTAGGAATATTTGATGTAAATTATGTAACCACAGATCTAAGAAGTTTAATGAATTTCACAGTAGAAACATAAAGAAAATTATACCAAAATGCATCATAATGAACTTATTGAAAACCAGCAATAAGGATAAAATCTTAAAAACAGCTTTGTTTCTGTACAGAAAAAGAAAGATAAGAATGACCACAAAAATTATTCAACAAGAGGAGAGTGAAATGACATCTGAAAGTGCTGAAAGAAAATAAGTGCTTAAACTATAACTCTAGCCAAAAAGATTTTTAAAAAAATGGATATAGATCATGAGCTCTGTGTTGACAGCTTCGAGCCTGAGCCTGCTTCAGATTCTGTGTCTCCCTCTCTCTCTGCCCCACCCCTGCTTGCACTCTGTTTCTCTCTGTTTCTCTCTCTCTCTCTCTCTCTCTCTATGTCTCTCTCTCTCTCTCTCTCTCAAAAATAAACATTTAAAAATATTTAAAAATGGATGTAGACCAAAGACTTTTTCAGACAAACATCACCTGTTATGGGTGTTCTGAACACCCTGGTAAACCCAGGATACTGAGTAAATATCATCCTGGAATTCAAGGCTTCCATTATGTGATTATTGCAATAAAGTGCTATTATTTGAAGCAGCTTTTACTCCTTGGAAAATGAGTATCTTATTCATTCAAAAATCCATTCAAAAGCGCTTTCGATGTGCCAGTTGCTTTGTAAAATATTAGAGAATAAAATTAGTAAAGCACAGTTCTGTCCTCAAAGAGCCTATAGGTCAGCATGGAAGACAGAAGTATAGGTAGAGGATTGTAATATGGAGTGATGGATGCAATTATGTGGGAGTGCTCAAGGAGTTAAGGAAACCAAATAGGAAATATCCAAATTACAGCAAAAAGGCATGTGAAAGGATACTTTCTTTTAGGATCCGTAGGTTTTAGGTAAGGAAAAGGGGGAGTAAAGATTTCCAAGTAGATGGGATACAACGTATGTGAAGCAAAAACTACTGGAAGGTTTTAGCACTATTTCAGTATGGCTAGATTGAGGATGTTAAAAGGGACTTGGAAAAAAAAAGAAGCCAGAGTTCATTAGGATATAAAACACAAAGACTATAAAACATATAGACTATAGAAGGTGTTTGAGCTCTATCATGAAGGTAATAACCATTCAATAGCCTTAAGAAGGTGAGAGAATCATTAGGGTTGTAATTCAAAATATTTGATAGCAACAGGGAAATTAAGTGGAGGAGAGGAAATAATTGGTAGAGAGAAAGGAATCTAAGAGAGAAAGGAAAAGACTTCACTGAAGACAATGACAAGGAGGATGAAATAAAGAGGACCAATGCAGCAAAACTTTCCAGTAGACATGGCCTTCTGTAGTCACGGCACCTGTGATGCTCGTGGCATGGAATATCAAAGTGGATTTTCATTTCACTCACTTCTAGATAAGACAAGCACTTCTTTTGTGGATCCTCAGACCTTTCACTACAGAAGCCCCTAAGCTTTAAAATATATCATTCCATGCCTCATTCCTGCCAAGTCTTAATAGGTAATAAAGGAGGACCTGTGCAATTTAGGGGATTCAATTTAGAGTGCTTAGGTACCCAGATTGCAAGCCTTAAATCATCTGACCTTTCCTTCTGCCTGCTGAATTGTGTTATGAACAGATGTGGATGCAGTATTTCAGAACACTAATTCCTACCTGCAGTCCAGTTGTGAAAATGCCAAATTGAGAAGGAGATGGAGAGGGGTGAGTAGAAGAAATTCCTCAGAGAGATGGAAGCAATTGAAGGAACCAAAAACCTTGTAATTTTAATTCCATCAAGAAATACTAGAACTACTTGTAACTTTTAAAAATAAAATATCACGCATTAAGTCCGAAATACAGTCATCTACTTACCAACCATATCATATTAGGTACTGACTCTAGAAATAGTCATCAATTAAGAACCTATTAGATATTGAGAGCCGATATTAAAATAATGTTGCCATTTCTTTATTCTTCTTAAGGGAAATTGGGAATCTAAAGTAAATTTACACTCCTATATTATATATGTACTTATATATAATATATTCCTATATTTCACTACTTAAGTTGTGCAAAACCCAGTATGAGGTTTAGGACTGGAGCTTTCTGACTTTAGAGAAAGGAACTCAAGAGTGGGCTTCTGAGTTGTCAGCTACAAAATTGAGATTTAAGAGAAGTTATGCGCTCCAAGAGCCATTCTGTAGCCTTCTCATGCTGGATGTATAATTTTACTTTTTAAAAAAAAAAAAAGTTTATTTATTTTGAGAGAGAGAGAGAGCAAGCAAGCACATGAGGGAAGGGCAGAGAGAGAGAGGGAGAATCCCACGCAGGCTCTGCTCAGTCAGTGTGGGAGTCCAATGCAGGGCTCAAACTCATGAACTGTGAGATCATGACCTAAGCCAAAATTAAGATTTAGACTCTTAACCAACTGAGCCACGCAGGCACCCCAATTTTACTTTGAGTAATGAAACTTACCTCCTCCATGTTTTCTTGTCACTGAAGGTGCTCTACATACAAATAAATTATAGCTGAAATATGTGGCCAAGAGATCAAAGATCTGGTCTAGAGCTTTCTGTGATTGAGGGGAGGGTGGTTAGATAAGTCCATGAATGTTATAGCCAGACCAGGGCTAGAATATTTATATACTAATATTCATCATACTTCTGGAATGAGAACAGAAGGAATGCTCCTCCATTTCTAGAGAGACCTATGAAAATGGTACAGGTCTCAGAGAGGCTACCTTCTCTATCCTTCCAAAGCCCCAGAGTCATTTCTCATTCACTTTTACCCACAGCATCCTATTCAGACTTTTCCCATTTGTCTGATACCCCTGACACTTCAACTTTTTAAATATTTTTGTTGCCTTAAAAAATCAGGATCAGATATAAGGCTGTTAAATTTCCTGGGCTTAGCAAACTTCTTCCCAGCTTCTCCCTACACCAATATTAACTACATAGACTTTTAGAATAAAAAAGTTTTCATTTCATGTTTTAAATGAATGTATGTTTTAAATAAATGTACAAATTAATGCATTAATTAGCTACACATTGATTTGGGGGATGTGGGAGTATAAACAATGAAAATAAAGTAAACTAAAAAGATAATTTATTTCATTCCAAAAAGACCCAAAGGCCAATAGTTAGATGTAAAAGAGAGAAACGTATTGTCTCATTATAATATTTTGTATTTATTTCTGAAACATAAGTATATCTAAGAACACTTTACAGGGCATTTAGCTCCTATAAATTAAAAGAGCTCAAACAGAGAATGTTTGGATCACCAGCATGCTTCCTCAGAAGCTGTATAAGGTCAACTTGAAGGTCCACCTGATTTAACTGTCAGGATCCTTTTACTACTGCTTATGGGAAGATCATGGGATCTGGAGTATCTCAAATTCATGTGAAAGTACAAACACAGCACACTCGTTGCTTTTGCTTTTCGGCACCTTTGGCCAGTCCCACTGGAGATGGGCCTCTTTTAGAGACACTTTCTCCAATTTTTGTACAATAATTTCACTTGAGGACTTCCTCAGGCCTCAAGACTCCATGATCTAGAGCTAAGTTTTCATCACAGAGGTGCAGCCATTCACAGTAGAGATACATGGCTAGCGGAGAAATGTTTCGGGGTTGTCTTGATCTTTTTGAGTCTGCTCATAATTCATCTCGTTTATGACGCCTTCCCATGAGGCACAGTGCTCTGGATTTGGGGTCTTTGTGATGCTATAAACATGCCTTTTTGTTATGCTTCTAATATTCTACAATGATTGTACTTTTTCTTTCTACCGTTATAGATTGTGTGCACCATGAGAAACATCAGCATGTCTTATTCATTTCTCTCTTCCCAACTCAGTAACCAAGAGAGTCGGTGCTCACTATCTGTTGAATTAATGGATACACCTGCTTATTTAGAAAGATCCATGCGGGGCGCCTTGGTGGCTCAGTCGGTTAAGCGTCTGACTTCGGCTCAGGTCATGAGCTCACAGTTCGTGGGTTCGAGCCCCGCATTGGGCTCTGTGCTGACAGCCTGGAGCCTGCTTCAGATTCTGTGTCTCCCTCTCTCTCTGCCCCTCCCCTACTCATGCTCTGTTTCTGACTCAATAATAAATAAACATAAAAAAAATTTAAAAAAAGAAAGATCCATGTTGTATATTGTGATAGCATCAAGTCCAAAAACAACATGTTCTTAAGGAAATGGTCTATTTAAAAGGTGACCTAATCTACATCAGCTTTGAGCAAAGAAGTAGAAAAAGGAGAGAACATATTTCATTTTGATGGAAAGATCCCGTTTTGGGCTTCAAGATCTGTGGTGGTCTTGAGGAGAGGTGTCAAGATTGTGATTCTGGGGCAATCTGCCTGGATTCAAATCTTGACTCTCCGCCAAATGACTCTTCTCCTTCAGCAAGTTACTTAACTTCTCTGTGCATCCGAGCCCTCATTTATAAATGAGATCCTAGTAGCACCTGCCTCATGGGGTTGCCGTACTGGTTAAAGGAATAGTATGTAAAACACTTTACACCATGCCTGGCACATGGTTAGGTGGCATATAAGTGCTTGCTGTTGTTCCCCTTCTAATTTCACAGTTATAAGGTTATGGCATCCAAGAATGTAAGAGCTAGGAGGACTTCAAAGGTCATCCAAACTTGACCCCAAATAGTAACAGGTTCTTTCTATCTTTGGGATCACAGTAAAATTTTAGCTTCGCAAATTCTGTAGCACCTCTCAGACCCTAACTTCCTGCTTAAGGGCTGTTGAGGGATAGTGGTCAGAATTACTCTGGGAGCCTGCACAGTGAGTACTTCCTTTTGTTTCTACCTCTCTGGGGAAGATCGGGACACCTTAGTTCATGTGCTTTCTCTGTGGCCATGGCTCTGATGTCTTTGTGGAAGAAAGGTTGAATTAAAAACTGACAACCTTCCGTGACACTCTGTCCCCCAACTTGGACATGATCTAACTTGCAGGCACCTCAGTGAAGAATGGGTAATGTGTTTTCTGCTTTCTATTATTGTTTTTACTGTTTTCTAATACATCAGTTACCAGTGTTACCAAGCATTGTTATTAATTTTCAAATTTATCAAAGCTTTACTATTTTCAAGGTGAATCTATATATTGATCACATATGATACTCAAAGCCTTACTGCAAACTCATAACATGAACTCCTGGTCCCACTTATCAGGAAAGGAAGCCCTGAAAAGGTCAGGGTCAAAGACTTAATGGCCATATCTGCTGGATCCCTGTCCAGTGCTCACTAGAGCATATTTACTTCACAATTGCCCATGAAAGGAAAGAAACTAATCGCCTGCATGTTCCTTGGGCATCTGGGAGTGTGAAAGCATTAATGAAAGCCTGGGAAATACACAGCATATGCTCCAACTAAAGATAGAATACAGGCTCACGTCCACAGCAGGGAAGACCCATTGCAAATCCTCTAATTGATCATTTGTACACATTTTCCTCAAGGACAGTTTGCTGTTTACATGCAGACTTCCTACCAGGGTCAGAGGTGATCTAAAATGAACATATTTGATGAGTCTAACACCCTGGTGGGAAAGTCCATACTGAATGAAAGAAATTAGGAAAATAGCAAGAATTATTCCAAGCGCTTAAATATGTGAATTCTTTTCTTCTCATAGCATCCTTATGTGGTGGTGCTGTTATGTTCTCATTTTATAGATGAGGAAACTGAAGCCAAAATAATTAAGCACTTGTCCCAAATTATAGCCTATGTAATGGGAAGAACCTTGAAGAATTCTTTATCTAATTCTTTCTATTTCTAGAAATAAAAATTGAAATAGAAGTATAGAGGCAATATGTTATCTATTGGGCTTGTGGTTTAAATTTAGCCACTACAGATTCTCCAGGCTATGTTTTGTTTGTTCATTTTTTAAGTTTTGATTTTTCAAAAGCATGGACAGCCTGCTGATGTGGTATAGAGAAAAGAGAAATTCCAAGAGTGTCCCCACATTCAATATGTATTACAACTAAACACTTAAATTTTTATAATTAAAATCTCTACTCCTAAAACAAAGTAAAATACTAGAAAATAGAGTCTTTCAAAGACTGAGCTCCTCAAACATATGGATCTTGACAGATATATATTCTTTTAATATAACCTACATTTCATTTTATCTCAAAGTCAGAAAAATCATCATCCTTGGTTACAGATCAAATAACTTTGGTCCACCATGAAAACTGAAATACAAAAATACACAAATTTTTAAGGTTACAATATATATTTAGAGTAATATTTCTCTTTCACATAATAAATGTTATTCAATAAAATATGAGGTATCCCTCACCCCCACCCCCCACCCCCCCAAAAAATGCTGAGCTCCTCAGATGCTCTTAAGGGTTTTTTCATTAGTCATTAACAACATCAACATCAACTCACTTGCTTCTTAGTCACTGACCGAGCTCTAGGAACTCTGGGATGTTCGTGCCAGTCCCAAGATCTTCATCTTAAGTAGATGTGCAATGTCTATGGGCTAAATGGGCAAAATTTTGCCCTATGGGACTGGACTCCTGATTGGATCTGAGATTGTGCTTTGGAGGAAGGTGTGAGGTCAGTAGTGCTGCAATTGTAAGCAAGGAAACAGGGAACTTGCCCCAAGATCTGGGACAGGCAAGGGGCCAGACTCTGAATGAAGGCAGAGAGGGAAGCCAAAAGTGTGTCCCACATGCAAGCCCCTCAGAATTCTGGCAACAAGTGCCTCACAAAAGAGAAAATTTGACTTTGAGGGTGTGAAAGAGCCTTTATCTTGACAGGAACTGCAACAAATGACCTGGATCAGAAAATTCAACTTTTAGTAGGGTTAAGCAAAGGAAGTACTAGATTCACCAACAGAGGAGAAACCAAGGTGACAGAGGCGGCCAAACTAAATAATTTAGGGATTGGTGAAAACTAGATAAGCCAGCACACCTTGAAGAAGGACTCTTCAAGAAGAAAACCCAGAGAAAGGCAGAAATACAGACAAACAGATAGGCAAATAGATAGTCCCTTTCTGAATATCTACTAGATTACCAGATATAATGATAAGTAAACACAGGACAGCCATTGATCTCTTGAAGCAAATGGTCTGGTGGGGGAGACTAAATCATAAAATATTACACCATAAATATAAAACTGCAATTCTGACAAGTGCTATAAATGAGAGTTTCAAGATACTATGAGAGTAGTTGATAGAGTATTTGACCCTGTCAGAAAAGTCATGGAAGCATTCTCAGACAGAGGGATATTTGTGATGAAATCAGAAGGAAGGTTAAAAATTAGACAAAAGGGGGAAAGAAGGTAGGGCGCCTGGGTGGCTCAGTCGGCTAAGTGTCTGACTTCGGCTTAGGTCATGATCTCACAGTTTGTGAGTTCGAGCCCCGTGTCAGGCCCTGTGCTGACAGCTCAGAGCCTGGAGCCTGCTTTGGATCCTGTGTCTCCCTCTCTCTCTGCCCCTCCCCATCTCACACTCTGTCTCTCTCTGTCTCAAAAATAAATAATAATAAACATTAAAATTTTTTTTTTAAGGGGGAAAAGAAGAATTTTCAAGTGGAGAAACTTTTAAATACAAAACCCCTATGGTACGGGTGGGGCATGGGGAGATTAGCAGAACAGAGAAAGAAGCCCAGGGAGGAGAGCACTCCAGTCAATGCTCCTAAGAAAGTCCCACAGAGACAGTATCTCCTCTGCAATAACAGGAAATGACATATATATATAAGGACCTGGAAGTATCCTGAGGTGGGAGAAAAGAGGAAGTAAGTATCATCCACCCTCTCTGATGTGAAGTTCTTAACTTAAAGAATCATATTTCTGCTTTGTACTTCGTGCTCTGAAAGCTGACAGAGTTTGGTACATCTGTCAATTGATATCTTTACTTCTCCTTTGCTCTCAACAGCAACAAGAAAAGTACCTTATATGAGTCTACAAAAAGTATATGTTTCTCGGTTAGTTGACTCTGATAAGTTCTCATGGGGCAAAGTGGAATGACTGAGGATAAGGCTTTTATTGAGTTCAGAAAATCAAATCTTTGCTGAAATTGTTTCCAGCTACTTTAAATGAATGAAGTCAACACTCTTCACAGGCAATTTTTTTGTTTCTTTGTCATTTTTTAAAAATTATTGACAGTTTACAAAATGCTTCACAATGAAACAAGAAAGAGGATTTGGATGGTACTCACCCATTCTAGCACCTGTGGAAAGTATTATTTAAAGAATGGAACTATTTAAAAAAGCATAATGGGATATGAGGGATGAACTGTCAAAATGGAAGACTTCCCTTTGAGTTTCAGTGGCTTCCGGTGGGTAGATTTCTGGGGAACTTTGCACGCATCCCAGCACTTGGCTTTCCACACATTGGCCTACCTCACCCAGGAGGGGTGTTTTCCACCTGCCTTGTGACTGTTAACCAGTTATGACTCAAAACCACCCAGTCTGCACTGTTCAGGGAATTGCACATATCTTCCCCTTACCTCCTACTCTTGGAGAAGAACTCCTCATCCCCTTCCAAGTTTACCCCTTCTGTGATTTTTTTCCTCTTCGACTCTGAAATATTTTTCAAAGTTCTTTACACCTCTTTATTCCTATCCTCCATTTAGTTATCAATAATGATTCTTTATATTAAATTTATCTGTTCCAATTACTGTGTAGTTTCTTTCTCTTGATTGGCCCTGACTGACAGAGAGCCATAGAACTGAGATTAGCCAACCAGTCTTGATTAAAGCTAGTGACTGTCAGGTTATTTATAGAAGAATGTTATAGGAAAAAAATCAGAGTGTAAAATTAATTCAAGAGGGGAAGCAAAGCAGACAAAATCGGAGGCTCTTGGGATCTAGCCCAAGACTATAAAATGAGCAGGGAGATGCCTCAATCAAGCCCATAAGAGTTGAAGTTGATGTAGAAAAGTCTCAGCAAATTGAAGATGCTTTCCCAATTACAAGGTTCCTCCCACTGACAATTAGATTTCCCATATGTGCAAAATACAGGCATAAATCACATTGAAATTAATAATTAGAAAATAATTCCCTGGTGTGAAAAAAATAAAATTAATTGATTTGGACTATACTATGAAGAAAAGTATACAGTGCTGTAGAGATCATCGACAACAGAGAAGATCCAAACCAACAAAAGAATGAATTACTTAAGCAGATAAATCATGGGACTTAGTGATACAAAGCACCTGTTTTATGTTATTTTTGTTATTTTGGCAGTTTTAAACGTAGGGCACATAGCTCTTCAAAGTATATATTAGCCATACCAAAAAATTGACTTTGGTGATATGGAAGCACTCTGGTGACTTCAGAAAGACTAAGGATGGGAAATCCAGTAAAAGATGGACCTCTGCAGACACAGAAAATAGAAACCCAGATTGCATAATTAGACATTATGCAGGAAGGTAACCACTAAAGACGGAGAATTTGAGGACATTCAAAATCATAAATAGTGTGTCTACCTCTCAGAGAAACTCCTAGTGCTTACTTGAATGTCAATTGAAGGATAGAAGTCTAAAGATTCCAGTGTGTCGATTTGTAAAGTGGCAACTTTCTGAATTTCATTTGAAACTGAATAAATGAACACTAGCACATCAGGCATGCTGAGAAAATAAGGAAATAGATTTTTAATGGATTCTTTCTATGTTGAGTAAAAAGAACTTCCATCTTCTTTTCAAAGGTTTATTGTCCTTTTTTTTTTAATTTGAAAAGCGATGTCCTTTAGTGTCATCAATTTTTACAAATATTCAGAAGAGACTTCAAAAATACCAGCTTTCACATATGATTTCTTAGAGTCTTTCATGTGTGTGGCTGATGTAGGTAAATGCTGAAAATGTTCGAAGCTGTGATTTGTGTCAGAAGAGATGCTGTTCTACTAACCAGTTTCATTCTGAACTCTTCAAATCCTTGTCACTGGGGCTATCAAGTGATCAAAAATAACCCAGGTGTTGAGCTTCCTGTTAATAACTCCACAGGGTATAAGCCTTGTCAAAAACTCAACTGAGATGATTCCTTTTACTATTTCTTTGCTTCCCCCCACCTTTCTTTTTAATCAACAGAGATGTGATGAAAAGAACATTAAACTAAATGTCAAGAGACCTGGGGTCACACTTTACCTCTGTTGTTACTTTCTTCTGTGACTTTGGAGCCACCTTATCTCTCCAGGCTTGAGTTTCCTCAACTAAAAATATGAATAGTAATGCCTTTTTTTAAATATACATTCTGGTATAGAGGTAGAAGATTAACTGTTTTCCTGGGAGTAAAACATAGTAAAAAATGTAATTTATTTAAGAAGACCTACATTTTTTTTGCCAAGATAACAAATCTAAGACCAATCTTGCATAATTTCATTATACAAGAGGGAAAATGATTTGCAGGGAGAGGAAGAGTCTACACAAGCTTCTAGGCTGAACTGTTACCACTTTCTCCCCCTGCCCAGGTAGTGGAAGGATGGTTGAGGAGGGGTCCGTGAGCAGGGTTATAGGTTGCCTTTTTTTACTGGCCAATAGAATACTGTCTATCTTAACAGAGCTTTGGTTTTCCATGAGCATCTTGGATGACTGGCTTTGCTACAGTGGTAGCTACAGACTGTCTGTGGTAGCCACAGACACCATGCTACCTGCCCAGTGCCTGGTCTCATCCAGATGTAGGCTGGAATATGCATGTCCTCCCCGTGACTCTGCACGTACTATAGTGGCCACTCATTATATTGCCTGGGCACTCAGACCATCATGTCATCCCCTGTAGTGCCCCGCATTCCTCATGGTGAATCCCTATTGTGACCCCTTACATGCTCATATGTATGGTGAAGTTTTTAAAAATCTCAAGGAAATAGAAGTAACTGGAAGACATAGAGAGGGAAACACACTCAGAAAGATAGAAGGAAACAACAATCCAGAGGCAACATCCAAAAAGTATAAAGTTCAGGCATAAAAATAAAGAAACTCTGAGTCATGACCTCAATACTCAACAACAGAGTGAAAAGGGCAGACGCTCTGAGCTAGAAAAGACTCAATTTATATCTTTCCCAGCAGTGTCCTTTTGGATGAGTTAATTAACTTACTGGGCTGGTTAACTTATCTGTAAAGTGGAGATGATAATAGACGCTATAGGGTTATTTTGAAGATTAAATAAAATGCTCGGCAAGGCATTTAGAATAGTTACTGCCCCTGAGGAAGTGCTTGTGGCTGTTGAACCCTTCCCCCTCATTTTATGATCCTAAAACACCTACAATCTATGAGGATTAGCAGAAAGACCCTGTTATATTGCAAAGGGGCAAGTTCCTTCACTGAAGTAAGAACAAAGCATTACAAGAATAGAAAAATGAGAGTCTTGAAGAATGAAATCTCAGCAGCATGAGAAACAAAAACAAAAACACCTAGTGAAGAGGATAGCATAAGTTAAACGTCCCTGCTTTGGGCAAGGCTGAGAGCAAGAGCTGCCAGAAGAACGGAAGTGAAGATTTTGCTATGTTATCTTGGGGTGTGTGTGTGTGTGGGTGGGGGGAGGGTTGGGAGTGAGAGTAGGAAGGAGATTAGTTTGCCATTAGAGGACACTGCAAAACTGCAACCCAGCTACCCCAGCTCGCCCACCCCATAAAGGACCCAAAATGTCCAGCATGAAGATATGGAAGGACGAAGCTGAAAGGTGGATTGTCCTGAGTGTTTGAAGCAAGATGTGTTAAAAGGTAAATAGTTTCAAATGCTCCATCCTTCTCAGTGTTCTAATCACCGCATCTTTAGCTTGTGACCTCTATGGATTAATCTTTAATACAGTTTTGGTGAGTCATACATGAATTATGCATTGCCTTTTTTATTTCAATATAATCACTTGAATAAAATACAGGTTTCAACTTTTACCGTCATGATATACGCCCAAGAATTTATCATCTTTTTTCATGTTTCCCTCCAATTCAAACCAACCCCAACCCCACAGTTTGGTATTTAAAAATTCCTTCTCTCATTAGGAATTGGAAAATGGATGATTGGCAGAATATAATAAATGGACAACTATATTTTGTTTCCTACTTTTCTCATAAAAATATATTCAGTAAGGCATTTTTTTCAATTACTATTTTATAAAAACTCAAGCAGTTCCACAGATTTTATAATTACTCATAGAAATCAGCTTCCGTGGTCATTTTAAATTATCACCATATTCTCTGTAATGTTTAAAAAATCATTCTCTTCCACGTATCAATTACAACTTGGAAAAATTTTTGCCATTAGTGTAAAGCCTCTCTTCTCCTTAACTTAACCTAGTTAAGAAATAAATTACTTTAAGAATATGATCAGTAAAATATTAGCCCTTATTATGATGACAAGGCATCTTAAAGATGACAAGGCATCTAGTTATTTTCTTCCCTTTACTTCCTTCCCCACTCACTAGCTGCTGTGACTAATCCCTCTAGGGCTAAAAAATGGGAAACAAACAGGACAAAGGAGGGCACACACATTCGCACATCACCATATGTCTCATGATCTCTAGGACTAGTCATCACTGACAGTGGACTCTTTCTTTGGTTGACTCCTTTTATTTATTTATTTATTTATTTATTATTTTTTACATTTATTTATTTTTGAGAGACAGAGTGACACAGAGCTCAAGCGGAGGAGGGGCAGGGAGAGAAGGAGACACAGAATCCAAAGAAGGCTCCAGGCTCTGAGCAAGCGTTCAGCACAGAGCCCAATGTGGGGCTCGAGCCCACGAACTGTGAGATCATGACCTGAGCTGAAGTCAGACACTTAACCAACTGAGCCACTCAGGTGCCCCTCTTTGGTTGATTCTTAAGCAGACCCTTTGAGGAATCCCTTGCTGAGCCCCTCTAACTGCTACTCCTGAAATGTGAGTCCTGAAATTGACTCTTCCAGCTACTGCTTCTTCCTCAGCCTCTGCAGTGATGGAAATCTACTGGGGGTTCACGACATAAATCATGCAGAGGGGGACCCTGCAGGAAAGGGCTGCATTACGTGGAGTAATATTCTAAGCAGGTAGTATGTTGGAGCCCAAGATGAAAGTCACTAAAGATTAGGTTAGAGGAGACGCAAATGTATAGAAAAACAAAGGCCATAATCTACTGAGAACTACCAAATCTCAAGCCCTTCATTTAGATTTTGACACATATAGTCCATTCAGTTCACAGGCATGTGCGTGTGCGCTCACGCACTCACACGCACACACACAAACATGGAAAAATACAACAGACTTTACACAAGAGAGTTACTAGTCAGGCTTCTACTTGTTACACAAAAACAGAATAGTCTTTCTAAAATGTTAATCTGATCATTCTATACCCTTGTTTGGAACACTATGCTCAAGTTTAAAACTCAGACTTCTTGTAACTATGGAAATTCATGGTCTAGTGATTCTAACACCTAGAACAACCTCATTTATGACAGCTAAGCCCACTCAGAAGTTTCTTAAAAGGACTGAAGAAATAAATTACTTTAAGAATATGATCAGTAAAATATTAGCCCTTATTATGATTCTCTTGCCTTGCTGCTCATGACCCCAGCTCTTTGCATGTTATTCTCTCTGTCTCGAATGTTCTTCACCCACCCCATTCCATCTGCCCTGCCTAATTCCTGCTTGTCCTTTAAGTATTAAACTAGACAATTCCAGGAGCCTGTACTAAGCTCCAAGATGATGGTGAGTATCACAAATTTAGTGGGCTGGACTCTACAATATTTACACATATGATTATAATTGCTTATTTGCTTATCTTCCTCCCACAGGACACTGTAAGTTTTCTAAGTAGAGAGATAGCATAATGTTAACCATTTTCTTCAGCGTCCAAGATATCTTCTGGCATGAATTATGCACCCAAGAAACATTTGTTGAACAGAAGGATCATAGACAGGTATGTGTTAAAAAAAAATCTTGGCCCTGCCACTTGCAGTATGATCTTGGGAAGATTTCTTATGTATATAAGAAATCCATTTCATGACTGTAAAACAAGAATACAGAATATTGCTTTTAAAACCATCATAATGATTTAAGTTTGTGAACAGTATATGTTTGTGTTAAGTATATTTTAATTCCTTCCATTTCCTGTTTACTACCCCCCTTACAGAGTGCTCGTGACAAGTGCCTAACACCTTGTCTGGCATATTGTTGATGCTTACTAAATGCTAGTTCCCCTGCCCCAAAATGAGAGGTGACTCACAATAGCAGAGTGTTGTTGAATACCTACCGAGTCTTTAACTCAAGACTATTAAAGGTAAATTGGGCCAAATATTTTCTATCAACCCTATCTAAATAAAAGTTTGGAGATACATCTTACACCTAAACTTCAGGCATTCTGGATTTATAAAACTGCTTGTGTTTATGTATCTCTTATTTTTATTGACAAAGTGAGTAGATGTCTTGATAACAAAGCTTATCAGAAACATCCATCAGCCAATGTATTTTGGCCAATGTGTTTTCATTACAATCAGAGTAGGCCATACCTGGTGCATACTCTATTCTAGCTGGTAAAGCATGTGTTGAACCTAATTGTGGTACTTGGCCCAAAGCAGAGAATGTGTCTCTTGGTTACCTTTTAATTATCTTGCCAGTTACCTTTTAATTATGAATCCGCACTAGCATATAAAGTGCTGCTTCTATACCTTTGCCTGTGCTTACACGTGAACACTGGATTTCCCCAAATGCTATGGGCTACTTTTCAAGTCTGACTTTATGTATCACCAGGAAGCAGTGGTTCCAGAAATATTTATCAACAGGCCAGGGGGAGAGGGGAGGGGGCTAATCTGTCGCATTTACTGGTTTTTTATGGTGTAAATATTCCCACTTTGGCCAATTCCAAGTTACCAACATGATAGTGATGAATGCAGATTTGAGAGGAGATGGCCAGCATCACCCATGCCTTTATGAGCATAAACAAAACTAAATGTAATAAAATATTTAAGTGATGAATCTTGAGTAACTCTTAATTTTGTTTTTAATACATATTTTGTTTTAAATATAAATCATTTAACTGTGAAAAAATAAATATAGTCTACTTGTTAATATAGGCCATGTAGGGGCATCTGAGTGGCTTAGTCAGTTAAGTGTCTGACTTCGTCTTAGGTCATGATCTCATGGTTCATGGGTTCAAGCCCTGAGTTGGGGTCTGTACTGAGAGCTCGGAGCCTGGAGCCTGTTTTGGATTCTGTGCCTCCTTCTATCTCTACCCCTCCCCCACTCACATTCTGTCTCTCTCTGTCTCTCAAAAATGAATAAACATTTATATATATATATATATATATATATATATATATATATATATGCCATGTTTAACAACCAAATCACAACATTTTTAAAAATTTCATGACTGGATCTCAGCTCCTGCATACTACACTGCCTACACTGCACTCTCTTACAGTAGGCTCATAGCAAATACAGCAAATACAAGTGGTTTGCTTAGACCGGGGTGTGGGGGGGGCGCGGAGGGAGAAATACACAGAAAGTTGGTTCTATTCTCCTTTCTATAACATAGACTACAGTTCAAACAAAATCAGATGATATGACTGAAGATCACCCAAAGGGGTACTTTAAGCTTCCACAGGGGGAAAGAGACTGAGAACAGTCTATAAGTTTTTTAAGCTTTCTGATATAAAAAGTAAATCAATATGACACAGAACTACTAAGACACTGAAAAAAATGACACACAGATTTTCTTTTAATGGAAAACCTCCTGACTGGGACTCAGATAGACCTACCCTTTCCCTTTACCTGAAGGAGAACACCTGCAAACACCTAAAGCAGAGTTATTAAAAGTTATCAATGCACCATATATTATAAATTGTATTTAAGTGGATAGATTATATTTTTAGGGAGTAAATTAAATTTTGATAAACTGCTTATAATTCAATAAATTTCTTGTGCATTTAAACAAAATACAACTTTATGTTTTTTAAAAACTTCTGAGCTGAAAGATACTTAGAAGATCATCTAATTCACCTTCATTTTATTTATATGAAAACCAAGGCCCAGAAAATTTCCCTGGCCCAGAAATTATAATGTACTCACTGTAATAAGTCTCTTGACTTACTGGAGTAGAATTGCCCCTAATTGCATACATGCCAGATTCAAGGAGTCCAAGTGGCTTGTCTGAGATGACATAGTAGATTATGGCTTAAGTCAAAGTTAAAGTTGGAGGTGAGTAAGTTCCTTGGGAGGCCAAAGGCATTGCATATCTCATATCCCACCCTCCTGTGAGTTAATGTTGCCGTTTAGCACATGTATGGATTCATCCATTGAATGAATTTGTATTCTTCAACTATCAAGAGCCAAGGATAGAAGGTTGAGCAGAAGCAGAACCTGTTCCTCTTTTTCATGGTGTCGTGTGAGCTTGCAATAGAGAAAATATACATGGTCAACAAGGCCTGAAAAGCCTCCCTCTCCTCTCTGGAGCCCCCGGTCTGAAAACAAATAGATCCTATCAGTGAAACACTAATTGTCAGCATCTCTCCTTTTAACCAAGCTCCAAACTGAAGTGTTTGGGACTGGGACTGAGAGGGAAGAAAACATCACAATATATTTTCAGCTCAGGCTCTCACTTCACCATCCAAGGACACAGACCATTGTGAGCCATTAGTCGTCTTGTCTCCTGGAAGAGTCTCCTGGGAATCTATACCTTGTGTTCAGGCTTTTACTAATCCACTAATCCTCCCTCTCTTGTTAATCTCCTCCAAGTTCCTTTCCAAGTTTTATCTCAGAAGGCAAAGAAGCAACATTTCAAACTCCCCTGGCATAGGCCGAGTTCTCGAGACTCAGGAAGAAGATAATTAAGGAGAGAATGTGTCAGGCTATGGCAGTCAACCTTAGCTCACCCCAGTCCCTGCAACCCTTCTGCCTCTTGCTCAAAGATGTTGGTCAGCCTGATATACTAAAGTAGAATAACTCCCTCAAGATCTCATGAAGGCACTGCTGAAATAAAAACAAGAGCTTCCATTGAAATCAATGAATAGAATTCTGTGCTATGATGAAAAAGAGTACCTGAAGGCAAACAAATGTCAGCCTCAGAATGAGGTGAAATCTATTGACTGGAGGGTAATAACAGGTTGGAAAGAAGTCCATACCCTCAATTGTTTCAATTAATATTTATTGCTGACAGCCCATGTTTCAGGAACTGTGCTAGGTTAGGAAATCTTCCTCCTCTTCATTGGAACCACAGTCACAACCTGCATGCTGCCATCTGCTGGCACTCGTCTACCTGTACTTCAGTCCTGTTTGCTCAAGTCCAGCTAGGTTAAGCCACTTGATATATCCTTTCACATACCTGTAATTTATTTGTAATGCGAGACTTCTATTACTAGTTCATTGCCTCCTTTCCCTAATGCAGCATACAGTATAATGAAGTCAAAAAATATACCTGTTCAAATATATATATATGTGTGTGTGTGTGTGTGTGTGTGTGTGTGTGTATTATATATATATACCTGTTCTTGAGTGGCTGTTGGTTCAGCATCTGACTTGGGCTTAGGTCATGATTTCTCAGTTTGTGAGTTCAAGCCCTACATCTGGCTCGCTGCTATCAGTGCAAAGCCTGCTTCAGATCCTCTGTCCGCCTCTCTTTACCCCTCCCCGAGTCTCACACTCTCAAAAATAAAAACAAAACAAAAGAAATATACCTGTTTTTATTACTAATGCGCACTTAGCACAATGGCTGACAAACACTAAAAGTTCAATATATATATATTAGATAAATAAATGGATGCGTGCATTATATCCTCTTCCTTCCTTTAAGAGCCTATGGTCTTGCAGTAGGATACAAATGGACAGATATAACGTCTCCAAGATTCAGTAGATTTAAGGTAGAAGTTTATGCAAACTATCACAGGAGCACAAAATTCACACAGAACAAAGAGAACTAATTCAGCCTCCATAGGTGGGAGGGATCAGTTAAAGTGCCATAAAGAAGTTGATCCTTGAATCTACAAAGAGTGTTTGATGTCCTTTGGAGGGATAAAGGGTGAAGGGACAGTCTTCCAGGCAGAAGGAGGATGAGGAATACAGCCATCAAAGTACCGGAGAACTGACGCATCAAGGGGGATAAAAACAGGTTGGCGGGAGCCATCCAAGTTCATTAGCAAGTAGAGAGAACAAGGACTGCGTGGATAAAAAGAAGGGAGTTACCAATGATAATGAATTATCAGAGCAAGTTCATCCCGGAAGTTACCTTTGAGATGAGTTTTAAAAAAGAGATCTCTTACATAAATACAAGTAAAGGCATTCTAGAGGACACAAGGAGCATGTGTAAAGAAACAGGGCATATGAACAATTATGGCGCAAAGGGTGAGCCCATCAGGGAAGGGTGAAAAGATTCGTGTTTTAACTAAGGGTTCTTGCTGGGGTGGGTTTGTGAATGAAAATTGAGCCCAGACTTGCAGGAGAGGATGCTCATCGGATACAGGGCTAAGGCATCTGGGCTCTACCCAATGGGCACCAGCAGGCATCAGAAGTTGTAACTCTGATGTAATAGGCTATTTGTGGATTCCCTTAAAAACTGCATGTGAGGTGAGTAATATCAAAATCTAGGGAAGAGAGATAGGAAAATACAATCAAGGATAGAGTGAAGATGCAGGAATATACCTCTTATCCAAGGAGATGGCCTGAGGCTTAGGTTGAAGCAGAAGAGAAATTCTAGGAGGGGAAGTACAGGGCAACATGGAGAAGAGGAAAGAAAGCTGAAAGTTTTGCAGGTGGGTAGGTTTGAGATTCACACAAAAATAATTCCATATTTGTTTTTAGAAAGATAATTTATTCAGTAAATACTTTCGGAATGTTTACTATTTTCAAGCCTATCATCTCACTGTTTATTATATATACTGAAAATCGTACTTGAGATGAATATTAACTTGTTTGTGCCTTCCATTTTTGTTTCTCTTTGCATTTGCACATTAACCATTGTCATAAGTAAAGGCTACCGTATCAACATCTGAAATCAGAGACCAAGTGCTCTCTTATCTGGTGGGGTATCCTCAGTGCTGTAAGGAAGTGTCTTTCGCATGATAACTGATCAATAAACAATTAATGAATTAATGAACAAGAGGATGTGAGTAGCTGATGAAACAGGCCCTAAATCCATGCTTTGTTTCCAAAACCCTGCAGGAATGTTTCGTTTGAATTCACGTTCCAACTGAAATTATTGATGCATAATGAATAAATAGAGCATTACCCCCAAATAAATTTTAGTGCCCAGTGAAGTAAAAATTCAGGATCAGAAGTGCCTACCATTGAAAGTCCAGATGTTGGCAATGAAGGCTTTAGAGGAAGAGACAATTAGACTCACTCCTCCATCCTCAAGTCACTGGATAGGCAGGGACCTCCTACTTTCCAAGACTGCATGAAAGAGGTCACCATGATGCAGAAAGAACACCCCAAAATGCACTGAATGGAAAAGAATGAAATGTATATTTGAGAGAATTTGGGGTGGCAGGAAAAAGCAGTTACCAGAAAGAGCAATGAAAAACCTAGTGTTCAAATTCCTTTTATACTGTCGATAGGGCATCTCTAAATATGCATTAAATAAAATCACTACACAGGAAAAAATTAAATTCTTTACTAACTACTCCCTGCACCTTCACTAAAAAATTTAAAAAAAAAAAGCTTCTCTTGTTCATTTCATAGTGCCCTGACCATGCAGATTACAGCAGTTGATTGTGCCAGGTTCCACACCAGTACCCATAACCATTCTCTATTTGTACAACACCTTTGTTTGGGAGGAAACAAATATATGTATGAACATTACCACATTTATCATCACTATGCCCTGTGGTTATTACAACCCACCCTGTGTTGCTTAGAAGTACAGGAGGGAGAAGTTATTAATAATGGAAAGAAAAAGAAAAGAAGACACTTGAAAAGGCAGCTCACCACTGATTTTTGACAGCAAGGGCATTTGATCCCAAGAACACTCAGTTTCACAAGCAGGAATGTGATTAGTCAGAAGTTCTGTGTTTTAATTTTCAGGGCACCTCCAAGTACCACCAACCATAATGTTAAATTACCATTTCGCCAGGATGTGTTGCATGGATTAAGTATGCAGGCTCCTGAGGTCTTTGGGGAGATGAACTGAAAAGTTTTAACTGAAAATAGCTCCTGTTTTAAAAGCAACTGTCTTTTTATGAAAGTTTTCCCCCAGTTATTTAGAAGTGAATAACATCTAGAAGTTTCCAAGTTTCCCCAAACCAACAACCATACATGTTCTCCTCATCCACAAAGTGCTCTCTTTAATTGTACGTCTGTCTGTATGTATTCCATTTATGTTTTTATGGAAATAATAAGTACTTTCTGTGAGATTATTAATTTCTTAAATGCAACCAGGTTGTATGGAAAAGGTCATCATGATTTGGGCAGCCTCCCGCTTAGGCCAGATCAACAGTGATCTGTCTCAGGTAATAACCCTCTCATTACTGCATCTGTAACTTTCCCTAGGTTCTTGAAATAAGCATCTATACCACCCATCCCATTAGATCTCACTCGTACATCACTTCTTGATCCTTTCTCCAAGTCGGCTTGACTATTATAATTTATAATTTATAACCTTCCCTTGTCCTTCTAGTTTAAGCGGTGATAAGTCTCTGACACTAATTAATTTCTCTCCACAGGACTTTATCTATCTCCTCATTGATTGATTGACTGATTGATTCAACAAAAGTGAGTGGATGTCTATACATTTGTCACTAAGAAGGGAGAAGATAAATGGGATATCATTCCTCTCTTCAAGTTTCTTACTGTTGAATAGAGAAAATCTACATGTAAACAAAATTATGCTACTATGTTATTGGCAATAGAATTAGATCCAAATACTCCCTCATGGTAGTGAATTTCATATTATTCTCTCTTTAAGTGGGGCGGGGGGGGGG
>CM053576.1:122471153-122530023 GCA_028646485.1 Cryptoprocta ferox | reverse complement strand
CCCCCCCAGTGAAAACTCTTTGTCTGACAAGGGACATTTTAGCTGAACTTTGAGGACCAAGTAAGAATTTTCCAGGGACAGAAGCAATTATGTTTCGGAAAGGAAAAAGTATGAACCAAGGCCCCAAAGTTGAAACTGGGTATCTTGTTCCTAGAACAAGAAGAGGAGAGTACCCTTCAGTTTATCCTGGAGAAAACTGCTGATAGTGACAAAACCCCACTCTGCATGAATCTGTTGCTGATCTAGGCATTAATTCTATGACCTGGACGATGAAGGAGGAGCACGATGCACTTAACAGCCAGCCAGACACGTAAATCCTTCTCGGTGACCATGACCATGACTGTGTATGGGCCACCCAAGTGACTTTTAAGTCTCTACTCTCTGTGACATATAATGTATCTTCTGGACATAGGTCCTCTAAGGGATGTAACCTGAACCAACTGTCTCACTTTCTTCAAAGTCTCTAAAATCTGTGGTTAACTTCCCAAAAGTCAGCTCATAGTTGAACAACAGTACTGAATGCTGGGAAGTCTGCTATAGCATTTATATAAAGCTCAGAAGCAGATAGTAAGCTATTTTTTAGGGACATGACTAAGTAGTAACTACAACTATTAAAAAATAAGAAAGGGGATAAGTACTATACTATGTTGTTGAGATAAAGATATGGCTAGCAGACAGGAAGGGCAGGGCAACTTTGGGTTTCTAGGTATTGATAGATAACAGTTAATGTTTTGACCTGAATAGAGGTTTCATGGGCTCTGATTAAAAAAATAATAATGTTTATTTATTTTTGAGACAGAGAAAGAGAGAGAGAGAGACATGAGTGGGGAAGGGGAAGAGAGAGAGGAAGACACAGAACTTGAAGCAGTCTCAGGCTCTGAGCTGCCAGCACAGAGCCCAACTTGGGGCTTGAACCCACAAACCATGAGATCATGACCTGAGCTGAAGTCAGATGCTTAACTAACTGAGCCACCCAGGTTCCCCTCATGGGTGGTCATTTTACAACTTTTAATGAGCTAAACATTTTTGTTGTATGCTTCACAATAAAAAAATAAACTCACAAGACTAAAAGAACCACAGTGTCTTCCCTGTCAATGGAATGCTGGGTGAATTTGGGCATTGTCCCTAATATTCGAACAACAGAAAGCAGTGTATGCACACCTATTAAGAATATTTTCTCTTCCTGTACCTTCTCTGGATTTAGGCACCCCAAAATGATGTTCTCCTTTTGTGATCAGATGTGCCCTTTAAGTCCTTGGTCTGTCGTGTGAATCCTCTGCATCGACATGAGATGTAACTGCCAAATGCAGCTTAATCCCTGGTCACCCCGTGGCCAGTCCTGCTGAGGACTGGTACTCACACTGTTGACGTCTAGGGGATTCTGTTTGTTTTGGACTTTCACCAAAAGGCACATGACTTATGGAATCAGTCAGAGTTGGGTGTCAACAAGCTCTATCTCCACCTTCTGGAAAGATGACCTTATCAAAACTTCAATTTCTTCTCCTATAAAACAGAGATGATAAGACCTACTTCACTGTTTTTATTACAGTTAAGTGAAGCAACATACACAGAAATGTTTAGTGTCGGCCTTAACTAATGCAACTTATGGTCTCCATTTGTAACTGTCAGAGACGTTCAGGCCCTGTTAATATATCATCCTACCTCTTAGGACTGTTACCCCAAGACTCTATCCTCTACTTCTGATAAACTTGGTACCCAGCCCAGCCATCTGGGACTCTTAGACCACTATATATCACCAGAATCATGGGTGCCTCTTCCCCAAGTTCCATGTTTTAGTTTCTATTCCTTTTTTTTTTTTGGTTCTCTAATGCTATGCTCCTCATTCCTGACTGGGGGTATCCTGGTACCAACTGGGCAATGCTATCACCTGGACTTGCTAGAAGATTTGGATCCTGCCCCTTTGGGTCTCTTCAGATCACATGTCCATTTGCTCTACTTTGTAAAAAAAATCTAGGTTGGCCCCAGGCTTCCCACTACAAATCTCAATAGTGCAATTACCTGAAAGTAGCCAAGATGTGTCCTGGTGTGCATTCCCCTCAGGGGCAGATTCCGAGACAAGGCTCTGAGAGCAATTAGATTGTTTGGAAGATGACACTAGAAAACAGTGGAAACGGTGAGGAAACAAGCCTGGAGAAGGAAGAAATCCAACAAAAGATTCAGGAATCCGTGAACACCATGGGCACTAGAAGTGCAGGTCTTCTCAGACACCCTAGGAGAGCGTAAAACACAATTCAGAATGACCAAGAGGTTTGATCCATCAGCTCCATGTCTATCACTGTTTGAGGACTTGTTCCAGGGCATTCACTCTGGAACTTCCAGCTTTCCCTGCCTTTAGCTAGAAGCAAGCCACAGGTTTCCCTTAATTAAGCAGCCTTGGGAGGATGAGAGAGAATGCTGGGAGTGGTCTGCACAGACATTCAGTTATGCTAATTACACTAGCGGATGCTAACTACTACACTCAACTATCATCAACATTGTTCCAGAATCTCACAAGGAAGTTTAAAGATCTTTCACTTATGAATGTCTCCCATGTTTTTCCAGAAAGAGAACACTGATGACCGCCGCGTAATGGATTTATCTTCTCCAGGCTTGTCTCCTGAGCTATGCTCAGCAGCAGGATCACAAAACACAGTATTGACTATGTAACCACTAGGAAAGCATTTTAAGCTCAGCGACTGCTAAGCAACTGCTTTAAATAACTTACTGGTGTAAATTGTCTCCATTTGTAACAAAGGTGAGCAAGGAAAAACAAAATGGATGCCATCCACCCTTGACAAACATTTATCTTCCCTCTCCCTTAATTTTTTCCACAGTACTTAGCAAAGGGATATCCACAAAGTGACTTTTCCAAGCTGTAACCATCTTTGTGATCTATTAGGTGCCAGACTCTTTACACAGGATATTACAACAACCTGTAAGTGGAGGCAATATTATTCCCTTTGTGAAGAAAACAAAATGGAAGCAATTTGCCCCACAGCAAATAAATGGTAAAACCCGGGATTCAAAAACAAGTCTGTTGACATTTAGATACTTGTCCTTCCTCCACACTCTCTCCAGGGATGGTGTCCACAGCTCATTTTACCCTGAAGAAACTGCCAAGGTAATTACCCAGGTCAGCCTATTCCTGCTCTGTTCTCAGCACACTCAGGCACTAGGGAGAGCTCTGCGCCAGCTCTGTCCTGTCCCCCCTCCCTTCTCTGGAGCTCAGCGCATCAGACAGTTTTGCTATGTGTGTGTGTGAGCAGGCGGGGCTGACACCCTTGTCTGGACATGCTCATCTGACAAAGAACAACTCCAAACACATGTCACACACCCTCTCCCCAGTGCCTGAAGACAGGCCAGCCTGGCCACTTCTGGAAACTGTCGAAACCCTGGGACTCTCTGTTCATGGCATCCTCGAGGACACACCACTGGGTACCGAACACTTCACCAGTCCTCTGCACCTTTCAGTCATTACTCTTCCACGAGACCTCTTCAGGTGCCATTACGGAAGCTGGGGCTTGTAGAAAGACAGTCAGCTGGGCATTGGCCAGACCCGAGCGTATGCGTTCATGTACCATGCTGTCCTCCAGCACTGTGTGGCTGGGAAGCCAGGCAGGCTTCACTGATGTCAGCTCCTGGTGACTCATGCTGGGCCAGGCCTCCTAGCTGTGTTCACCCCAGCCCAGTGTGGGACACAGGAAACTTACTGTGGGCTCCCAAGCTTCTCCCATAGGTTTCGAGAACACACGGAATGAGAAGGTGCAGATGTAACTGAAGTCACTGTAAAATAGTCAACATTTCATCCAAAAGGAGCAACATTTGGTAGGATAATCCCAGTCTCACATTCTTCCTGGTCTTCAGATTCAATGTGTCAGTCATTTCCAATGATTCTTGCCACTCCCTACCTACCCGTCCACTGTCCCCAGAATTATAGACAACCAAGAACTGCAGTTTCCAAGTCTTTCTTATCTTTTGCAGCTGCTAAATCTCACCACTACATCCGTACGCAGTCTAGCCACACTGTTGCTCCTGGTCTCATCGTTTGTGAAATCCCATGATGCACTCCTTGATTTGGTCGCTGCAGCAGTGTGACCCTCTCCTCTTCCTACTTCCATGTCACTGCTCACACAGGATTCTCAGCTTGGGGTTCTTCAGGTTTCAAATCCAGCCCATCCTTCAAACATATTTCAAAAGCCAGCTCTCTAAGAAAACTTTCCAGATCCCCACATGCAAGCGGTCACCCCTCCTTCTGACATCCAAGACTATGTTATTTTCTGTCCCCCTCATGCCACTTCCCTTAAGCTGCTTTAATTACAGTTGAGACTTCCATTGTTTTTATCTCCTATATTGGAATATACATTTCTGCTGTATAGGTGGCCGATCTAAGCTTTGTGAAACATTGGACAAGATGTTAAAGACTGTCCAGTCATCTCTGTCCACTACAGAGATCTCAGAGAGAGACCCAAACCCACGAATTTCCATTTCATCACTCACCATGTCCCCCGCACGGAAGAAAAGGTGCTCAGCACACCATTTTGAAATGGTAAAAGAATCCTGAGTGACTATTTCCTATAAGAAGATTTGAATGGCAGGGACACACTTCTGTTCTGTACTTGTCACCCCTCTCCCCTTCAACATACATGACACAAATGAGACCAATTTCATTGTAGTATCTATGGTAATATTTTTAAATACTAGAGATCTTCAAATCATCACTTGAGCTCCTAAATGTGCTAGCCAGAGTATCTGGTGAATTACGTTTATTATGAAAACCCTGCAAGTGAAGTGATTATTCCCAATTATAGCCAAATAAATGAAAGCTTAGAAAGATTAGGTAAATAAGCAAAGACTGACTTACTGATTCCCTGAGACCCATCGCTCTTCATGAAAGCTGGTTTATTTTACAGAACTGAGTACAGAAAGGACACTAAATAGGGCAAGTGAACTCTCCCATACTTGTTGAAATAACACATTGAATATGATTCCTCTGTGCGGTCCAGATGCACAGGGACCATTTGGGGAGGGTTAGCCACCACTCTCCCTTCAAGTTGGAAAGAGTAGCATGTAAATCTTTGAGAGAATCATTCAGAAAAGCGAGGTAAGACAGCATCCTGTCTATAAATGTGGATAAAGCTATTCAGCGAGGCTGGATCAAGTGAGCGGTTAATGAAATGAAGGACATTAGGAACTGTGGGAATGTTGAGCCTTCCTTTGCTCTCAATGCCGTCATCGTGATCAATTTCAGGTGCCTCATGCATCTCTCATTCCTTCTTGGACATCTGTGGAGTTATTCTCACTAACTGTGCAATTGATTGCGGTGTCTCTAGTGAAGGTGGAAAAGCATTCCCTGGAACAGCCATGATTCATTCCCTCTTTCCACCCTGCCGGTGCTTGCCAATCTGGCGAGAGTGCCGCCTGCCGCCTGAACATTCCATTAGGAGAGGGGAAGAATTTGCTGCAAAGGAGAAGGTACTATTCTGGAACAGTGAACTCACTAGACATAGAGTCAAAACACACAGGAGATGGAACCTGGATGACTGGCAAGTTGCTTACCCTCTCTGTGCCTCAGTTTACTTGTCTTCTTTTTAATACATATTTTAAATATTTATTTACTTTTGAGAGAGAGAGAGAGAGAGCACAGGGGAGGAGCAGAGAGAAAGGGAGAGAGAGAATCCCAAGCAGGCTCTACTCTGAGCGTAGATGTGGGGCTCAAAATCACAAACCTCGAGATCATGACCTGAGCTGAAATCAAGAGTCAGACACCTAATCGACCGAGCCACCCAGGTGCCCCTCAGTTTACTTGTCTTAAAATGTACATGATAACACTGACTTTATAAGATATTTTTTGTTAAGTGCCCTGTAGATTGCTTAGTACAGTATTACCTAATAAAAATATAATACAAGCCACAACTTACATTTAAAATGTTTTAATTGTTGCATTAAAAACAACTGAAATTAGGTTTTGATAACATTACCTCATTTAAACCAATGTATCAAAAGTATTATCATGTTAATGTACAATCACTACAAACGTTACAATCCATTTCTCAGATCCATACCTGAGAAGTGTTTGTTTGGATTAGTCTGGATTTAGCACCTTCCATAATCTTAGGGGCACTGACACACACAGATTTGAAAATGTGCTCTCACCAACTCCACACATACAACTGATATCCTTAATAATCCGCCCTTTCCAGTGCAGTCAGTAAGTTTCATGCTCTCTCCAAATGTGATCGTATTTCTCTCTTTCATCTGGAGGCCTCCCTGTAATAGTTCTGATATATTTTTTTTCCAGTTAAGATTTTACTTAAATATAAAAACAAAGCAGGGTGCCTGGGTGGCTCAGTCAATTAAGTGTCTGACTCTTGATTTCAGCTCAGGTCATGATCTTAATGGTTTGTGAGTTCGAGCCCCACATCAGACTCTGGCTGAGCGTGGGGCCTGCTTGGGATTCTCTCTCTCCCTCTCTCTCTCTCTGCCCCTCCCCTCCACTCTCTTTCTCTCTCTCCAAAGTAAATAGATAAGCATTGAAAACATAAAAATAAATAAAAACAAAGCGAGCAACAGCACAAGAGCAAACTGTCCAGGAAGGGCTGGCATTTGGTCCGTAGGTCTGCTGACTGGCATAGTCGGATGTGTAGTGGGACAGCTGGCCTCTGGAAGAATAATCTAATCACCCTGCAAACCTTCCTCTGTGAGCATTGTCTCCCAGTGTTCACCCAGAACCGCCCCAACCACAGGAAACATGAAATCAGCCACATTTTGACAACAGATTAAACTAGGTTATTCTAATGTAGTGTGTGGATACTGAAAGATGTGTTAACCTCGTCAATATTTTCACCTCAAATACGCAAAGGGAAAATAGTGACCGATGGGGGTGTCACAAAGGGATGACTTACAGAGCCTTCCTGTCCAGCTGGTGAAACCCTCTCTTCAGTCAGAAGAGAAGAGGGCTTTATATCAGGGCAGAAGAAGCAACCCATACACCCCAATTTAAAGGTCAGACACAATGAAAAGTCACAAATTAATGCTCAGACTATGAGAAGCGCAGCTTGTGTGAGTGAATCTTCCATATGTTTGCTATCTCTGTGAGGAGTTATATGAAACTTCAGCGTGCTTCATTTTAAATTATGAATGAAAGGATCTAATGCTTTCTTTCATAAATAAAGTCAATATGGAATAAAAAGTAACATCCAATCCAAAGTACAGTCATGGTGAAATGAGCAGTGGGGAGGAACCCACAGAACTGAAAGGAAAGAATTGAGTGATGGATAGACTATAACATGGAGATAACTAAAAGATGCTTTCACACGTAGGTTTACATTCACGTGCGGTTAAACTTAGTTATGCTTATATTTATAGGGGTGCGTACATGCATTATGTGTATATTTACACACACAAGGTTTGGCTTTTGTTTCCTGGTTTGTGGTTTTTGGTTTTAACTTTCCAGAGGGATAGATCTAAGAGGTAATAAGAAAGATTCAGCTTAAAGAGTGAGGAATGTTCTCAGGTTCCCTGGGCCTGAATGCCCATGTTCATACTCATCTTGGAAGGTTTCCATTTCCTCCAGGTCTCAACACAACAGTCCTTTCCTGCAGAAACTATTCCTCTTTCTTCCCCACATCACAGTTTCCCCCATTCTCTAGCCTCCCGTTGCACTTAGGGCCTCAAACACGAAAGCCATGTTTGACAGTTCCCATATCTCATGGAAGCTAAAACTCAAGTCACTGAAAATTGTGCTCCCTTTTATGTAGCCCTGAGAAAGGAGATCTCTGCCAGTTAAACTATGACACCACACTTTCTTATCATTTAGAAGTCTTATTCTGGACTTTGCAAAAGAGCCTTTTAGACTGAGTTAGAGCTGCAGGTGATGTCAGATGAATGAATGTGGTCAAGTTCATGCCCACGTAGGCATTGATAATTGTGTCATGACGACCACATCATGCCTGCAATTTTAAAGCAGGGTTAATTGCAAGATCATTATTTCAGAGATATGAAACTGTGAATCAATATGCATCTCAAATTGATGAAATGTGGCATTCTTCATTTTTTAACTCCCTTAGAGCATGGACGATATATCTGCCTTATATATTTTATATATATACCCCTACAGTACTTCTAAAAAGTGCTCTTTTCTAGGTATTATAATGCAGTGGAAATCCTCAGGATTTGGAGTCACACACTAGCTCTGAGCCCTTGAGGCAACTCTACTTAATAGTGCTAATGTGTAGGTATCTAAAAACAGTGCATATAAATCATTTGATTCGATACCCGGCACATGGTAGGCACTGAAAATTTATTAGCTTGTTGACAAAAAAAGTAATTGATGATAGAACTAGGGAAGAGGGAGGGAAAGCCCTCTTTCCTTTCTTCCTCCCCCTCTAACCTTGTCTTGGTATATCACATGCTGAGCGGCTGAAGAATATTTGTTTTCCTTCGGTTACCCCAAAGAGAATAATAATTCGATCAATTCGTCAGGTCTGAGCATCCTTACACAGGCTTCAAACCCAAGCCACAGATGACTTGTGGCTCTTTTCACCCAATGAAAAGGAGGAAGAGAATGTGGTGAACACAGGAAGAGAGTTGCATGCTGTCCGATATCTGTGGATTATAGCCCAGCAATGTCCAATAGCAAAAACACTATCACGGGAGCCTACATGACAGGGTAAAGGAACAAATAAAGGTCACGTTCTTGGTTAAAAAAAATACACACACACACACACACACACACACACACACACACAAACAAAAATACTCTCGCTTTCCTGATGTAACCCAATTTAATGAGGTGTAGAAATCCAGAGCTCTTTGAAATTTTAAAGCAATTACAACATAAATGACTCTGAAGCAAGATGATCTTATTATGGTGAGACCATAAAATGCTAACTTCGGAATGTCGGGAAAGTGGAATGGGGTTTTGGCTCGTGTGTCAGAATTTATGGGATGCTTGTGGAATTGTCAACACCTGATTCCCCTCGGAGGATAGTTTATTGCTCCAAATGCAGCATTTCATTTGGGGCTGTTTTTCATATCATTACCAAAGAGGGTGGACACCTGTTTCCATGCAGCCTGAAAAGTTTCTTTCAGAATGGTGCACAGTTTGGAGGAAGGGGAAAAAAGAGAGAACTTCATTTTCTGCTGATAGACTGGGCCCAAAAAGGTGCTATGAAAACACCTGTCAGCTGCCCTCCGCTTGGTTGCACTAACTCAGTGGTTCTCAAAGTGTGGACCCTGACAGCGTCAGCACCACATGGGAACTTACTAAAAAAACAAACACTTGCTTGGTCCTATCCCAAGACTTCATGAATTAGAAACCTTGAATTGGCGTTAACATACCCCTCAGGGGATTCTGATGCACACTCAAGTTTGTGCACTAATACAGTAACACTGGCCTTGTTACCGGACCCATCAGCCTACTTTACATGTAGGAATGGACTATTAGTTCCCCCTTCCACCTATGTGGAATCTGTACGGTCTGAAGCCACCCTCACCTTGAAGTTAACAGGATTTAGGGAGTTCTGGTACACCACAGCAGAATCAGACTCAACTCCCATGACTACCTATTGCAGCTCTGACCGTGGGGCCCATGACTGGTTATTGCTCACTCTACAAGTATCTATTGAGCACCTACCATGTGCCAGACATCTCCCCTAGCTATTGAAGCTGGAGCAGTCAGTAAGCAAGGCCATCGTGATTCTGGCCCCCATTGGGCATACATTCCAGGACAGAGAAGACACACGGGAAAGGAAAAGGGGTGCTGGACCCCTGACACTCTCATGAGACCAAATAACTTTCCAACAACCTTTCCTTTTACAGATATTTGCTACACACTGACTCTGTGCCAGGTGCTGAGGAAACAAGCACCAAATGGGGTGGCAATGCCCCTAGGGGAACTCATACAGTCTTAGGAAAGCATTTACAGATCAAGCTGATTTGTGTTTCAACAGACTGAAGGAAGTCCCAGTCTCCTGGGGCCATTCCGCAGACTGAAGAAACTGGTGATGAAGGAGTACATAACATACCATGAAACAAGACCTGAACTTCTTTTTTTTGTTTGTTTGTTTATTTATTTTGAGAGGGAGAGAGAGAGAAGGAGAGGGAGAGAACCAGTGGTGGAAGGGCAGAGAGAGAGTGGGACAGGATCTGAAGCAGGCTCTGTGCTGACAGCAGAGAGCCTGATGGGGGACTCAAACTCACAAGACATGAGATCATGACCTGAGCTGAAGTCAGACGCTTCACCAACTGAGCCACCCAGGCGCCTCATAACCTGAATGCCTTGAGAGAATGTTCTCCAGAGATGGCAACTGTTCTAGTAACAAGGTCTGTACCTGACTTCCTGTGTCTGAGGGTCCCTCTACTACCCAGACCAGAGCCCTTATTGCCAAGCCTGGGGCCTCCATTGCCTTTGCCATATACCCTCCAAACTCACCTCCTAGGAGACAGACTTTGGAATTTTCACCTTGGATCTGGCTGCCTTCTGACTGACCTCCCAGATGCTACCTGCCCACCTCCCAAATGTATGCCAGGCTGCTCTGAAGAGATTCTCACCCATATGTTGGGGTGCCGCCATAATCCCTAAGGGGCCTCCCACACAACACATTGCACTTGAATTACCACTTGCTTTCTGTTAACCCTTAGCTTCTAAGAACACACACTCCAGTGTGACCCTTCCCCTTCTCTGTTCTACACCAGGGGCAGAGGTTAGTCTGAATTCTGGGATGTACTTGTAAATATTTGACAACAGCTCTTCGGGAAAAGGAAATAAGTCCAGATTTGTAGCATTTGCAGGGTTTTGTAGTGTAGAAACTTCCATTGTGGCCTGTTTTTTTTTTTTAATTTTTTCACGTTTGTTTATTTTTGAGTGAGAGAGACACAGAGTGTGAGCAGGTAAAGGGCAGAGAGAGGGAGACACAGAATCCGAGGCAGGCTCCAGGCTCTGACCTGTCAGCACAGAGCCCGACGTGGGGCTCAAACTCACAAGCTATGAGATTATGACCTGAGCTGAAGTTGGACCGCTTAACCAACTGAGCCACCCAGGCTCCCCTCATCATGGCCTGTTTTAAGAGGCTGCCACAGGGTTGGGGAGAGAGAGGCACATCAAGGGCACCCCAGCCCCTGAGCAGCAAGCCTGAGTGCACCACAGATCTGCCCTGGCACCTGCAATTAACCTCTTTTTGCCTTTACATATCAAGTCAGAAGGCACACAAAACTGTTCCTGAGGAAAATACCTCCAGTGGACTTTTTTTTTTTCTTTCCTGAGATTATAAAATGCACAGCTGTTTCTACTGAGGGAAAAGATGAATCAGAGGTTATTTATAATCCAGGCACTATGTAAACCAAATATTCAGTTAGGTCTTTACCTGCTTTTCCTGGTTCACTGAAGATGTTGACGTGCTGGTGTTCACACTACCACCCAAATGGGTCTGTAAGCCCTGCAGAAGACTTTAAACTTTGAGTTCCCTCTTACTTAAAAGTGTGGCTAATGTGAGCAGGGAGAGGCAGTTCTTAGGAGAACCAGGAAGTAAGTATGTGCTATTTGCTGGACATTCCTCTCCAAAAGTCCCATAGGAACTATTAAGGATAATGTAGTCATCAGGTCCTGTGTGTCCCTGGTGATGATGTGACTAACTCATTATTCAGATGTTATCAGATTGAGTTTATCATAAGAATGAAGGCATTTCTCAGAGAAGCAATAATGGTAATGCACGAGAGCTGGGGGTTTGGAGGAAATGTTGTTGTACGAACAGGATGCTTATACATTTTCAAGGTATTACCTACAGACTACTTAGTATTCCCAAAGGAAGGATGTGACTTTGCAATGGAGAAATCCTACAGACCCCACCATAGCCAAATCATCAAACATCACTAATGGTGAGATCACAACCTAGGTGTCCCTTGATATGGTTAACAGTATATGACTTCCCTCAAAGTATTCTTGCCAAAAATGTCTAATATGAATGTATGTGTGATGTAACAAATAGATGCACTCACGTTGTGGAATATTCTATAAGACAACTGGTCTGTAGTCTTCAAAAAACTCAAAGTAGGAGAAGCAGACATTAAAAAGTAGAGAAATTGTTCTAGAGCAAAATAGAAAAAGAGATTTAATCACAGACAATGCCTGGAAACTGGATTGGAAAGTAAAACAGCTAGAAGACATTTTTGAGATCATTTTGGAAATTTGAATATTAACTATATATATTAAATGACATTATGGAGCTATTGCTAATTTTCTTGGGTCTGACAACAGCAGCATGGTTATGAAGGAGATGCTCTCATTCTTAGGAGATACATGCTGGAGTATTTAAGGGGGTGAAATGTCAAGGTGTCCATGAATGTTCCAGCCAAAAAGAAAAAAAAAATTCTGAAACTATCACCAAATGTATCTATTTCTAGCTCACCTCTACTCTCTCTATCTAAAAGTTAAGTGCTATAAACTAATAACAATTGTTGAATCTAAGAGATTGATCATGAGTGTTCATTGCATTATTTTTTAAATATCTTATTTTAAAATCATTATCATTGTATTATCTTTTAACCTCTCTAAAGGTTTAAAATTTTCCAAGATCAAAATCTGGAAAATGTTCTACTTCCCCAGGGAAGCCTTTCTTCTAGGTACAGTTGGATTCTTCAGGTACATAGCACTTGATATCTATTCTTTGTGGACAGTCATGGTGGAAAGCTCCTATTTAGCCCCATTAAAGGACAAACTCAAGTAATACAAAGAGTTAGTTTTTGTCCTCACCGTACCCTTGGTGTCCAGAACAGTGCCTGGCACAAAGTGGATACTCAGTATTGTTGGATCATTGAAAACATGACATTACCCTGTTAGGTACCCACACTGACCCTAGTCAACGCCAGAGCCTTTCTGGCTGACTTATATAATCTTGCAAAGAAAAAAGTAAGAGTCAAACAGAAGACTAAAGCATTTTGTTTTCCTCAAAAATTAAAAAAATAAATAAATAAATAGTAAAAAAAAAAAAAAGAAAAGAAAAGAAAGGACATTGGCTGCTGCAATTCCCACAAAAGTCTATGGGGGCAATAAACTCTATTCTTGAAGACTCCATAATATTTGCCCCAACCAAGGCATGAGCTATAATCTATATAGGGAACACTGATTTATGAATAAAGTAAACAAATGTGGTTTTTTCTTTGAGTAATGTACAGACAGTGATTTTCAATGTGACTTCAGAGAAGATAAAATATTTTCTAAAATTATTAAAATGGGACAAAGTTTTAGGTGAATATTGCATTTAAGAGATTGAAGGAAAGTTTAAAATTATTTAGTTCAGCAATTTACAAAGTGGAGTCCAGGGGTCCCTTAGAGTCGCATCGAGGGCTCCCTATAGTAGAAGGTGAGAGGGTTGGGGGCACCCAGACCCCATTCAAACAAATCAGCTTTCCTTATAGGTTTTACATACTGTGCTTCCATATGAAATTCTCTGTGATGAAAGTATTCTGATACCAATACAAAGTAAAAGTTATAAAGCCACTCTAGTGACCAAGGGCAAGCCTCCTCAAGATAGATCACTTTGGCATGAACATTACTTTGAGTTAAAAGCAATCAAAACCCAGCAGATTCCAGAAAATCTCTTTACTTCCCCCTCAACTGCCTGCTTGTACCAGGAAGAGAGCTATTAACAGAGATTCCTTCTTACCTAAGAAAAAAAACTTAAGAAAATGTATCTGAATAAGGCAATGTTTGTTTTCCAAACATCTCCTTTTATCTTCCTCCAATGGCCTTTCTCCCCTTTATGTCTTCAGAAGCCTACACCTCTCCTTAGCTCATATGAATGTTATGGTGCCTCAGTTTCCTTGGAATTTATTTGCCTATGTGGATTCCCTGCACATGCACTATTAAAATATTGATTTTCTCCTATTAATCTGTCTCATGGCAATTTGATTCTTAGTCCAGCTAGAAGAATCTTAAATGGGATAGAAAAATTCTTCCTTCCCAACACCACCAATCTGTATCACTTCCTCCTGACACACCAATCTCAGCCAGAGTCTAAGATGGAAGAATAGAACACTTCTGTCTAAATACATTCATTTAAGGTGATTAAACTGCACTCCATTGTTGGGCTATAAAGTTCTCCTCTATGTTAATATAAAATCTCCCTCCTTGAAGCTGTAATCCATCCACTTTAGGTCTATATTCTGAGGACACATCAAACAAGTCTAATCCTTGTCTGTGACAGTACCTTGGAGAACCAAAGGCAGCTGTCATTACAATGTATGTCTCTACCTTGGCTTTGAGTTAATGTCCACCACCACCACCCCCAACTCCGTCCCTGCAAACCCTTTTGTCTAAATATTCTTTCTTCCAACAAACTCTTATTTAGGTATTTTACTACGCGCACACAATCTTCTTTCATCACAGCCTGTAATGCTTTGTCCCTCTACTCCCAATATTCTCTTTCTCTGAATATAGGCCAGTTTTGATCATTTAAAAAAATTGGCATCATAAGCATGATCCACCCCGCACCACCTCCATACACACACTGCAATAATCAAATTAAGTGAGTCTGGATTTCCTTCTGACAGATTCAATGGTCCTTTTAATGCAGCCTTGCTCTGTTTAAACTCTGAAAGAATCAGAAATATAACACTGAAATTACTGGTTCTTCTGTTACCTGCTGTCTTTTGGAGTGATTAAACCTGAGGTGTGTATTGTTTGCATTGTTTCTGAAGCTGTGGTAGAAGTATCCAATGCTCTAGAAGTAAAGCCTGAGTTTGTTGACAGGAAGAACTTCTCATCATGAACTCTTGATACCCCTGGGTGGTTTTTTGAGTGTTTCACAAATCCTTGCTACACCCTCTACCACAAGCTGGTAAAACAGGATTTAAATGTATGCTGCAGGACAGGTTGAATGATGTAGTGAAGGGACAGTATATAATTTTTATAATGAAATTCAATTTATTCACTTATTTTAAAATCTTCGCCATACTAGCACGATTTATCAAGTATTGGAAGATAATGGTTTTGTAATCCACCTTTGAAAAGATTATTGAAATTTTAGTCATTATGATATAATTTTCTAATGAACAAGTTCTGTTTAAATAAGGAATTAAATATTTTAGGATATCAAACTTAAACATCCATATGCAAAACTTTTTAGCAAAAGAGCAAAAAAATAATTGGTTTCCCAGTGTAGGTTGGGTGTTTTTCTGAAACAGAGTCTAGGATTGAGTACATCTAGTTTGGGGTATAAAGTTTAGCTAATAAGGGGGAACATTATTAAGCCAACTACCACCAGCCTAATACAACAGGGAAGTTCTCAATTGTTTTAAAACAGACAACAGTGAGAGGGTTGGGGTGGGTACACCAGTAGTCATTCAGACATTGATTAGGAATGTCCTCATGAAAGAGATTTTAGTGCCAGGAATTTCCTGGTCTGTGCTGCAGACCAGAAGAGGTTCTTCTAGTCTGAACATAGCCCTCAAAGGTACACTGGCCACTGGAAGGCAGCCTGGGTCTCAGGTTATGGGCAGGGACACTAAAAGCATGTACTATAAGCCCCTTTATTTTTAAATGAGAAAAATATTGAAAAACTAAGAAAAAAATAAATTAACACACTCAAAAATATATATATAATATAATGCCCATTATATATATACATATATAAATATACACATATATATACATATACATGTATACATCTCTCTCTCTAGATCTATCTAGATAGGCAGACAGATAAATATAGTCATATATAAAGATCAGACTGAACATCCACTCTTTAGCTTCTGTGTAGTTCAGAAAAGCCATAGTATTGCTGTGCTAGGTAATATTTTAAAGGCCTACCTTCCCTAGATTAACTCCTCAGTACTATCTTTGTCATGTTAATTGAAGATCCATCATTTAGAGTTTGATTGGCTTCTCAAATAGATCTGAGAAATTTCTCTTAGGTTATAAAGGGGTACTTCCCACATTTCAGGCTACACGAAGACTGAGAGCTATCACTTCCTACCCCAATGTGTAAATGAGTTTCATTGGATCCCATTCTTCCTGAGACCCATGGAGACATCAGTGCTGGCACAACACAGGTGTTGCTGAAGTTAAGAGGGGAACTTCTAATGATCTGCCTGATGCTCAGCCCCTGCAACACTTCTAGTCTATTCTGTTGGGATATGAAAGCTCACTCCTCGAACCTTATCCCTTTGTGCTCAGGGCAGCATCCTATTCTTAAAGAGGGCAAATTTAAGAGATCTAGATGTATCAATGTAACTAATGACAATCAATAGAGTGGCTATAATCCCTGATCTGCCCTTCCAATAATTAGCCTTCTGTATCTTTCCTGTGCCCTGTACTCCACATCCATGCCTTCCTACTCACATCTGTCTCCCCTGCCCCCGGCCCTGAGATCCTGACTTGAAAGGCTAGATAGTACCTCAGTTTCTCTTTCTCTTGGCAGGAACCGGTTTCTGTCCATGCCTTTCCTGTCCTCTCTTAGAAACAGAGACTCTGCTAAATATGGCCAGATTCTGCTCTCTATGCCTGACTGGCTTTCTTCTATTTCCAGACCTCGAAGTCCCAGATCTCTTACAGGACCCTGTCTGGCACCTCTACCTGTTTTTCTTGAACCCCTCATTTGTTCTCAACAAAGAACTCAAAGCTGTTCCTATTTTAGCTTCTCCTGCATCACACCTGCCCCAGGATCCAAGGCTCAGTGTAGAAGGTGATGAGCAACCGGTAGGTACCAGGCAGGCTCTGGGCAAGGGAAAACAGAAGCCAAGTGATAGCGGGTCCAGCAGAGTAAAACAAGAAGGGCAGCTTCTGCCTCTGCTATGGATGCATCTATGCCCCACCCCACACCCTCAGGAGAGTTACCCCAAGGAGAAGACATCCAGCAGCAGAAGCTTGGGGTGAGAAGATCTGCTACGACTGCTGTAGGCACATACACTGCATTTGACTTTTTTCCCTAGACTTAAGATGCCTGGATAAAAATAGATTTTATTTTGAGAGCTTACCTTGATGGCATATGTTCATTATCAGAGCTCTTAAAAACATGAGATTTTTTCCATCTTACCTAATAGCTGAAAATGGCCCCAAGCTCAAACTCAGTGAGATAAATGTTATATTTTATATGTATCTAAAAAATCCACCTGTTTTTCAATCTAATCACAACGTAGCAGGACAGATGAAAAGTCTCATTATAATACACCACTCAGTGAGACCTAACTGAGTTTAAGAAAGAGCCCAAAGGCCAGCTTAGTAGGGCTGGGAAATACTCCTCTCGTCAGACTTCTGGAGCCTCTGCTCTTCTGCTTCAGTCCCAAGGGAGCAGCAGGCAGAAGACCTTCAGCCTGAAGTCTTGGCACTGGCAAATTCCTCAGCAGGACTGGGTCTCGCCTGACTATTTCCAGGCAACTCAAAGCCCCCAGCATAGCTAGTCTGGAATTAGCATTGCTGTTCCAAGTGGTAAAAGATGTGGCTGGTGAGGCCTTGGGCACATCTGTAGCCTGTGAGCCACACCTGCCTTTTACCCATCAGGTACTTCCTCACTCCTGATGCCCTCCACGTCCCTCCTGGGATGGACTCTGGCTCTGAATCCTGTTTCCTTTATCTGCAGCCTGGACATATTACCTGTTGTTTGCTAGGTCATCTTCCTCAAAGCTAAAATCTTCTCCATGCTTGTCCTTCACCAGCCTCCAAAGCCCCCCATCCTCACCCGTCTCCCTCTCTCTTTCTCATACACATGTGTGTGTGCACACACATACACACACATGCAGACACCCACACACCATTTCCAGGTACTGCCTGATCAAACGAGACAGAGCAACTGGAAACACAGGGCAGGCATCCAGCCATGCCCTGCCCATGAATGAGCATCATCATCTCCAGCGGGTTTGTTATCCTGAGGACCATCTTATTGACTTATATCCCTGAAATCTAACTTAGGTTCAAAAGACACTCCACCTCCCTGGACACTATAATTGTGACTGTTGGCCATCGGTCATTAGCCAGCATTAAGGCCAGGCCAGTTCCTGGAGCTGGCTTCTGACTCCTCCTTCTTCCCATCCTTCCCTAATGAGATTCCAGAATGCCTTATGGATGAACCCACATGTATTACAGCTGCAGCTTTCCTATCATTCTATCTTTCCCAAGAGCCTGATAGGACATAAGAGAAACATTCTTATCTGTTTTACAGATGATAAAACCAAAGCATAGGGAATAGTTCAAGACGCCCAAGGCCATCCATTGGGAATATGTGACTACAAACTTGGTGTCGGAAAAATAAATCACTTACAGCATTTTCTTTCTTTTTTTTTTTCCAGAGCCAGCTGGGTCCTCAAAGTCAGTAGAAGTAAAAAGCATTCCCACTAGCAAAACCCAGAGACCACCAATTTCTATTAAGTATTTATGGATGAAATAAAGTCTTCCCTGGAGCAGGCAGCCATTTCATATGCAGAACCAGTATAATTTAAGTTGGTTTATATCTTCTTGCCCATCAATATCACTATTTCTAGGAAGTATAAATCCATATATCGGCACTGACTTGTATTCATTCCTAATGGCAAGTTGGAGAAAAATAGCTGAAAAGAGCTCTATTTCATTTTTTAATTATGAAGCAGAAGTGACAGTTCATCTGGAACGTTGTCAAGCTAGGATAAAAAGATGATCAAGACTTGGTTTCTAAAAACATTTCTGAAGGGAAAAAAAAAAAAGCTTACTCTGAAACATACAAAGGTCACATTAAGGGCCAAGAGTTGTGTCACCATTTTCCCCAAGGAATGTGGTTTGGTTTTGTTTGCTTTATTTGCAGGTTTGCAGGATCCAAACATAGAACACAAACATTAGTTGCTTCCTGACCAAAGATTTTGGAGCCTAAAGATCTACTATTTTATGGAGCGGTAATGGTCATGAAATATAGAAGAAAAGTGGAGATGTGTTTTTTTATTTTACACCTAGATTTGCTGATTAGACTCAGATAAATGTCTTTAGCCACGGTGCAGAAAACACTTTGCCCATCAGGTACCACTCCTAAATAAGGATTGTTCTGGAAGGGACTCTTGCCTGTTGTAGGTATGATGCTCTAATATTTGTTAAAAACAACAACAACAAAAAGTACTTGCTTCCAGAAACTCAGTGCTTAGGAGGACAGAAAACAAGCAGCCTGATGGATCGCTGAGTGATGCTGAGAGTGCCGTGATGGGAATGAGCGGGGGTGTGGAGGGCTTTGGAAGAAAGCGCACACCCAGCCACAGGGGCCTCGGAAAGGGTGGAGGGAGGTGAGCCCTGCACCACTTTTCCACTTTCTCTTAATATCTTCTGTAAATGCAGGTTACAAAAGACGTTATGGAGAGTCACTTCCAGCTACGAGGCGGCATGGTGCAAGAATGTGATCACAGTGTTACCACAGCTCAGTCTGAGAAGGCCAGTCCCAGCAGAAGTATGAATGTACCATTTTCAGATGTCACATCTTAAAAATGCAAATGTAAAACTACTGACCAGACCAAAAGGGTTCCCCCACTCCTAAAAACAAACAAACAAACAAACAAACAAACAATCCTTTTAATCTTTGGAACTAAAGTTGTAATTTCGAGTTAAGGATATACGGTCACCTGGGTGGCTTCGTCAGTTGAGTGTCCAACTCTTCATTTCAGCTCAGGTCATGATCTCATGGTTTGTGAGGTCGAGCCCCACATTGGGCTCTGAGATGACCATGCAGAACCTGCTTGGGATTCTCTCTCTGCACCTCCCCCGCTTGTGTGCTCTCTCTCCTCCCTACCCCCTCAAACTAAATAATCTTAAAAAAAAAAACTACTTTATAGTTAAGGATATAAAAAGGGGTCCAGGAGGAAAGCAGAAATATTATATTACACTGTGAAAGAGAATTTCCCTACTCTTTAAGAATACAAATATGCTCTTCTTAAGGACCCCTTCCATTAATATATGGGTAAAAATGAATAAGCCACAATAATAGGATTTATCATGTTTCCCAAATACACACAACACTATCCAGTTGCAGAAATGGTACAGGATTTCCGGGTGGGAGTCAGAGGTCAGCCATGGTTTGCAGCCGGCCCCCTATATCCACAGCGTTTGTTGCCTACAAGTCAACAATCAAATTAAATTTAATTATCTATGAATAGATTCTGCTGCTTATACAACACAGATACTAATGGCAATAACACAATGCCCCAATTTTCGAGACATCTTATGTCAATTCTATAAGCTATATCTTGCAACAATCCCAAGTAGGCATGGGTGACTGAATCCTCCAAAGCCAGGGGATTTGGCTAAGGTCGAGGATCAGTGATGGCAGTAAAATGGGTCTCTTAATAGGAAACCTAATGACAGTTTGATCAGAGCTATCCCTGGACTTTGCCCAGGGGATGCCAACAAGTGAGAAGTTCAAATTTGTAGCCCTTGCCAGAGGCAAAGGAAAAAGCCCCCAATATATACTTTCTTTACCTTGTCCACACCCTGAAGAATTTCTACTCACTCAAGCAAGCCTAAATTTGTAATGATGTATTTTGGAATTTTTAGTCCATTGATAGGTTTTTCTCTCCCTCATTTTTTGAAACAATAGCTTTATTGAAATATAATTCATACACCATTACACTCATCTATTAAAAATGTAGAATTCAGTAGTTTTACATATCATAAAATTTACCTATTTAAAGTGTACAATTCAGTGGTTTGTAGTACATTCATAGAGCTGTACAACCTTCATCCTAACATCTTTGGAACATCTTTTACCCCTGAAAGGATTCCTATAGCCATTAATGGTCTATTTCTCCCCACTCCCTGGAAATCACTCGTCTACTTCCTGTCTCAATGAATTTGCCTCTTCCGGACATATCATAAAAATGGAATCACACAGTATGTGGCCTTTTGTGACTGGCTTCTTTCACTTAGCCTAATGTGTTCAAGGTCCATCCATGTTGTAGAAGCTGTGTGTACTTTATTCCTTGTTTTAACTGAATAACATTCAGTAAATAACATTCAGTAAAAACAAGGAATAAAGGGATATACCACTTTTGTTGTATTTAGGGAGACACCACTTTTGTTTATCCATTCACCAATCAGTAGACATTTTGATTGTTTCTACCTTTTGACTCTTATGAAAGATGCTGCTATGAACATGCAGGTACAAGTCTGAGTGTGGATGTACGTATCCATTCTCTTGGGTATATAAAACTGGGAATGGAATTACGGGATCATATGGTAACTCTATGTTTAACATTTTGAGGAATCACCAAACTGTTTTCCAAAATGGCTGTGCCATTTTTTCAGTCCCCAACTACAGTGTGTGAAGGTTCCAATTTCCCTATATCCCTACGAGCACTTACTATTATCTCTTTTTTTATTAAAGCCATCTTAGTAGGTGTAAAGTGGTATCTCAGTGTGATCCCCAAATTTGAAAATATGAACGTGAACAGGGTAGTTATGAACAATAGTAATTACTGTTAATGCTCATTGGTTTAGTGATGTTGTCAGGAGCGTGCTTGAAAATAACTGGGGCGAGGGTAGGGTCGGGAAGGACAGTCTGTATGAAGCAAGTCTGACTTTGAGTTGTAATTGTTGAAGCTGGAAAATAAGCATGTAGACATTTACTATGCTGCTTTTCTGAATGCTTGGAATTTTCTATTTGAAAAAGTTTTTCCTTTCAAGTTTATTGCAATGTCACTTTAGAAATTTTCAGCATGCTGTTGGGAAATACACCTAGGTTTGGAGAAGTGGGCTCATTTGAAATGATCGTATATTCTCAAACCAATTTCTTATCCAACTCAGATATAATTTTCCTCCATAAAACACTTACATTTTCCCCTCTATTTCCAGCAGGCTTATCAATTTCCTTAATGAAGAAAATGGAAATAAAATGAGAATTGAATAATTTTCTCTTATTTCATCATCTTTGGCTCGATTCCTCTTGACTATCAGTGGTTTCAAGCCTCTGAATAAAGTGTTCTGTGAATGATATTTAAGCTTTTAAACTTCTGATTGACATCCACTGTTAGAAACGCACTGAACACTGCGACTTAGTACTCACATATATGTATAGTAATATGAGAAAAAAAGATTCCCATACTTTTCTATTCTTTCCTGTTCAACTATATTTTATTCTGTTTTTTTCTTAATTCTGGTCGTGATCGTTAAGTTAATCGCATAAACACAGTGACCCATAGTTCAGAAAAATACTTTAGCAAATATTGTTTTAGATGGAAAAATAGCAATCTATTCTCTTCTTAAAGAACCTAGCAGAGTTTACTTGAGACCTCCCCAAATAAGTGTGTTTAATTAACAAACTGATCAAATAATTCTTCATTAAATCACATCAACCTCTCTAGTACTTTATTTTACTCTTCTTCCATTAACACTGATGTTTACATATTCGTGTCTTATTATTCAGGGTTCCATTGGATCTTTGGTCTACTTTATTTCCATGTATAAGGGATAGCAAGCCAGAAGTGGCTCAATGACTAATACAGACATCTAGAATACTTATAAAATCAAATGCAATCTCCTCTGATTTCAGTAAAACACTGTAACCCACAGATAGCAAGTGATTTGCATAAAGAGGCCACCAGCACTGGTACTAAAATCCAGGACTTCTCATTCCCAGCCCAAGTCTACTACACCAAGCTTTGATGGATGGATTTTTTTTTAATGTTTACTTATTTTTGAGAGAGAAAGACAAAGTACCAGTGGGGGAAGGGCAGAGAGAGACAGACAGACAGACAGAAGCTGAAGCAGGATCTAGGCTCTGAGCTGTCAGCATAGAACCTGATGCCGCAGGGCTCGAACTCAGGAACAGTGAGATCATGACCTAGGCCAAAGTTGGACGCTTAACTGACTGAGCTGCCCAGGTGTCCTGAATTTCTTTTTTTCACACTTTATTTATTTTGGGATAAAGAAAGATTGAGAGGAGAGAGACAGTGACTGGGATAAAGAGAGACTGAGAGAAGAGAGACAGTGACTAGGAGAGGGAAAGAGAGAGAGAGAGAGAGAGAGAGAGAGAGAGAGAGAATCTGCACTTCAAGCTCAGAGCCTGAGGCAGGGCTCCAACCAAGGAACTGCAAGATCATGACCTGAGCCACAATCAAGAGTCAGAGGCTTAGGGGACTAAGCCACCCAGGTGCCCCTCGATGGATGAATTTCTGATAGTGTGAACAATTGTCATTCATTTTTGTAAGAAATTCAATTACTATTTCCTCTCCAAAGTCTGTTTGCAACACTGGCCAAACTGAAATCAACTGATAAGAAAATCGTGTCCCTCAACAAAGAGTAAAGAAAGAAAAATGAAACAGTACGTTATTGATTGTAGAAAAATCATTTTCATAAATGCTCCACACTTACTTCTCTTTAAATGCCAACTGCACCATTTTCAAACTCACTTTCGCAATTTCCACATTATTCTTGCAATGTTTGTTTTGTTAAGAACTGGCTACACCATCAACAAAATTGTATTGAATTCTAATAGCGTCTTAATGCTCAGAAGGCGCCGGCCATGGGTTGTATTGTGCTCTACCCAAAAGATATGTGAGCTCCTAACCCTCAGTACCTCAGAATGTGACCTTATTTGGAAGGAGGGTCTCTACAGAGGTAGCTGAGTTAAAATTAGGCTGGAAGGGTGAGCCCTACTCCAAGATGACTGGTATCCTGATAAACAGGGAAAATTTGGAGACAGACAAACACAAGGGGAGGACACGTGTCAATGAAGGCAGAAGTCTGTGACACTTCTGTGACACTCGTACAAGCCAAGGATGCCAGAACACCAGGGGACATTGGGTAGAACAGGTTCCGCCTCACAACCTCGGGAGGAACCAACCCCGCCAACATCTAAATCTCAGACTTCCAACCTCCAGAATGAAGGCAGTACATTTCTGTTGGTGAAGCCCCCCAGTTTGTGGTACTTCGTTGCAGCAGACGAAGCAAACTAATATAGTGCCTCTGCGGGAAAACTGAGATATTCTTGAAAATGTCCATTCTCCCTCATCAGTTAGCACTTGACCTTCAAGTTTCCGGTGGAAAATCTGTGCAGGGCAGCCTTGAGGATCTCAGTTCCTCCCGTGCCTTCTCTCCAGCCCTGGTGACTGAGGCCCTGACTCACACACACCCAGAGCTCCGTGCCCTCTTTTCCAGATGCTGAACAAGCTTTCCTACTGAAAGTCTTAGAGTCACAGGTAAAACTCACCGTCTGTCCCTCTGTAAGCCAAATAATTTTCCGCTTCTTTTGCTCTCATCGTCAAGACTGATCTCAGCATTGTGATATTTTTGAAACAAATCCAAAGTGAAAACCTAAACCCTAAAAAGTTAAGGAGATCTTTTCTGAAAATGGCCTTGACGGAGAGGGTCAATTAGCATCCACAAAGTAACACACAACACTGTCGCCATAGGTATGCAGTTATTTGTTTATAAGCCTGTCTCCGTCCATTAGATTGCCCGCTCTGTCATATTTGTCTTGTATCCTCATGCCTATTATATTATAGTCTTTGGGAAATGTTTCCTGACTTAATTAACTTCCGCATGCAGGGACATTCTGATTCAAGATAACACCTACCCATTGACCCTGGCTCTGCTCTCTGAACACACAGAGAGGTCTAACCTGTTTCCAACATGAGAGATTTTAAAATATGTAACAACAATCAAGTTAAACCACTCTTAGTGTGTCTTTTTACCTTCAAGGGAGCACCCTAGCCTTTACTAATTAGCCCTGGCATTTATAAGTCTTCATGAGGGATGCCTGGGTGGCTCAGTCAGTTAAGCATCTGATTCTTGATCTGTCATGATCTCAGTTTGTGGGTTCAGGCCCCTCATGGGGCTCTGTGCTGACAGCGGAGAGCCTGTTTGGGATTCTCTCTCTCCCTCTCTCTCTGCCCCTCCTCTGCTTGTGCTCTCTGCCTCTCAAAATAAATAAACATTAAAAAAATTAAAAACAAAACATAAGAAAAAATAAACACAAAATAAAAGTCTTGATGGAAGGTTTCTCACTTTCCGATTCCTTATCATCGCTTTATTGGGCAGCAGAGAGCCCTCTCCCTGTTTCTGCACTCTGTACCTCGGCAAATGAAATTTCATAATGGGCGATCTCTCGCTCAGCTTTCTTTCGTGAACTCCTTTTACACACGGGCTGTGTATATTTCTGCACAATTTGTGCCTGAAAACATGACAAAGGAGACAGTCCTGCAGCATCTCATTAAAAGCGTTTCTACAGGATGGCAGCTGTCTACATTCTACCTCCCCTGGATAAGGGTTTAACCCACTTTGTAGCCACAGTCTCCTTCCACTCAATAGGTAGATAGTGAGGAACTGTATCACCTTCCTTTTTCTTGCAAGACCTAAGATTCACCCTGTTCACTGCATTCCTCTGTTTCATGAGAGAGAGAGAGAGAGAGAGAGAGAGAGAGAGAGAGAGAGAGATGGTGTGGGGAGAAGAGAGAGAGATAAAAACTGTGGAGATGAACTTAAACTTTTATCTCTCTTGCAGTGATTGTTTTATCAGATGCCTCCCTGACTCTCTTTTTCTTTACTCTTCAAAACTCTAATCCCTTGAATTCATATGGGTTTTCTTCAGATCTGCATGCTGTTACCCACAGGGCTCTTAAGAGTCACTGTCCCTGAGAAAGAATATTGATCCTGGGAGGACACTAATTTAAGTATCAGTAGCCCATTACATAAAAATGTGACCATCTTCCATTTACTTGTTGAATCTCTTCATTTGGGCAGGTCGGCTTCCCCTTCCTTAAAAACGAGATGATTGTTTCTGCATGTTACTGGAGAAGAAGCATGTGAACTCACCTGTGCAAGATAAATCTCTGCATCAGAAACTGTTCTCTTCCTATCACAGAGATCCCTGTCAGGGCTTTAATACAGAGTATGGAAGTTGAAGACTTCATAACATTGCCAGCTGTCTCTAGGCAAATTCTAGCAATATGGAGATGTCTACCAGTTTGACAAACCAGATCAAGTTTGTCAAGGATCACTCTACCTGAATGTGTCCTCGCATTCAGTTTAGCATATAAAAACATGCAATGCTGTGCCCATGATGTGAGAGATATAAAGTTTAGCCGGATATTGATTATATTCTTTAAAAGGTCACAGTCAATAACAGAAGACAAGACATTTAAATAAGATGCTACAACGAAGACCCTAATGTGCTTAGAGACTTGGTCACATGGAAGTGCCAAAGTTAGCTCTGAAAGTGGATTAATACTAGGAATTCATGATAGGAATATATAGTTAATCCAAATAGAAAGAACCACATGATGTTGTATGGTTGGGAGGCAGTGTTGTCATGCATCAAATCAGGTCAGCATGCCAGCATGAGGAGGGCCCTATATATACAGGAGGTGAGGTTCCTGTCAGGGCATCTGAGTCATGAAATGGCAGGACAGAAACATGAGAAATTACTCGTGCTCATTCTCGTAACTCCCAATGAGTAACAACAGGCAAAACCCTAAGCTCTTTAAAAACTGTATCAGTTGAAAGGAAACTGGGATTTTTTTGTGGGTTCCTGAGCAGTGCCCTCGAGTGGCCGCAATATTTGTTTTAATTTTTTTGATGTCTTTATTTTATTTTGAGAGAGAGAGAGACAAAGAGTGAGTGGGGGAGGGGCAGAGAGAGAGGGAGACACAGAATCCGAAGCAGGCTCCAGGCTCTGAGCTGTCAGCACAGAGCCCGACACGGGGCTCAAACCCACGAACCGTGAGATCATGACCTGAGCTGAAGTCTGACGCTTAATCAACTGAGCCACCCAGGAGCCCCCCGCAATATTTTTTTAAAACTGTGATGCCCATAAGAAAATAAAATTCCTAAAATGGGAAACAATTAAGTTTGGGGGTTAATAGGAGCAGGTTTCAAAAGAACTCTGCCATTTGTGGGCTGTGGGGGCTTGACTAGTTACTTGACTTCACCTACAACACAGGGAATCACCTGTCTTTGCAGGTTGTTCTTTTAACACGTGTCATGTTGCAGATACTGTACCATGCAATACATAGTAGGGACACACAAGATGTCAGAAATGCTCAAAACTCCAAACTAGGCGACTGATACACAAAGCATGACATGCAGAAAAGCTTGGAAGAAATCAGCAATTTTTCTTCCTCCTTCTCTTTTCAGAGATGCTTTGAAAGGGAAAGGAATGGTGTATACAGTAGAGAGAAAATGTTTCGGATCTTGTTAGGGAGAAAAGGAGGGGTATGAGTGAGTTCTGATGACATTTTCCTCCAAACAAGTTACCAAGAGGCTGAAATATTAGCTACATGGACTTCTCCATGTGATATGTGGCAAACTTGAAAAACAAAACTCCCCCCTCCCTTTAGCTTCCCACCTTCCTCCCTCAGTGGATTGGGTCAGGAGCAGCAGGAGGCAAAATTGAGGAGACATCATAGGATTGTCAGAAAACATAATCTCACGCTCCCATTTAAGAGAAACAAACAGCTTTTTAGAGGCAGAGAGGGGACATTTCCAAGAAGCCAGCTCAGAGTCCTTCTAAACTGGACGTCTATGTTTTATGGTTCTACCAGCTTTCTTTCTAACAAAGCAAATCCCTCTTTATCCTCAGAATTTCTTTGAGAGTAAAGACATTTTATCCCAAGTCCACCTTCTATGAAACAGAAGAGGATTTACCTTAAAGCTAAGGAACGTAGAACTGCTCACTTGCACAAACATCAACCTAATTTTATATTAATATAAAACACAAATTAAAAATATTCCTTTCGTTAGAGAACTCCCTACATTTCAAAAGCTTCAACCCTTGAGATGCCCCTGAATATACAATATTACTGTGATCAAGCCAGTTCTCTTTCAAATCCTCCACTGGCCCCCTCCTCCCTATGTATGAAATACCAGTGACTGTCAGCTTCACTCTCATTTGTCACTACTGCCTTCCAGTCACCATCGCCCCTGAGTCATTACTTGACCCTGCCACGTCACACTCTGAGAACCTTAAACAGTTTTCTCTAGCTGGAATGCTATTTACCTGGAAGTGTCCTTCTATATGCAACTCAAATGTCACTTCTGCAAAGCTCTCCCAAGGTCTGTAGAGGCAGGATCTCCAATCTCTAAAGCACTTCCAGAGCACTTCATTTATTCTCTATTCTAGCACTTTCCACATTGCCTTGTGATTACGTATTATACCTCCCCCCATACACACACACCAGGAGCAGGAGCACATCTTAATTATTTCTTTATTCTGGGAGCCCCGCACAGTGCCTAGTACAGGACGGTATTCAATAAGGAGCTGGTGGAATGGCTGGGTTGAGGACCCTTCCAAAAACCTCCACCCCATTTCATCCTGTCCTAGCACCACTGATGTTAGACACAGGAGGAAATCACTCACTGATTGTGCTCTCCACCCACAAGCAAATATTCATTTTCTCTCGGATATCAATATTATCAAGCTTCCTGCTTTTATCTTCTATCTATCGGAGTCACAAAAACCTATTTCAGAATAATTCTGCAACATCATCTCCTCTTCCACAAGCTAAGGGCATATGCAAATTTCTGTTTAACAAGTAAAGGCTTTGGTTGAAAGTTTTCTAAATCATAAAGGCCAACTGAATTAGTTTGGCTTGTATCTGTTCTAAAAGAAGCTGGGCAGTTTTATTGATTTTTCAATGGCAACTTCCATCCATATATCTGAGTAAGTCACTCACCACCCTGTATGTGGACATGGGCAAACACTCTGAACCCAGCAGGAAAGAAGGGGACTGTGATTGTGACCTCTATTTCTCCCAAATTCATCCATTCTTTCGGCAAGCACGTATTAAATATCTAATAAGTGCCATGCACTGTGCTAGAGTTGGAGATATAGGTTAACCAGACACAATCCTCACCTAGTCAAGGGATCTAGAATTCAGAGTGGGGAGAAAGGCTCATGTATAAATAGTTACAGTCCAGTTTAAGAAATGTTGTAATCATAAGGCTTGGAGGTGGAGTAAGTTGGCATTGACTTGGAGGGGAAATTTCTATTGGATTTTGAAAAATGAATACAGTTTAAAATATAATTAAGATAGACACCATAAGTAGTTTAGACATTATCCCAAAAGCAATCATCTCCATTGCAGAGTTTTAAATAGGAGAGGCATGATCTTTAGAATGATCACTCTGGTGGAAAAGTAAAAAATAGAATAGGGGGATGTCAGGGTGGAGATATAGAGAACACTTAGAAGGAATCTACGTAACCGAGATGCTTAGTGATGAAGGTCTGGAACTAGGAAAGTAATAAAGGTAATGGCCAAAAAGGAAAGAACTTCAAAGAGACCTAGGAATAAAACTCCACGGGACACTGTTCTAGTTGAAAGTTGGTGGTAAGAAGAAAGAGTCATTAAGAGTACTTCTGAGATTTCTAGCTGGCACTGAAGTAGAAGGTAGAGAAAGACCTAAGCTAGTGATAATCCAGGTCTGATCTATCTGAAGACAGTAGATCCAGAAATAGAAACTCAGTGATTGGCAAAGGAGAAATTTACAATCACCTTAGAGGAACAAGGGAGGAAATGTGGTCAAAAGAAGTAGCTCATGAGAAGTGGCTCATGAAACAAAAAGTACAACCAGAACATGAGATGGGAAAAAGAAATTGTCTTAGGAAGATCAGTTTCTAATCAAGGTTGTGAATGGTGAAGACATGAAGCATCTGTTTTTATGTGATGCTGACTCTGTGACAGAAAATGTCACAGTTCCCACAAACATGTGTATCTTTCCCATCTCCTAGATCAAAACAGAAGGGATCTCACGGTGACAAGAGAGAATCAGGTCTGGTTCTAATTGATTGATCAATCTCAGCAATGAAGAATCTGGAGTCGACAATTCATAAGAGTTGGGGGTTTAAGTAAGCTTCATTTTAGATTATTATTCATACGTAGCAGACCCCAAGGCTAGGGAAAATCATCCTTGAAAAACCAGCTTCATCTCCAGAAAAAGTGCACATTAGAGGAAGGTACATGCCTATGGATCTCACAACTCATGTCTGGGGCTGAGGATTCCAAGTCTGAAAGGATGACTATTTTCAAGGCCCATGACAATCTTTAGAAGGTCGTATGAAAGAGCTATATATAGAATCAGATGCTCTATAACAGCCCTTTTATTACTCAGCTGTATGACACTTTAAATTGTCACTATTTTCACTGACTCAGTTTTCTCATCTGTTAATTGGGAATAATGACGCACATTCTTTGAAATGTAGTCAGATTCAATTGAGATCTAAAAGGCCTAATGTAATGCCTCATCTCTAGTAAGTACTCAAGGCTGATGACTAGCATTCTCCTTGATCAATATTTGTTTGTTTATTTGTTTTACTAAGCTTTGTTTGCATAGGAATTGGTCTAGGCGGTGTATAGGGATGAGCCTCCCATTGGAACAAATAATGAAACTAACTGTGAAAAGATGGAACTGGAGGAGGACAAAAACATGGGAGTTAGGTCACGGGGCTGATGAAGTGCGATTTACAAATGTTTCCTCTACATGAATACTGATTTCCACTGATGTAAACAATGACAAGTCCAGAAAGTCACTTGCCACTTCTATCATGTGTTTCAATGATGCACAATCCCTGAAACCTGGGTCTGTGCCAACAGAGGAGACTCAGAATGGCCAAGGCTGCCCCATGGGCAGGATCAGCTCCCCAATCATTCAGAGATAGGGCAATTACTCACATTTTTATGGACAGCTAATTGCTAAAGTAGCAGCTTGCTTGAAAGACAGAAACATCCTTTTGGATGCAAGCTGTGTAATGAGGGAGTTGCTTGACTAAGCAAATTTTGGGTTAATGGAAAACAGACCCTTCTGTCACCATGAGCAGCGTCTGCCTACGTTAAGATTAAATTGTGTATATTGCTGACTGCCCTACATTTTTGCATCAAAAAGAGCAGAGAGATGACATTTGCAGTAATTTGGCTAAGGGCTATAGCAACCTAATTAGAAACGTTCAGTGCTACAAGTTCACAAAATTGTATTGTGGCAATTGCTCTTGAAAAATTCAATTCTGAAAATGCAATAAGCAAAAGCTGAAACTGGTAGAGAACTTCACACGTGTGCTGACAGTTCATTCTCTATTAGAAACCAAAACAGAGAGACCTCCAGGCCCCCAAGGCAGGGAGAATGGAGCCCCCTGTGTTCTCAGAGCCAGATTGTCCTCTCAGGGTCACCTGGTTCCTGGAATCTTGAGCCTCACCTGCACTTGCTTCTCTCCTCCTCCCCCCCGCACCCTGCCCCCACCGCCTCTACACTCCTTCCCCAACTTTCTGTAGGACAGTAGTTTCTGAACTTCAGTTAGAGTGTACAAGAATGACCTGGGAGGCTTGGCTAAAACGTCCATCCATTTGGGATATGTTTGCCTTCATCCATTCACTCAACACATGACTTTGAATGTCTTCTCTGTGCCAGGTACTACCTTCCTACCGGGGTGTAATATTGTAAGGTTCTTTTAAGAAAGACGGTCATCAATTTTGTCACCGTAGCTACAACAGTGCCCTGGATGTTATCTTCACATGATGGATATGCAGTAAGTATGAATTGATTTCTTTCTCTATACCAATGGTTCTCAAACTGACTGTATATCAAAATAAATTTAGAGAGCTTCTAAAACACACCAGTGCCTGAGTCTATGCCAGATCAATCAAATTAGAGTCTCTGGGGCAGGGCCCAGGCTGCTGAGATGATTCAATAGGTAGCTGGTTTGAGACCTGCTCTGCTACATCACTGGGTCTCAAATTGAGTGTGCAAAGAGTCACCTGGAGGGTCAGTTAGTTTTGCATACTTTCAGGCTTCTGATCTAGAAACTCGGATTCATTAGGTCTGGGGACACATGACCTGTTTATATTAGGATTCTGCTCCTGGTGCAGGTGGTCCATGAAATGACCTTTGAGGAACTGCTCTTAGAGCAACATCAACTAGGTAAGGACTTAAGGAACTTATTTCTATGCTGCTATACATGCTAGTGCCTCAAGCTACCCATCTACTCCCTTCAAGAACCCATGTCCCCTAGAGAAACATTGTGATGTCCCCTCCCCAACATTCTTACTTATCTCTGAACCCTTAGCTTCTGGTCTGCTTACTGGTACAGAGTAGCTAACTCGTATTACCCAGGTGAATGAATGGCTCAGCCTGGGGTCCGAATTACTACTGCCAGCCATAACCTTGTGGCTAAGGGAAGAAAACTTTCTTCTTAAATCAAAGTTCCTGTCACATATCCTGTGACCAAGGCTTCTAAACTTCAGGTCCTTGCTTCTCTTACCGTCGTGGGAGCTGGAGTCCTGGCCTCAACCCTTAGCCTGGGGTCTTCACTAACAGAAGCTCCTACTCTACATTCCCTGAATTTCGCCCGTGTGTCAACTTTGCTGAATAACAAATGATCTTGCAGTCTCAGTGGCTTATAAAAACAGTTTTATTGCTCAACCACATGATGTGCGGGCTGAGTGGCAGTGTGGCTATGCAGCGGATCCAAAATCTAAGACAAAGGAGTACAGATGCTCTCTTGGCAGAAGGAACAAGGGGATTACTGAGAGAGAGCATGAAAAATTTCATGAAGATTCTGCTCCAACCTAGCATTGTGTCACCTGTTCTTCAACTTCATTCGTCAAAGAACAATCACATGGCCAAGCCCGGTAGTGAAGGTGGGAGTGATATTCCCAAAGAAGAGCCTCACGAGGTATGTGGCAAAGGACAGGAATGTAACATCCTTTTATAGGGAAGGAGGAAGCAATGAGCTACGCTGACTTCTGAGATCCCAGTCACTCTAAAATCCCTGCCTAGGAAACTACCCCTGTCCTTCATGTTACCATCCATGATCCCAATTACTTCATATGTCTACACCTTCTAAATTCCGCCTTTTGGACCATTCTCATGTAGGTGCCGCTGGATCTGTCTTCTTGGTTTCTTCGTAAGAACATTCTTCTTCTTCTCCTCCAGCTTCTATTTACTTCCACTGTGTCTCCTCAATGACATGTTCAGCCACGCCCTAAAACAAGGGCTTCCTGTTTTCTACGGTCCCTAGAGCTGCCCTAATGGACTAGCATCTTGATCCATGGAAATCATGCCAGGGTACCCTCTGTTCCAGTTCCACATTCTGCCCCTGGGGAAGCATCCCCACTGGCTACTTTCTGGACTAGTTGCCCCCTATGTGTTGGGTCTCTGCTGTTTGGCAACTGCTGGGCACTGGAAGGTAGAATTTCAGTTTCTACCTCCCAGTAGAGGAGGTAGCTTCTCTAGTTAAGGAGGCCAGGCTCTTCGGGAGGAGCAAGTGACATGCCTAGATCTGGATGTCCCTGGGACATAGGTGCAAAGTGAAGGAACTCCCCCCCACCGTCACCCACCAAACACAGTTTGACAGCCTCGCTGGTGTAGCCATGCTTCCTCTGAAGAATGTCTGTTAGCCACTGGGCCCAAAGCACGCTCACCACTCCAGATGGTCCGGACCACACCAGGCAAATGGCACCGGGGGTAGAAGTTTTCTCTCTTGTGTCTCTTGTCACATCAGTAACCACATACCATCCTCAGATTGGCCTCTTGGTTTGCAAGAGAGAAAATGTTTGCCAACCACTGCCCTAAAATAGAGCATTTCCTTTAAAAAGTGAGCTTCAAAACTATTTCCGAAAATGATTCCAAAGGCTCGTTGTGTTTCGATACTCCACCCGGCACAATTGTTATAAAACAAGGATGAAAGTGATTCCATCCAGGGCTGCTGATTTCTTTTTCATTTCCAACACACCCCAGGAGACATGTCCCGGCCTGCAGAGTATGCTTCTTTGTTTTTCTAAGTACTGATTGAGACACAGGGTAAAAATGAAGTGGTGAGGAAAAAAATGGAGGCTTTATTTGTGGCTATTAGCATTTGCCAAAAGCAGGGCTTTTTTTTTTTCTTCTTAATTTATTTAAGACTGAGAGTGTAGTACTCCTGAAAGGAAATCCTCACACCAACCTGGCCAAGGTGCTTTCAATTTCTACCTGGCTGATTCCATTCACCATCAGTGGTGAAGATTCATCTTGTGCCCTGATTAGAGTGTGTAATCAGATTCTTTTTGTGTCCTCCCTTTATGAAGGAGGAAATGGGTTTACAAGGCAACAAGGAGACTGGACTTGGTTGAGCTCATAAATTTCCTTCAATAAGTACATGGCTGTGGGACAGATTCGCATGGTGGTTACGAGACTAGATTCTGCTGTGCCATGGAATTGTTATGTGACTCTGTGCAATTTAACCTATTTGTGCCTTGGTTTTCTTGTCTATCAATTGGGTATCATGATATGTCCAATCTTACAATCCTCAAAAAGTGTTAGCCCTTCTGCTATGCTGTGCTTGGACCATGAGCCTCTTGGATGAATAAGGCATGCACATAGTTCAATAGGATAGAGATGTTTACAAATGTAACTACACAGTAAGGTAGGAAGTAAGACCTAAGGAAGTACAGATTATATGTCATAACCATTAAGAGCAAAATGTAGCATTTTTACCTCTCTTAGATCCCTTGGCTGATATCTGGAGCTCCACCATCTGGATAGAAATTGTGCGGCAGGGTTAGTGATAAAAGCCATTTCATACAGAACAAACAATAAAAGCAAAGATCATAGGACATCAAATCTGAGTCCCAAAGATCATCCCACTTTTTAGAGAAGAAGGCCAGAGCCCTGAAAATGAAAAGGATAAGTCATATCATGCATTGGTGGAGAATTAGCAGAATGGAAGATTGGTGATAAGTCATGTATATTGATAAATATTTAACACAAGCTGTTATAAGACAGTATATAGTTAATGTATCACTATGTACTTAGCTAAACACAGCTCTGGAAACTTTATTTTTAAAAAATTTTTAAACATTTATTTATTTTTGAGAGACAGAGAGAAACAGAGCACAAGTCAGGGATGGGCAGAGAGAGAGTGAGACACAGAATCCAAGGCAGGCTTCAGGCTCTGGGCTGTCAGCACAGAGCCTGATGCAGGGCTTGAACTCATGGACCATGAGATCATGACCTGAGCTGAATTCGGACACTTAACCGACTGAACCACCCAGGCGCCCCACAACTACAGAAAATCTAGAAGGAAAATGTATATTTAAGAGACCTATCAGTCATGCTCCACTAGACTAGCTATAGGGCAAATCACTATACAAGTGCATCTGATTGGTCTAGATCAGAGGGTGCTTGCCCTTCTGTGTGATGCCAAATGAGTGACAGCCAAGGATAGAAGCAAACAATGTGAGTCAGGAGAGTTGAGTTTGGTTCCTCCTTGGGACCACTTCTAGCCAATCAATCTTGGACAAGTTTCTTAACTTTCTTGAGCTTCAGGTTCATGTGTTCCCAAACAAATATCCCTGCCCTAATTCACAAAACTTTAAGGATCAAAAGAGCAGAAAGGCCAAAGTCTATTGTCTTTTCTCTGTTAAAGTCTGCTCAAGGGTGAAATACCACAATTACTGGGATCTACCTGTCCACACACATGGCCTGCTCCTATTTTGCTGCCTGTTTGTTAAAAGATGGCATTCATAAGGGGTGGGGCATCACAGCATCTGATCAGCAGACTCACTAGCAGAGTTAGCCTGACCCTGAGCAGTTGACCAGATGTAGGTAAAATGTTTAATACAATCTTGAAGCAAGAGATGAAAAAGGATTAGTCCGAAGTGCTTAAGATTGAATTTGTCAATGCTTTTCCTAATTAAAAAAAAAAAAAAAAAAAGAGGCACCAGTTGAGCAGTTACCAACTTACTTATACATTGGCATCACTGAGGAGAAACTTTCGCCCCACCTAAATGCTGATTAAGAAAGTCGTGAGTGGCTCATAAGAATCTGTGTTTTTAATTCATCCCAGTATGCCTGATATATAGCCAGCTAATCTATTTGTGCCCTGTTTGTTTTGTCCAATGAATAAAAGATGGTCTTAACACACAGAGCTGTTGGTTACAAATTCTTCCTACTAAATATATTATTCTCAATGGATCAAGAAAATACTCCAATAGAATTTTTGAGATAGGTCAAAACATTATTTCTATAAAATATTTAGTTCAACCCTTCTTTGTTAGCTAAGAAAATATCATACATCCTTTGTGCATTCTTGTCTAAGTGACTTGTTTCTACAGTGGCTTTTGGTTCTTTTACAAACAGCTTATTCTTAGAACCAGACCCTTCATTCATCAATCACCCAAGTAGTCAATAAAGTCACTGCTTATGACAATTAGCCAAAGTTGTTTGTGTGATTTGTCATACCGTATTTCCACGGGGTGGGGGCACAGTGAAGAAGGCTGTATTAGATGTTGTATGAAGACATCAGAGGGAAGAAGATGGAATCATGCCAGAGGTAGGATCCATTGTGTCTCTGAGATAGAAACATTACTCTCCATTCAATTGATATTGACCGCTTGCTTCACGTGGTTAATGTATCTCTGGGGGAAAATGTCTGTTGGGGTAAAGTGCTTATATATTAGTGTTCTCCCACTGTGCTGGAGACTGCTGGAAGGGCCACCTGGCAGCCCTTTCAAAATGGGGGGGCCCACGGCAATCCATTCAATAGTTTTGGAATTTATGGTTCAGAATTTTCTTGACAGGACAAACCCAGAGAGGATGTATTCAATTTCCATTTCCTTACAGTAACTTTAGAGCTGGAGAGTGGTTACTTTTTCCATGTGCTTCCTGGTGACCTAGTGTCTCAAACTTTTGTAATGTACAAGACAGCTTGATACAAAGGTAGTGCCTGAGTTCAAAGTGAAAATTCAATTTCAATAAATATTCTTAAATATCTGTTGTAGGCTTTGAATTACGCTATGTCTTGGGCTTCCAAAATTAAAGAAAATTAAGTTCTCACTTTCAAGTAATAGCATGATTCACTGGAGAAGGTACACAGTTTGGGAGTCAGAAGACCTTGGTTAAAACCCTTTTCCCACTGCAGTCTGACTTTATTGTCCAGGCAATCCTTTCCTTTTGGAACCTCACTTTTTTTTTTTTATCAATGAAATGGAGATAATGATACATGCTACCTTGCTTAACTGTTGTGAGGTGTAATAATAATATACATCTTATACGCACATTTGGTAACTTTCATACTATAAGTACCCAATAAATATTAGCTACTTTCATTACTAGTTGATGACAGATAATATTTTGATTTTACAGAGATATTTACTAAGAATAATGATTTCAAAGAAATACATAATAGATATAAATTCTCACCTCTCATAAAGGGAGTTATTGTAAGATTAAAAAAAAAAAAAAAAGCAATGCACACAATGTCCCAGGAGGGTTAGCACAATTAACTCCTACCAGGTAAAATAGCTTCCAATTTCCAACAGCTTTCACACCTGTCTTTCACAATGGCAAAATGATTGGGAAAGTTCAACCATTTGTCTGGGGATACATCTACTCAGTGGAAAAGACAGAGATTCAGCTAGACCCATTACAACCTCTGAATTAAATGTGCTAAGTGCTTTTTGTTTGGAGGCTGTGGAGCTGGGGTGTGGGTTGGGGGGAGAGTGGAGCACTGATCCAGGAAACAGGAAGATCTGAGTTTTTCAAGCAAGTCGAAGCTGTGTCCAAGAGCAAATGATTTCTTTCCTGAGCCATGTTTTTGGGTTCCCCCATTTCCCACACTTTGTCTACCAGATACAAGTACCAAAAGGATAGCATAAGGAAGGGGTAATGTACTGCCTTGATTCCTGGAGAGAGTATCCTTCCTCATCCCCTCCTTTCCCTAACCAAGGAGGACAGACAGCAAGCCTTCCTGTCTGTTGTACAGCCCAGACCAGACCTGATCCACCAGCCCTGCTTCTTTTGCAGCCAGCCTCTTACTCTTCCTTTGTCAAAAGAACTTCCCAACTAAGAGTTCTGAGTTTTGCACCTCAAATGATGACTCAAAAGCCTTTCAAGATCTATTGTGTGTCTTAGACACCCTCATTGCCCCTAAAGTAAGAAACCCAGTGAGCAGTCCTGGGAGCATCCTTGGTACTCAATAAGTATATGTGGATGAATTAACCAATATAAAATCAAGACTAAATGAAGACATTGCTTTGCCATTTATTAAGTATGTGAAGTTCAGTCATGTAAATCCTGTGTCCCTTCATTTACTCTTCTTTAAAATGTACATCCTCCCCTAAACAACCCTGTATTACTTTCCTATAGCTGCTGGAACAAATTATGACAAACTTAGTGGTTATAACAACCCAAACCTATTCTTCCACAGTGTGGGGGTTGGAAGACAACTCCAAGTGTCAGAAGGATGCATCCCTTCAGGAGTCTCTAAAGGATAAACTATTCTTTGCTTCCCAAGCTTCCAGATGTCACCTACATTCCTTGTCTCCTGGCCCCTCCTCTATCTTCAAAGAGCATGATTCCACCCATCTGCTTCCATTGTCACATCTTTTTTTCTTTTTTTAATTAATTAATTTATTTATAGAGCACATGTTGTGGAGGGTTAGAGAGAGGAGAAAGAGAGAGAATCTCAAGCAGGTTCTGCACTGTCAGCACGAAGCCCCATATGGGGTTCGAAATCACAAACCATTAGATCATAATGTAAGCTGAAATCAAGAGTTTGACGCTTAACAGACTGAGCCACCCAGGTGCCCCACATCTTTTTTTTTTCTAACTTTGGCCATCTTGCCTCAGTCTCTTAAAGGCTCTTACACTGTCCCACTCTGACATTCCAGACTGATCTCCCCATCTCAAGATTCTGAGCCACACTTGCAAAGTCTCTTTTGCCATGAAAGCTAGCATATTCACAGGTAGCATATTTAAAGATTAGCATCCAGAGATCTGTGGGGGTCCATTATCCTACCAGAGTGTCCCACTTCATTCAAGTTCTGTATGAATTATAAAAATTTAAGGTGTGATGGTAACTAATTTTTGTTTTTATGCCTATAACCAGAAAGGATAGAAGACAAAGCATTATTCTTTTTTCCAACTCACCTGAGTTTAATATTACCTCTTTCTTTTCTGATTTCCTGATTCTATAATCACTTCCCTACTCCCTATGACATGTGGAAACAGAGCAATGTTAGCCTCCTTTTTGCCCCAGAGGGGAGTATAGCATTAGCTCCTAACACTATTTTCTTATTTATAGTATTAACCCTATTTGACATTTTCAGTTGTCTTGTCCATTACTCATCCCATCATTTCAGAGTGTCTGCAACAGGAGGACATGGGACTCATTTAGAATTAGGAGCTGAGGGATGCCAGGACGGCTGTTGGTTAAGCATCCAATTCTTGATTTTGGCTCAGGTCATGATCTTGTGGTTCATGAATTCAAGCCCCGGATAGGGCTCTGTGCCGAGTGCAGAGCCTGTTTGGGACTCTCTCTCTCTCTCTCTCTCTCTCTCTCTCTGCCCTTCTCCAGCTCTCTCTCAAAATAAATAAATAAACTTTAAAAATTAAAAAAAAAATAAAATTAGGAGCAGAACTCATTGGTCTATAGGTGACTTTCAATCTCTCAGATTCTGATGCTCTTCTCAAACTCTCTTTACTGTGGTCACTAACCCTGATAGTGTCAGATATAGAGTTAGATAATAACTCTTATACTCATTTGGTGCAATTTTTGTTTCTGCTGGAGTTTAGATGTGACACAATGTTTCTCCTGAACACAGATTCAAAGGATTCTCCCATTTGTTCACAACTATTCAGAAATCTCATAGCTTTTTGTGGCCATCTGAAAATTACACTCTGATTTTCATTAACTCCCTCAAGATCCAGTTTGATTTTCATAAGTGCAGAAATCAATATGAAGAGGCCTAATTTTTAGCTGGGATGATTCAAATCATCTAAGTAAATTCTGAAGTCATTGAGAATACAGCAAAAAAAATTTAAAAGTGTACTTGTTCCGGGCTGAATTGTGTCCCCCAAAAAGATACATTGAAGTCCTAATCTTAGTACCTCAAGATGTGACCTCATGTAGAAATAGGGTTGTTGCTGATGCAATTAGTTAAGATAAAGTCATTTAGTTGTGTCCTAGTCTAGTATGACTGGTGTCCTTATTGGATGAATTTGGGTGTAGAAATAGACATGCACAGAAGGAAGATCATGGGAAGACATAGAACAAGAAGAAAGGCATTTGACAACAGATGCGACAATTGGAGCAATACGTCTAGAAGGAATACCTGTCAACACCAGAGGCTAGAAGAGACAAGGAATGATTCTCCCCTAAAGCCACGGGGGAGAGAAACCAACACCCTGATTTCAGACTTCTAGCCTCCAGAAGCATGAGACAGTCCCTTTATATTGCTTTAGGTCACCTAATTTTGTTGCTTTGTGTGATAGTCTTAGGATACTAATGCAATGTTTGATGCCCTGATCATTTTAGAAAGAAACTGAAAAATGTTCCTTCTGTGTATTGAAAATGATAATGACAGTACCAGTAATGATGAAATAGCAGTTGTGACAGTAGTAATAATCACCATGTATAACATTTACAAAACTCCTGTTTGTGCCAGGTACTACCTAGGCACTTTCACACATTTTTATTACAAAGAAACTAAGTCTCAGATTAAGGAGATCTTGTGAAATAATGAAGTTTTTAAGAGCTAGGGGCAGGATTTCAGTGCAAAGCCCTCTCTTTTGACCAGCTCATTCAATTTTTCTCCCTCCAAAAATCAATGTTCGTGAACGGACTTATTTCAAAGGCATTTTAGGATATATCTCTTTCAGCTTCATGGCAGATTTGCCCTGTGAACAAAGTAAAAACTAAATTAGAGGAAAGAAGTTAACTTTTTGGGAGCACCTAGTATTTCAAATCCCAGGTGGACCTGCATCATTGATTGTAGGTATTTAATCCTCACAACTAATAATCTCACCAAGTAGTATTTCAGTCTTCACCCTTCATGAGAAAACTCAGGCTCAGAGGGACCTAAATGGCTATTTTCTTAACTATAAAGTGAATAGAATATGGTTCCTGCACTATTGTTAAGCAGTGCTCTATTTCAGCGGGAACAACAACAAACTGTGAGCTACAAGATCCGTGTTATGGAATTCTGGCCCATGACCTGGCTGTACATAAACCTATTGGTTCTCTCTTTCCCAAAGGATAAAATGTGGACAGGATCCATTTCTCTGCACCCCTTACAGAACTGTTATAAGAATTCAATGCAATAATATTTGGAAACCTGTTGTATACTGTATAACATATATCAGTTTAGGGCCATTTTATTTAGAATGAGAGCGAGAGGGAAAAGACAGGAAAAGATTGTACTTATGAAGTTCCAGGGAACACTGCAGACACAATCTCATTGAATTTTCATAACAAGCGCATCTCAGTTTTTATCTCTAGGTTCTAAAGCAGAATCTGAGAGGAGGTCAGTGCTTGGACCCTCATTATATAGGAAGTGTCTAAAACAGAGGACTTCAGGGATCTAACGGGAAAAGGTAGCCATGATCCCTCCTAAGGGGATTACAGTCTAACTGAAGAGAGAGACAATAATCACAAAACCAAATATAAGATCACAATAGCAACACTGGCCCCTCAAAAAGAGAAATACACACTCTTTTCTCCTCTGGCAAGCTATACTCACACCACACTCATAGCACAGTCATTATGGCAGAACTGAGAACACACTCCACACTCAAAAATTTCTTCTTCATTCATATCCCTTGAATAAGGAGAATGCTTTCTTTCAGCCTTTGTGACCAAAATAGCTTCGAAATTCCAAAAGCTTGGTCTAATATGTGTGCGCCCATTTGGGATTCTCTTCTGTTGTTTTGGACTAGCTCATGGTTTTATGATTGTGTTGAGAAGAAAAAAAAAAACTATACTTCTTTGTCTCGATAAAAGGGTTTTGTGATCATCTTTTTCTTTCCAGCCAGAATCTTCTTGGTCAGCTTGTGATTGTGTTTACCCCTCTAGGTCTACCATTTGATGACTGGTCCTTACCTGTGGAGAACTGAATCCTTCCACTGGCACCTCATCACCTATCTCAAAGAGAAGGCATCTGAGGCCTTTTGATAAAGTTCTTTGATGACTCAGGGCCTTCAAGGTAGTCAGGGAAAAAGACTTTGATGTTAAGAGCAACTGGGGACCAATTTATAGTAACTTACTGAGAGTCTCAGAAGGCCAAAAGAAAGAGCCTCTATAATTGGAAGAAAGAAGTGGGGTACTTATTAATAGTGATGGAAATGAGGTGGTGGTTGTAATAAAAAAAAAAAAAGCCATAACATCAACAAGCACACAAGAGCAGCTACCATTTGTTTAGAGCTTGCTCTAAGTCTGATGTTTTTTTGTGCATAATCTCTAATCCTTAAAGCAGTTTTATAGGATAGCATATTTAGTTTAGAGATGAGAAAAAATGAAGATGATAGCCACAGACTAATCAAATGGCAATATATGAGTTTAAAGCCTACCCAGACACCATTCTGTCCCCAGAAATTGATTTCACTGTGGTAAATTTGAGGACATACCCAGACTGTGGCTCCTTTATCTAGATCCTATCACATTATCTATTTTCAGCATTCCTATTTCCTACAGGTCAAGATCCTATTCCTATTCCTCCAGCCATTCAACAGAGAGAGACCATCTGGAACTATTCCCCTATGTCCTTATGTCCTTTCCTGGCTTCAAGTACCACTCATTTCTAGGCTCTTAGAAACAGTACCACATCACTACCCTTGGTACACAGCAGTCTGGACTCTTTAGAGAATAGTACCAGTTAGGATCAGATTTGGTTTAATATACATCTTTGGACAATATGTTTTCAATTATGAAATTTACTCTTTGAATAGAATCAGTTTTCTCAGCTCTGGGCTCTCTCAATTTTGGCTTTGTTTCTCTTTCCATTCAACATGTACTTGTCAGGTCCCCATACAATTTGTGACATTTTATTTTACTAGCTCTGAAAACTTAAAAGGTAGAGTATAGAGGGATTGTGGTCATCTTGGCCCTTTAGTAATTGTTGTGGAGGCTTGGGTCTAAATTCCTTTCATTTAAATACAATACTTTGAGCTAATATGAATACACATGATCTCTCAACAAATGGCAAAAAAAAGTACTAATTTACTAATCATTACGAGGACTCTAACACCCTTAAGTTAAGGCTTTCCAGTAAAAGATAGATTAGGAAACATGTCTTGAGCCAGAGGTTTAAGTTGTACTTCCCACCTCTGTCCCTCAAACTGAAAAGAAGCAATGCATTGGGTGCAGAAGACAGACATGCCAGGACATTGGCATTCAAAGCAAAAAGACAAAGTTGAAGAGGTAGGTTAAAGGATTTGGGCAAATTAATCCTACCCATTAAAAAAATGGCTCAGTAGATATCTGACATTATTTTCTAAGCAACCATTCCTCCTCTTTCAGGGAGAAACAGTGATGGTAGTTGAGTGTACGTCTGACCTCTCTTTGTATAGGGTGAAACTGGAATGTAGGAAGAGATAGATGGATTTTTCCTTCCAATATCCCAAGCACTTTTTCCTCTTAGTCCATAGTAGTTTACAGAAAAGCCTATTTTCAATGAAGCTGTGTATGTTTATATTCTCCTTGGAGAACAAGTCAACTTTGGGCTTTGTGAGGTCAATACTCTGGTATATGTCTCTGATTCTTATGTCTCCTCCTAGGCCCAGAAATGGGTAAATCAATCCACTAAGAATTATGTGTCTAAAAGGGAATTAAAGAAAAATAAGATGGTGAAAATACAGATTTATAAGAAATTTTCTTTTCTACACAATGTCAGGAGAATTTAAATATAGTATACTTCTTACTATTGAGTGAAGACTTATTTGTGCCTGATCCAGTGCACAACACATAGTATTTGAATGATGAATGGATGGATTATGACACACAAATTCTGCCCCAAATGAGAGTAAACTTAGATAATGGAAAAACTCATAAATTATTAATCAAAGTACATAGGTCTAGTGTCATCCTGACACTTATCTATGGCCCTGGGGAAATCATTTGATGTTCCTGAGTCTCATGCTATTCATCTGTAAATTAAAACCATATTTCCCTTGACTACTTCATATGCTTGATCTTCAAGTTGCCTAATAAAGTAAATCAAATGTTTTGTAAATGTTTTGCAATAGTTTGGCTACAATCCCCTTATTCATAGGAGCGTAAGATCCTTCTTCCTCATCAGAGTCCCTTTTGGAATCTATAAGGGGGTCCTATGGCTCTAATCCCTTGATATATAAAGCCATCAATTCAGTCTTTCTAGGCTTAGAGGAAATAAGACCTTTCTGGAATGAGTGGGTGATTCTGAAATCCACTGCTCACACATAGCTTAAATAAAGGCAGTGTGGGGTAGGAGGGGCTAGGGATAAGAGCCATCTCTGTGCTTCATTGGAACAGTAGCTTCTTTTCCTTCTTTAATTTGCTTAGCCATCATCTCATGCTGTGGGATTTGTGCTAGACAGAAGGTGACTTCCAATCTGGCGTGGAAGAACTCTCTTCCTTATTCAATTTGCCTTCCTTCTTCCCTTTCTATGATATATAGTGAACATCTAATACTGGCATGCCATGGCTCAGGTAGTGCTCTATAATCTATGCCCAATGAAAGGTTAGTTTTACTTTACATATTCTACTTACTGGCTTTATATTTTTTATGAATCATTAATTCATTACTTTTTTTGGATAACCTTCTGGCAAAGTGTTAGAAAGAAATTGGAACGGCCATGTCTGCTTTGTTTCCAAAATGTCTTGGCAAACTGGAGAGAGGACTGTGCCCACACAGATATCTCCCATGAGTCTAATACTCTGATGAACTCACAAAAGTTTCAGTTAGGTCACGGAGCAGGACCACATTCTTTCCTCTTTGCAGTCTAGCAGCTTATGAAAGACTCTTGACTTCTATCACTGTGGTTGTCCCAGCCTTCCTTCCTTATTAACTACCATTCAGTTAACAAATATGGAAAGAGGCATATAAAGATATTTATGCTTCTGTTTCACTATTGTAGGATCATGCTCTTCCCCTGTAAAATATTTTTCATATCACTGTTGATAATTTCATTAGAAAGAGGAGCAATCTGATTGAGAAATAGTTCACACAGCACCAAATATTGTATTCATATTTTTAATAACTGAAGTTACAAGTTAAGGCAGATCAGTGAGTAGGGATAAAACTGGTCTGAAGCAGAAGGTCTCAATTCTCTTCTTGACTTTGCCAATTATTATCTTTTTAACATAAAACAAGATATTTATAACTGTTTTTACCTTCTTCACTGGCTGATGATGCTTATGAAATTAAGTATTACATAAGAAAGTGTTTTGTAAACCTTAAAATTATTATACAAATATAAAAAATAAATATTAGTGAATAGCTTAGAATTAGTGAAGAGTGTAGAATTGGTTTGCTTCCCTTCCCCAGCCGGGAAAATTTTTCTGGACCTCAAATTTCACATCCATAAAAAGATGCTTGTGGAAAGTGAAACTAAGGTCCCTTCTAGTCCTAATATTAGATCATTCTAAGTGGGTTGGACATTTCATCCAAGATATTTTAAGGGAATAAAACACTTTTCTAATCAAAGAACTTTTCAAAAGAGAACACTTTGAACCTTCCTTATGAGTCATTTCACAGTTGGGGGACACCTTCTAATTTTATTTTCAACCATCGCCAATCAATCACTGAAGGAAGGGAAAATAACCTGAGTTAGAACTTTTAAAAAAGCCTTAACAATTCAGCCTAGCAGAAAAATGTCTACGGTTTAAGGAACTCACTAATTTCCATCAAATGCGGATGTTCAAACTGTCCACTGGGTTGAGAGCATTTAAGAGGCAAATGTAGCTGAATAACTTGCCAGAAAAATATATAAAAGGGATATTATTGCTGATTTCCTCAAGAGATCACAATCAGCACCAGTTGCTTTAGAATGGCTACATTCTTCTCCTAGGCAACTTTAAAGAAGCCATAAGGATCCTAACAACACATTTGAACAACAACCTTCCCTAATTTTATAGATAAGGAACGAGAGCTACAGAGGTAAAGTGACTTATCCAAGGTCATAGAGCAATTTGGCAAAAGCAACAAAATTAGATATAGGTTATAACTCTAATTCTAACATTATTTTCCTATATAACATTGCTAATAGAAAACTGCAGTTTAGGAAGATTCACATTCTCCACGCTCCAGGAAGAGATGAGTGACAAAAGCTCAGTATGTTTGTATAGAAGTCGGTTGTATAGGTACATAAACAGCATTTTTGAACAGTGTGGTTTCTAGTAAAAACATGTGGATGATATCTCTCTTTATAATAGTTGAGTTGAATATAAATTATAATTAGTTGATTGACAGATGACTGAGTTTACAGCAGAATTAAAGAGAGCTGTTGTCTTCTGGGCCCTGACAACCAGTAGAGGGGCTGCCACTGAGCAGCTGTAAGGTTTAATACCAGTTAGAAACCCTCCCATTTCCAGGTTTCATATCTGGCTATCCATGCTTGCTATTAAGCATTCAAATATTAGAAGGGGCCTCAGCACCTTCTATTAGTTTGCTGACTCATGATCTCTTACCCAGTCCTTCAAATCCTATAATTATATTGACATGAGTTGTCTGAGCTCAAAGGTCTTTGAGAGACCCCACTGAGGACACTGCTGAATCTCCAAGGTTCTTCTATTGCATTAGTGATAACTTCCATTCATGGCAAGTGAGAGAGATGACTGTGCCCACAACAGCTATCACCCATAAGCCTAATAATCTGGTGAATTCACAAAAGTTTCTGTTAGGTCACCAAGTGGGGCCAAAAACTAATGATGGCTTCAATCAATGCCACAGTCTTTTTCCGGAATATCAGACTTGAGAAATGAGGAGATTGCACTCTACCAAGGGGCATCAACCTTGTTACAACCAAAGAGCCTTTTATTACTTGGGGGCACCATTGGTTTATTAGTTTTTCAACACCATTTTTAGAAAGCAAAATGTCTACCAAGTAAACGACATTTATTCTATAATGATTACCTCTTTAAATTTCCATGTCTTATTGGGCAAAGAAACATGTAACTGACTATATATAATAGCTTCCTAGCAGCATGCACTTTCCAGCTGTAATCATTTCAGCCAAACTGACGTTCCAGTAAATCTGTATAATCTTGTTGAGAAGTAATGCCTAACACCTATTTTAGTAGTCAACATATTGAAAAGTTCTGCAGTGCCTCCAATGTTACCATTAATGAGCCAGGAGAATTCTTGCTTAAAATTATCTCTATGGCCCCCTAAGACTGAGAAATTTAACTATCTCCCGGTACTCAACACTCAATGGAACGGCCTAAGTAGATACTTGGACTAGCCTCAGAATAGAAGGGAAAATGAGTATTAAGAAGAAACTGAGATATTCAGGTTTTATTCATTTTTAATTAGACTAAACACCTCCAGGTGAAACACATTTTCTTGGTTACATTTTGTGGGGGTGTTAATGCATTCCTAACTCATGATGAGTCAAAAGTATATTTCAGAGAAATGTTAAAATTCTCCCCAGTAAAACTTGAAAACTTAGAGAACCCTGTGGTTTGAACAGTCTTCTTTTAGAACTCCTGCCTCTAACCATATGGGTTGCTGAGTAATATATATTTTTAGGAAGATAGCACATACCATATACCATCGCAATTCTGGTAAAAAAGAAATAAGTAGCTCTTCACAGTCATATATCCACGGTGATTAAAACCCTTGTGGCTCTAACTCTGAGGGCGTGTTTCTGTGACCCTGGGAAGCCCTGAGCCTGAAAATCAGGGTTTAGTCTCTGCAACTACCCATTGAAGAGGTTGAACCAGGTTCATTTGAACACCGACCGTAGTGAATGTCTGAAGTTCTTTCTAGATAATAAAGTTCTAAGCATCACACGTCTATATAACAATGCCATTTAAATTTGTTTTTTTTTTCTGACATCGCAACCCTTGCTTTCTGAAACAGGGAATTCTTTGACAGACATTACCAGTTCCACACTATTTGCTCCATTTGATTTTATTTCATGTCTTATTGATTCATTCCTTCATTCAATCATTCAATAGAACTTTATTAAATGCCTACTTTGTGCCAGGCATACCGCCAGAAACTACAGACAGAGGAATTATAAAGATACAGGCTCTATCTTCAAAGCACTTAGGAGTAGTGGTTAAAACTCAAGCAATTGGATAATTGTGATTGAATGTAGTTTAAGTATTGTGGTAGAGGGGCAGTGGTGCCATGGACAAACAGGGGAGACGCACTTACAGCAGGAAGTCCCAGAAAAAAAATAGTGACTCTCAGAGAGTGAACACAAATTAATTGGATGAAGAAGGGATATGCTGTCATGGGCACAGCCAAGTAGATGTTTAAGAACATGGTAAGAAATTTATCAAAGCTGAAGGGTAAGATGTGTGATGGGCAGGATCAGATGCATTGGTTGAATATAGAGCGAATAAATTAGGCAAGGCATTCTCATAAGAGGGAGGCTTTATGAGTTTGGCAGTGTATTTGGATTTGATCTTAACTATAATGAGAGGTCACTGAGGAATGTACATGGTGGGGTGATATGGTCAGATTTGCATTGTAGAAGGATCACTTGGGCTGCAGACGAAAGATAAAAGGTGGGAGGGCAGAGGCAGAGCGTAAGGAGAACCTGGCAGAACAAACAAACTAACAAAAAACAGGAGGCTTTAACCAAATTCATGAAGAGGCCTGATCTAAAAACAAAAACAAACAAACAAACAAAAACTACATGAAAAATAAGGCTGTGAAGAAATTTGAGAGACATGAGGCAGGGGAGGAAAAAAAAAGATTACAGGACATAAGGACACCAAGGGATGAATGTTATGTTGTTATGGTTAAATTCTTTGGATCTAAAATTCAGTCTCAAATCACCTTATAAATTAGAGCACATATAATTGACCACATGTTAAGCCTGTAGATATTCACAACTCCACTTTGTATCCTTCCCTACAGACCCTCTACTGAGGTTTTAATGATTGGGAAAAAGCAGCATGACAAAAATCCTTTACCAAACAAAAATATCCCCAAACCCCATTAGACAGTGTGTAATGAAATGTTACAAATGGAGGATTACAAGGGAAAACATAAATGACCATAAATCCAAGGGGAATCAACTCTTCTTTCCAGATTTATTCAACTTTAATAAAGAAACATAATAAGCTCATGCATTCCTGCCAGCTTTCGATATGGCCACTGCTGATCAATAGCATTTATTTCTAGAAAGAGGGGTTAGGGAGGGATGTCAGAGCAGCATGTTAATGCTAAAGCTTGTGAGTAATGACACAGTGTGGCTGGTAATGAAGATCTGATAGAGGAAACAGCCCAGCAAGCCTGTCTTTGTCTCTGAATATCAAACTGCATGCCTCTCCTTCAGATCCTATTAACACCTCTTATTCCACAACTGGGTTTTGGGCTTCATGTCATCTCAAAGGAAAACAAAAAAAGAAAATGCTGTTTACTTTTTCCTGTGTTTATGAATCTAAATAAAACTCAAGACTTTGAATTTGGCAACAAAATTTTTGTCAGAGGCTGATTTCACGTAACAGAAGGATAAACTTACAGATAATCCGAGCTCTCCCCCAATGGTGTGGGCTGTTGTGAAGGAGGGGGGCACTGACTTTCTTACCTATAAAACTATAAAAGAGGAAAGCAGATGAACGCCATTTAGGAACACTGGTAAAAAGATTTCTGCACCGCAGCAAATTGGGGATAAGTTAATTCTGCAAGTTCCTTCTAAATCCAAAATTCTCTCTTCCTCTTTCCTTTCTTTCCTTCTCCATCTTACTTTCCTTCCCCCTCACTTATTCTGTTTTAAATACATACCTTGTGGGGTTTTTTATTTTTCAGAAAGACACTTACACATGGCTTATAGAGATGTTGAGATAAAACACAATACAAAGAAAATAAAGAAATAGAGGCAAAGTAAAAATGGGGAAATTTGATGATACTAAGCAGAAATTACAATCCAAAATGTAAACCATAAAGGGTATGTAATTCCTGGAAGTGAGTCATAGGTTTTGCTTGGTGCCTCTTAGTTGCCAAAATCATTTGACTCTAAGACGAATAAGTTAAAAGTAGAAGTGTAAACACAATGGCAAAATTCACTCTTACTTTGAAAAGATAAGCTAGCTAGAAGAAACAATGTATTTTATGCTTAAAAAAGTATTTTCTTTCTTCTCTCTCTTTTTAAGGTTTATTGATGTATTTTTGAGAGAGAGAAAAAGTGAGGGGGAGGGTCAGAGGGGGAGAGAGAATCCTCAGCACAGAGCCCAAGGTAGGGCTCAATCCCCTGAACTGTGAGATCATGACCTGAGCCAAAATCAAGAGTCAGGCCTTTCAACTGACTAGCCACCCAGGCACCCCCAAAAACATATTTTCTTGGTTCTTGCCTCTGAAATATCTCTTAGGAGCTCTTATAAAAACAGGACTTTGTGATATGATGGATCACATTCTCAAAATATTCCTACAGTTATTTCTATGTAATAATTTTTGTATGAGATTCTAAATTAAGTTCAGCCTGTGAAAATATAATTAAGCCCTAAGAACAGGATTCATTGAGTCACCTCTATGGCCCATTCAGAGCCAACATATTTCCAGCTCATACTAGTGTTTTGGTATAAGTTGATTCTGAGAAAGATGAATAAATGCAGAAGCTAATGAATGAATACATGGGCAAGTTTTCATGATGGATCTACTTTTCCTGCCTGAGTGAGCAATATTTTCCTCTTTTCCCATTGGTAGGAAATATTTTCTTTGAGGTTTAATCAAAAGTCTCCATTGCTTTTCATATTTTATTATTTTTATACTAAAATGCTAGAGAAATAATCCAAATTACCAGATAGGTGAAATGCTCAATGTATATACTTTTAGGAAACTACTACAGAATCTAATTTTTCTTCAGACCTGGCCCTAAATGAACTGAGATGTCAGAGTCTTGTTGCAAAATGTCTTAGAAGAGAAATAAGAAGAAATAAAGGGAGTGCCATCCTGTAGAAAATACTAAGTGAAAAAGGCCTGAATTCAAGTCCCCGTATTACTGTTACCACTTGTATACTTTGGTTCTCATCTCTATAAAGGAAATGTCATGGGGCTCCATGTTGGCACAGTTGGTTGAGTGTCCAACTTCAGCTCAGGTTGTGATCTCATGGTTCACGGGTTCAAGCCCCACATCGGGTTCTCTGCTGTCAGCACAGAGCCCGCTTCAGATATTCTGTCTCCCTCTCTCTCTGCCTGTCACACCCCCTCAAATATAAAAATGAACTTTAAAATAAAAGAAAGAAATACTGCCTTCCAGTTTTGTTGTGAGGTTGAAATAAAATAATACAAACCAAATGGCTTATAAATTGTTATGCCTTATACAATTGTAAACAGTGATGGTTTTTATAAGGGAAAAGTATTAATTTATTGGAAATCTCATAATCAAGCTAAAAACTAGATTCGAAAGTATACAATGTCTTTGGAATATAGACAAATTTTTGCTTATCCATAATTATGGAGGCTTTCCATAATTATCTCAGGGATCCATTGGAAAGATAAAATATAGAAAATACCAAGGGCATTATTATTTTTTCTACACTTTTCTGAGGATTTTTTTAAAGCAGTATTTTCCAACAATAAATAATCACTGGAAAAAAACATGACAATTCTGATTTTAGATACAAATAAAGTATTTCTAGTGGCAAAGGTTAGAGAGGAAATGTCTAATAGAATTATCTAGGTCAATAGAATGCAGAAGTTTTGTTGTTAATAGTCAGAAAAACCATAATTATATAACTAGAGAAAAACTTCAAATAAACAAATTTCAATCAGCCAGAAATTATTTTTCTTCAGGCTGTATATATGCAATAGTATAATAATAAAAGATAGAATGATAGACTATGGTCTGGGTCTCCTGCCCTCCTCATTTAAGGTTCCTATATCTCCTATAGATCTGAACCAATTGCATTTACTTCATGATATTTTTCCTGATTTCAAAATTTTTTTTTTCATTTCTAACACAGAGGAACATGTTTTTCTCCACCTCCTCTAATAATGTCTATGAAATCCTGTCTATTTTCTTAGGTATTTGTAAAGCTAATTTATCTGACTATTGACCAACAATACACACCTTCTATTTTGTTCTAGGTGCCATGCTTAGATATACAACAGACATAGAGCCCAGAAGATAAAGGCATAAGCACATTCATTTAGTCAATATTATAGATGTATTGATAAATGCATAGGTTCTATTGGAGGAACATGATCAATTCTACCTGGAGTCGTAAGAGATCATAAAATGTGATGCAGAGAAGGTAATATATAACTAGAAGGTGTCTTGAAAGCTGAGCACTGGCCAAGAGAATTGATATAGGGGTGAGCATTTCTGGGAGGAAACAACATTAGCACAGACACTGAATGAGAGACATTTATGTGCAATCAGAAACTGCAAGCAATTGAATGACACTGAAGAAAGAGAGTAGGCTGGAAATAGGGTTTAGGACATATGATGGTGTACTTTGAATGTCATGCTCAAGAATTAGGTCATGCATGTAAACAATGAGACACCCAATGGAATTAACCAGGAGTGTTATTTGACTTGTGTTATCAACCTATGACAGATGGATGAAAAGAAGAGCAAAAAGGTGTATGTGTGTGTGTGTTTGAGTGAGTGTGTGTGGGGGGGGGATGGAGAGAGAGAGAGACAGAGACACAGAGACATGGAGAAACAAAGATACCAGTTATAATAGAAGCTATTATAAGAGGGAGGCAAGAGATGAACATACCTGTATTCAACAATTGTTAAGTAGAATCTCCAGGGCTAATTGATTGCTTGGATTGGGAATAGAGGAGTTTAAGAGAGAGAAAAAATTCCAGGACAATTCCTGAATCTCTGGAGAACTGTCCAATTGGATCTTGATGATAGTCATCATACACACATCAAAAAAAAAAAAAAAAAAATGTAGGAAGAAGAGCAGAATTGAGGAAAAGCAGACATTCCATGTGACTGAGCATATTTGAGGTGCTACCAAACACCTAAATGGAGCTATCTCCTATGCAGGAGATGTACCCGGGTATACAGGTCTGAAGGAATCGAGGCTGAGAAAACAGATTTGAGAGACAGCCATATTGGCTGAATTTCTAGCTATAGTGGAAGGGTCAGTCAGGGGACTGAATGGGGAAAGCAAATGCCAAGACAGAGTCCTATATAATGTATCAAAATAAAAAATACCCAGCAAAGGAGCCTACAAACATCAGAGAGAGGAGAAGAATCAACAAAAAGAGATGTTCAAGCCACAGAAGGAATGAATCAAGAGAGTAGCCAATGGCATCAAGCCCATTTGAGAGGAGAAGGGATGAAAACTGAATCTGGCAATTACAAAGCCACATGAAGGCATTTTTATAAAGGTGTTTCAGGAGAGGCAAAGCCCAATGGTAGATGACTAAAATCGTAACAGGTTTTCAGGAAATGAAGATTATGGTTTGATGAAGTATCTTGTACATAAAGGCAAGGACTAGGATAGAATGCTGTCTCAGAGAGAACAGAAAGTCAAGTAAGGGATCTTTTTTAAAAAAAAAATTTTTAATGTTTATTTTTGAAAGAGAGATAGAGTGCAAGCAGGGAGGGGCAGAGAGAAAGGGAGATACAGAATCTGAAGCAGGCTCCAGGCTCCAAGCTGTCAGCACAGAGCCTGAAGCGGACCTCGAACTCACAAACTGTGAGATCATGACCTGAGCTGAAGTTGGACACTTAACTGACTGAGCCACCCAGGCGCCCCCAGTAAGGGATCTTTTAAAAGGGATCTGTGGTTGTTCATAGCCTGCAAATAAGGAGCCAGTCGACAGGGAGGGTTTAAAATAAAGGAGAAAAATCTAAGAAATTGAGTCAGCAAATATTCCAAAGGAATCAAACTTAAAAGTAGAACCTGGGAGCCCTGAATAGGGTCGCTGTCTTATTTCCACAATTAGACTTCAAGATTTGGAAATCAGTCATCTCTTGGCCTTCGGGTACCAGGAACATTTCTTAGCCAATAGTATGTATTCAGAAAATACTCAACGCAAATTTAACATTTAAGGAGAATTATACTCAAAAATAAATATAAATGAGACTGAGATATTTAAATCAATAAAGAGAATTTTTTTTATGTTTCCTGTTACTATATTGACTGGGATAGGGAAACCTATCTACAATTTTTAGAAAGCCCCCATTGTCAAATCAGTTTCTTCAATGAAAGCTCTACTGTAATAACTATAGCCACAACAACTCTGTAATTGTAAGGTTTGTCTACAGATAAAATTGTATCATTGACCAAATACGTGGACCTCCTTAGAAATTCCACATGTCTGAAGGTATCTCCTCAGATAGAAGGCCATATAGCTAGCACATTCCCAGATCCACTTTCACGGTCATTTACATTTGGGGACAGAGTTGTCCTTTAATTCAATATGAAATGTTGCAGAGGAATAATATCTGCTCCTAGGTGAAATGTGTGATACTTGAATGTAAGAAAAAATAAAAGCTGACATGTCACTAGAAGAGCTTTTGTCAGTGTTTTCTAGTCTTTCTTTCCCATGCTTCAATAAATTACTGGGTTAGCTCCTTGAGTGCACACAGTGGCTCATTTACTCTCCTCGGAAGCAACAGTAAGTAGCTAGGGCAGGAATCTGGGTGGAAATTTTATGGATGGGATGAGGTGGGTGCTAGGCAAATTTGGGAATCCCAGAAGTCACCAGAGAAAACAAAGCAGGTAATTGAGAAGCCATGGGAAGGCCTCTGGGCTTGGAGAGGAGTCAACACTTTGTAGCAATCTCAAGTGCAAATAAACTTCTTTTCCTCTACCAGGATTGACTAGAGAGTAGGGAACCCAGTGGAAGTCACAAGACTGTGATTTAGCATTTGCTTGGCATTAACCATACATGAGGCCTGGGCCAAAGACTCTTCTCTCTCTCTCTCTCACTCTCTCTTTTTTAATGTTTATTTATTTATTGAGAGAGAGAGAGCAAGAAGGAGCATGAGTTGTGGGGGGGGGGGGAGGCAGAGGCAGAGACAGAGAGAGAGAGAGAGACAGAGAGAGAGAGAGAGAGAATCCAAAGCAGACTCGTGTGTTCAGTATAGATCCCTATGCAGGGCTCCATCTCAAAACTGTGAGGCCATGACCTGAGCGGAAATCAAGAGTTGGACATTCAACCAACTGACCCACGCAGGCGCCCCAAGACTCTTCTATGTCTATAGAGTTAAATGATGTAGAATAAAAACATACAAAGAGAGGGGTCCCTGGGTGGCTTAGTCAGTTAAGCGTCCCACTTCAGCTCAGGTCATGATCTTACAGTTCGTGAGTTTGAACCCCGCATCAGGCTCTGTGTTGACAGCTCAGACCTTGGAGCCTGCTTCAGATTCTGTGTCTCCCTCTCTCTCTGCTCCTCCCCTGCTCATGCTCTGTCTCTGTCTCTGACTCGCTCTCTCTCTGAAATAAACATTAAAAAAATGCAAAGAGATTATATATGCATGTCTTTATTACCAGCCTAAATTTACACCACTTTACTTAATGTAGATCAGTACAGGCTATTTAAAGTTCGAAAATACTCACATTAACAGTATATTTCCTCTTGACTTATATACTTCCATGGACTAAACTGTGTTCCGCCCCCCCCCAAATTCACTTTTTAAAGCCTTAACTCCCAATGTGACTATATTTGGACACAGGGCCTTTAAAGGAGTAATTACAGATAAATGAAGTCATAAGAGTGGGGCCCTGATGTTTTATAAGAAAAGGAACAGACACCAAACCTCTCTCCTCATTCTCTAGCTTGTGCACACACCGGCTCTCTCTCTTTCTCTCTACAGGTGCACAGAGCAAAGGCCATGTGAGGACACAGAGAGAAAATGGCTGCCTACAAGCCAGGAAGAGGGGACTCCCCTGAAACTAAGCTTTCCAGCACTTTGATCTTGGACTTCTTACCTCCAGAACTGTGAGAAAATAAATATTTGTTGTTTGCGCCGTCCACTCTGTGGTCATCTGTGACAGCAGCCCAAGTCGACTAAGACAAATACTGTCCCAAGATGTCATCCACTCAATGTAGAAATTGGTTCATGATTTATAAGCCAATCACCTTAGCATATTTTGAAAGACCATTCACAAACTAGACCCGCTCTATGTGCTTCCTAGCTTCGTCTTCCACCATTGTTCATCCATTCTTCAGTTTCTGACCCAGTTGCTCGCTTACATAATAAAGTCTTCCATGTTTCTGTGCCTTTGCACAGCTGTTCCTTAAATTTGGACCTTATACCTGGAGAAACATACAATGTGGCATATTTTGTTTTAAGTCCTAAATCTCCCTTCTCACTAAATATTTGACTGGTAAAGTTGCTAATTATCTCTGTTTTATCTTCTGCAAAGAGAAATAGTAATAGTCTACACTCCATAGGGTTTGTATTAAGTCATTTTTTTTCTACAAAATAAACACCAAAATCTCAGTAGCTTATGACAACAAAAAATCACTTCTTGCTCACATCGCATTTTCATCTGTGGGTCTGCTGCCCGTTTGCTTGGCTCTGCCTGATTCTGCATGGCTCTGCCCCACGTGTCTTCTCATTCCCATACCCAGGCTGAGGAGACAGCTATTGTGGTGGATACGGCTATTCCCAGTGCAGAGAGGAAGAAGACAAAAACCAAAAACCAAAAACCAAACAAAAACAAAAACAAAACAAAAAAGTAACTAAAGCATGCTATTGCTCTTAAAGCGTCTGCTTAGATGAGCAGAGTGACATCTGTTCATATTCCAATGCAAATGGAATATGCCTAGTTACAGCTGTTCATGGCCAATGCAAGTCATATGGCTAAGTCTAAAGTCAAGGGCTGAGGATACTGTTTCCCCAGGAGGTAGACAAGATACATAGTAATGGAGCATGAGTGTAGAGGCCTCTTACAGGATAAAAGAAAAGTTAGTAACTGAATTCTAACACAATCTACCACAGAGTTCATACAAGGATTAACAGAATATTTGCTCGTGGTGGATTATTATTATTATAGTTAAAGCCCAGATCAGGTGTGATCTCTTCTCAGAAGATTCCTGAACATATGTCCACCTACCCACAGCCTCTACAATGGTCAATTAACCCTTCCACCCTAAAGTTTTGCATCATATACATGCTGCTTTGCAATTCTTTCCTATCCATGTTTTATTTTTCTTCCAAGATTGAGGGATTCTGCCATCATTCAATAACTGAATCAACACTTGTTGAATGGCTACTTCTGTGCTAAGTATGGGAGGGTAAGGAGAGAGGCATATTCTGCAACAATAAACTTCAGGGTCTAGTGGGAGCATTAAACAAGGACACAGATACTCCAAACGTAACATAAGTGCACTAATAAGGCAGGTAACTGGCAGTGAATACTGAGCGAGTCTGAATTAATCATATTTTCTCTGTGCTGAGTGGATTCAACTTTAACTTCTAGGATCGAGAGCCCCTCCTTTATAACCTGTGCCTTTCTTGGTACAAACAATGGTTCCTGTGCACTTTCTGATGTCTCAAACAGGTAGGGGACTCTGTCACGACTGAGGTCAGAAGTGGAAAACAAAATGTAAACAAGCCATACACAATATAAGGGTCTACCTCAGAAGGTTCAGTGTGGGTCCAGGGGTGCTGCTTGTACTCACACAGACATGGGAATGGAGGGACATTTTCAGGAATTTCTTAGCAGCAGAAATAGCAAAAGGAAACAGAATGCCTTTTCTCAACAAAGATGCTAGGCACGCGACAATAGTTCAAGATATAACGGCATTTTGCAAACTATTAACAGCAGAAACCTTTTTAAAATTAATAAAATATATAAGAAGACATGAATCTTTCTCTCTTGCTGAGGCAGAAGTGAAGGGCCTAGAATCTGAATCACCAACATTATCCATCATTCTCTGTGGCTGCTAATGAAAACAACAAGCACATGTTGAGCATCTAATAATGATAGTCCTTCATGTAATCATCACAACAATTATATGGATAAAATCAGTTATTTCCATTTACTAAAGAGGAGAGTGGGGCTTAAAACGGCTAAGTGACTAGCTCTGGTTGGCATAGCTAAGAAGTGGTGGAGGTTAAAGAGACACACAGCAGCCAGATTGCAGAGTGAGTATGTACCTCCACCCATTTCATTTCATGAAACTACCATTTGATAAGGAAAAACACTAGAACCAGATGAAATCCTAGAAAACTCCAGTTCTGGTTCCAGGTCTGTTGACCAGGTACAATGTAACCTTCAAAAAATTTTAACCACATCCTAGGCTACAGTTTTCCCATCTATCAAGAGGATACTAGATAAAAAAGAAAGTTCTCAGGGCGCCTGGGTGGCTCAGTTGGTTAAGCCTCCGACTTTGGCTCAGGTCATGATCTCACAGTTCCTGAGTTCAGTCCCCAGGTTGGGCTCTGTGCTGACAGCTCAGAGCCTGGAGCCTGCTTCGGAGTCTGTGTCTCCCTCTCTCTCTGTCCCTCCCCAACTCATTCATTCTCTCTCTCTCTCTCTCTCTCTCAAAAAAGAAAAGAAAAGAAAAAAGAAAAGAAAAGAAAAGAAAAGAAAAGAAAAGAGCAGGTTTTCAACATTTTCTTTCTCTAATATACCTGGAGAACAGGACACACTCTCAGCAACAGCAGTGGGTCACCACGGCAGTGATTCTCAGAAAACTCAAGAACGTAAAACTGTATCAGAATCACATGCTGGGGTGTTGGGAAGTCACATTTGTTATTGTTCTATGGCTTTTGGTTCAAGAATTGCTGGGCTATAGCACTGCTGGGGATTTACCCAAGGGATACAGAAGTGCTGATGCATAGGGGCACTTGTACCCCAATGTTCGTAGCGGCACTTTCAACAATAGCCAAATCATGGAAAGAGCCTAAATGTCCATCAACTGATGAATGGGTTAGGAAGATGTGGTTCATCTATACAATGGAATACTACATGGCCATGAGAAAGAATGAAATCTGGCCATTCGTAGCAAAGTGGATGGACCTCGAGGGTGTCATGCTCAGCGAAATAAGTCAGGCGGAGAAGGACAGATACCATATGTTTGCACTCATAGGTCTAACAGGAGAAACCCAACAGAGGAG
>CM053576.1:122459300-122471053 GCA_028646485.1 Cryptoprocta ferox | reverse complement strand
GGAAAAAGAGTTAGGGAGAGGGAGGGAGACAAAACACGAGAGACTCTTGAATCCTGAAAACAAACTGAGGGGGGAAGGGGAAGGGGAAAAGGTAAAGGGGGGTGATGGTCTTGGTGGAGGTCACTTGTGGGGAAGAGCACTGGGTGTTATATGGAAACCAACCTGACAATAAACTATAAAGTTTAAAAAAAAAATAAAATTTAATTAATTAAAAGTTGAAAAAAAAAAAAAAGAATTGCTGGGCTAGAATCTAAGGGTTACCATGATGATTCTGCCCTATTTTCTTCTGAGTGTTTCAACCTTTTAGGAATTATGGGTGGCTCTTTGAGAGCAAGGGAAATTACTTTGCTCTTTAACATTCCTTTTCTGAACACTGATAATTCTACCAATTATACAGTTAGTTTTCAAGTGTGTCGGGAAAATATGGTAGAAGTAAATGAATGTTTTAGATGGTACCAGGTAATGGCATATCCTAGCAAGAGTGATGGCCAAAGCTTTCTTATAAACTTTTTTTCTTAAAAACCAGGTGGTGATTAAACAATTTATTAAGTAGGCATGATTTAGGTCCAATGACTCTGGAGTTAACAACCTATAAAGTAGCTTGGGGATCATTCTAAGTCTGTGGAAAAACCATAGGTAGTTGAAACCTCCTACCTACTTAATCTTCCCTTAATCTCTTCCCACTGAGTTAAGAATGGAACACATGTGCCATTTTTGTTTTAATCGATTTTTTTTATTTGGAATACTTTTGGATTTATAGAAAACTTACAAACTTAGTACGGTTATTGTATACTCCTTACTTAGTTTTTCTTAATGTTCTATATGGAATTCTTCTGCTATGTGCCAGGTTTTTAAACATCTAAAACTGAATGGAAATGTATAATTTAAAAAGGAATGAACATTTACATCCTCAGCAGAATAGAGTTGAATAAGGACTTGAAAAGAAAGCACAATAGGTTACAGTATTTGGGGAGGAGGCTGAAAATCATGGTAAGAAATAGAGATGTGTCAAATACCCTCTCTACACATGGTGTCCTGTCATTGTTTAAGAAGCGATGCCTGTCCTCAAAGGGACTTCAATTCGTCACATCTGGTTGACAAGCAGTAGTCTCCAGGAAATACTGACCACCCCCTCCAGTGCACCTCCTTACCATCCCACACTTCCCTCCTTGCAAAGGTCATGCTTCACTGTGTGATGGGCCACATATTTGTCACCCTCTAACGGTGACATCCTCTCAGGCAGGTGCTGTATTCTCCCTGATACTCTGCTCATTGGCCAGAGTATCACAGCACTCAAGAAGTTATGGGTATGGATAGATGGATGGATCAGTGGATAACTTAATTAGCCTTCTCCCTCTCCTTTGTCCTACAAAATTCACTATTTTTTTATTTTTTAAATGTTTATTTTTGAGAGAGGAAGAGAGAGGCGCAGATAGAGAGGTAGACATAGAATCCAAAGCAGGCTCCAGGCTCTGTGCTGTCAGCACAGAGATGTCAGCATCTCTCATGCACTGAGAGATCATGACCTGAGCAGAAGTCGGATGCTTAACTGACTAAGCTACCCCGGTGCCCCTATTTAGTGAGTGATCCACAGTTATACCCTGTTTTCCACCAAAAGAACCTCTCATGAATGTTTAAAGCTTTTGTTGGGGGGCGGGGGGAGGGGGACAACTATAAATTCACATGCAGTTGTAAGAAATAATACAGAGATAGCTATCTAACCTTCCCCGGTATTTCCCCACAAGGGTAACACCTCGCGTGACTGTAGTACAACAATGCACCCAGGAAATTGACAGTGATACAATCTACCAGCATTTTCAGGTTTTATCAGTGTATTTAGTTACATGAGAGTTTATCACATGTGTGCATGTGGGTGACCACCACCACAGTCAAGATGTATCTCAAAACCTCCCACATTTCTGTCCCTGTAGGTCTTTCCCTCAGACTTGTCATTTGATTCCTTCTGTTTTCACATCTGCCCTATTCCCCTTCTTTAGAACCAGCGACAACACATCCTGAAATTTCTCTTGTACATCATTCCCCCCTATAAAATCTAATGACAAAGGCACCTTAGGAAAAATGGGTAACAGGTAAAGGGTGTCACAGTTGTGGATTCACACCCCTTCTTTGCCCCAATACCAGAGTTTTATTACAGTGATACATTTTCTGCTACATGTAGAAAAGAAAACTTTTTAAATACTGATACTGATAAGGCGTAACATCACAGAACTCATGCTACACGTGTTCACAGCACCTGCAGAGGGTTGAATACTCAGTTAATTCTTGACCTGACATTGTTTATGGAAAATTAACTCTGATTTTTACACAGGTCTAGTGCTTTATGCTTGAGCTGGTCTCTATTTCCATAAGAAAACAATTCCAGCTTTCTTCGGCACAGATTTGATTTTCCAAACTAATTAATTGAGTGATGACCTTACTCAGATATGAAAATACAGAAAACTTGACTTGAAAAATAAATGAAATGTACTAAAAAAAAGTTATTCATAAGAATTGATCCTTCGACGTTAAAAATACTGGAAAGTCCTGGGGTGCCTGGGCGGCTCAGTCGGTTGAGCGTCCGGCTTCGACTCAGGTCGTGATCTCACAGTTTGTGAGTTCGAGCCCTGCGTCAGGCTCTGTGCTGACAGCTCAGAGCCTGGAGCCTGCTTCAGATTCTGTGTCTCCCTCTCTCTCTGCCCCTCCCCCGCTCATGCTCTGTCTCTTAAAAATAAATAAGCATTAAAAAATAAATAAAAATAAAAATACTGAAAAGTCCTACCATAAAACATTTTCAATTTACCTATACAGAGAAGTGTAGAAGGTATATTTTGACGTCTCGTTAGGCACCTATATATAACTTTACTATAGAATCCTTTTGTGTCTAAAATGAATTTTATGAGTCACAATTTATGTACAGTTAGGAATAAAATATTTTAAGAAAACCCAGTACAATTGCTTTTGTATAATAAAGAATCCTTTCATATATTTGGAAGAAATCATGCATTTATGCAACAGATACGTAGTCCGGGCCTTCCACTGTGAGATGTTTCAGGAATACAGATAATTGGGAGAGAGTTGCTATCCTCAGGAGTTCAAAATCCAGCAAGCAGACAGATCCGTACATGATAGCATGAAAAGATACACTGAGGAGAGTGGGGATGGAAGGCAAGGAGTGGGTATGTCTCTTTTGTGGATATTAGGGAAGCATTCATTGATTTTGACTTCTGCTTGGTTACGTAATAACAACAAATTTTCTATGAAGGAAGGACACCAACATTTAAATTGTAGTTTTTTGGATTCACTTGAATTTTCTTGAAACAGGGAATCTTACTGGTTAAAAATGAAAAATATTCATTATCATCTCCTCCTAGCACTATGTTTTGTGAATTTCTAATAATAACAAATAAGCAAAGGTACCTGAAATGTTGTATTATGTGTCAATCATTTTTATATATTTTTATCACATTTAATTATCATAACAATTCTGTCAGTTAGATGTCATTATCTCCTCATTCCAGCCATAGGTCTTTCAGGAAAAAAAAAATGAGGCAGGGTTTGAAAGCAGGTCTGTAAGATTATCCGGAACATGCTATCTCTCCAATCTTGTATAATGCTTCTCAATCAGCTTCTGTTGGAGCATCTTCAAGACTACAGATGAGAATTATGTAAACGTTCAACCCTTTGAAATAGAACTGAGAATGCAATCACCCTCAGTTACTGAGCAAAGACAGTGGAGTACTAAATTTCAATGGATGTTCAGTTAATGAACACTGATAGGCTCATTAGCTTATTTACATAATCTCTTAAAATATCAGTGATAATAAGTATAGGAATAGCCAAATGTTATCGATAATATATTAACATTAAATAGTCTAGTATGCTTTGGAAATTGCAAGACGCCCTTACATAATCTCATTTCATCTGCATTTTGAGAAGATGCTATCATAAGCATTTGACAGATGAATAAACACAGTCAGAAGGTGAAGTCATTTAGAGACATCTATCCAGTTAATATGGCAGAGTGAAGATGGAACATGATGGCTTCTAAACCTCTGAAATAACTAATGCATCATAGTCGTAATATAAAACACACAACTTCTTTAAGACATGGAGAAGGTGGAAGACTCAAAGGCACGGACTGCCTTTACCTGTTTACTCCCAGTGCATAATGCAATGCCTAGCAGGTGCCCAATATGTGCTGATAACTGATAAATGGCTGAGTAGTGAACAACGAAAAATGAAAAATGAATAAAGGCAGGTTCCGCTCTTTTATCTAGATATACAATGATGCTGTGATACCCAGCAGCAATGTAAGCTAAAAGTCTGCAACCTAAAGTCTATTTGTAGCTAGTAGCTCTCAGCTGGCAGCAAGTCCAGTATCTAAAACATGCATGCACACACCACGCACATGTACACGCACAGAAACTGGTGACCTTACACCAAAATCCATGTGACCAAATCCATATGATCAAATGTGAAGGTTCACTGTGCATTCCTGATAATTTGCCTTCCTATTCAGCATGTCCCTTTAAAAACAGCAGAGGGGCACATGGATGGCTCAGTCTATTAAGTGTCCGACTCCTGATTTCAGCTCGGATCATGATCTCAGAGTCCTAACATTGAGCCCCGCATCAGGCACACACTGGGTGTGGAGCCTGCTTAATATCTCTCTCCCCTTCTCCCTCTGCCTCTCCCCTACTCATGCACGTGCTCTCTGTCTCTCGTTCTCTCTCTCTCAACAAATAAAATAAAATAAAATAAAATAAAATAAAATAAAAACAGCAGAGAAACTGAAATCAGAAGAGATATGGATAGTAATAAAATGCTCCTACAGGAGGCTGGGTGATTCGGTTGGTTAAGCGACTGACTTCCATGTAGGTCATGATCTCATGGTTCATGAGTTCGAGCCCCACATGGGGCTCTGTGCTGACAGCTCAGAACCTGGAGCCTGCTTCAATTCTGTGTCTCCCTCTCTCTGCCCCTCCACCACTTGCACTTTGTCTCTCTCACTCTCTCTCTCAAAAATAAACATTAAAAAATTCTTTTTAAATGCTCCTATTTAATAGTTGTGTGACTATGAAAATATCAATTTTATTTTTAAAATTTGTTTAATGCTTATTTATTTTTGACAGAGAGAGAGAGAGAGAGAGAGCACAAGTTGTGGAAGAAGCAGAGAAAGAGGGAGACATAGAATCCAAAGCAGGCTCAAGGCTCTGAGCTGTCAGCACAGAACCCGACACTGGGCTCAAATCCATGAACTGTGAGATCATGACCCGAGCCGAAGTCGAACGCACCCCTGAAAATATCAATTTTCTGAACCTTAGTTTTCTCACCTGTAAAAGGGTACTTACTACCTATTTTGAAGGATTGTGGTAAAGAATCAAGACAACATTTTAAAAGTACCCAGAACAGTGTCTGCATGTTGTAGCCCCTATGAAAATGCTGTTTCTAATGCTACAATTCCTCGAATAAGCTTTTTTAGGGGTGAAAACAAAACAGGCAGTCTTTCTTCCCAGAAACATTTTGAAATACAATCCCCCATTACCCATACCAAGAACAGTCAACACTCTGCTCAAAAGAGCTGCAGCTTGAAATCGCTTAGAAACGTGTGTGTGGTACCAGCGATGACACTAAGTCACAACTTAGTGTTGTGACATCATGGACCAAAAAGTACAACCACACAGTGCTGGTTACTGAGGTCATTTGCAGCCACCATGAATGTCAAGTGGAGCACGTTGAACAAACGGTGACATTTCTCAATTACAATCCGCTGGCCATGAAACTCGACACAGGCAGCCATCGTTTTCACCTGAAGAAAGTGACTTTTAAGGAAATGAAATAACAGCTGTATGAATGCCAACCAAGAGATGAAAGAGAGGGGCGCCTGAATGGCTCAGTTGGTTGAGCATCCGGCTTCAGCTCAGGTCATGATCTCTCGGTTCGTGGGTTTGAGCCCTGCGTCGGGCTCTGTGCTGACAGCTCCGAGCCTGGAGCCTGTCTTCAGATTCTGTGTCTCCCCCTCTCTCTGACCCTCTCCTGCTTGCGCGCTGTCTCTCAAAAAAAAAAAAAAAACATTTTAAGAGATGAAAGAGAGAAAGGAGAGAGAGGAAGCCACTTGGAGAATCATCAGTGGCTTCCTGTGTGTATTAAAGCAAAACAGTTGGGTGTTGGAGAGTCATAATGCAAGTAAGAGAAAGTCAAAATGCTGGGAAAGGAAAGAAAAACTTCACTACATAACACATATCAATCTTTTCCAAGGAGGAGCCTAACATAAAAAACATTTCAGGTAAATAATTGGAATAACTGCCTTCTAAGCTAGGATTAACATAAAAAATATGATTCAAAAAATTATTATAACATTCAGAGAGGGAGGAGGAAGAAACGAGGACAGAATATTCCTCACAAGTAACAAACATCAAGTGAACTGTTTTACAAAGAGTTGCCTATTTAATTGTCACCAGCTAAGTACTTTATCATCAATAACTACAGGTTTCCTAACTATAACAGAGACTCAGGTATATTACTTCAAATGAGGTCACACTTCCTAACTCCAGAGGTCAGGTATCTTTTTCCTCAAATTTTTATTTATTTTGAGAGAGAGTGTGCATGTGTGAGCAGGGGAGGGGCAGAGAGAGACAGGATGATTGGGGGAGAGGCAGAGAGAGAAGCAGAGAGAAAATCCCAAGCAGGCTCCCGGCTGTCAGCACAGAGCCCAATGCGGGGCTTGATCTCACGAACTGTGAGATCATGACCTGAGCTGAAATCAAGACGGGACGCCTAACCTACTGAGCTACCCAGGCATCTCCAGAGTTCTGGTATTTCTATTGCTGTGGTTCTCACACTTGAATGTGGGTCAGAATCACCTGGAAGACCCGTTAAATCACAGATGGCTGGCCCCCTCCCAGGGGTGTCTAATTCAGTAGGTCTGGAGTGGGCCCAAGAGTTTACATTTCTCACCTATTCCTTGGTGATGCTGATGCCGCTAGTTCAAGGACTATGCTCTGAGAATCACTCCATGGGGCTGTAAAAGACCAAGAGCCATTATTTAGTCCTAGGCCCTTGTTCTAGCCTAGATCCAACTAGTCAAAGGAAGAACAGGCTGGAAACATGACTGGAATGATTAATCTAAGGAAGAAAAATGCTGCTGTAGGGTTTTGGCAAGGCTTATGCATACATTGCAAAGTATATTAAACAGCTTGCGCTGAAACGTATGCACCATTCTTTATGGCTCAGTAAAGACTCTGAGAAGACAGAGAGATTCAAGATCTGAGGGAAAAGGCCCGAGGACAGAGGAATTGGAGATAAGGAGGCCAGACCTGGGGAGGAGGAGATCGAGTGCTGGGACACGCGCACGCACAAGGGAGGCAGAGGGAGCTGAGGATGCAGGTGTTACAATCTAGTCATGGAGCCAGTGAGGCCCAGCGAGGGTCCAAGAGTAACACAGAACAGCCAGGATTTTAGAATCAGACTCAAAACACTTGCAAGTGTTGGGTAAGTCACCTGTTGGGTCAAATAGCTGTTTTCCTATTCTGAAGCCAAACTAGCATGGCCTGGCAGAGAATGGTGGTATTCTCTACTGTCTAGTCCTCTCCTGGGGGCAAGACAAACTTGCTACCCGAATCGTGAATCTGTTTGTTGGGGGTGGGGGTGGGGGAGTGGGGTGCAGACTGTACCCAGCTTCATAAATCATGATTTGTCTAAAGGGTGATTGCCTTAGGGGTAAAAATGTAGCCAAGTTCAAGCCTGAGGGACACAAAAAGTCTACTAGGTGACTTCCAGAAGTTATATTCCTTCATGATAAAATAGAGTTTCATGAGGAAAAGATGCTGTTCCTGATGGAGACTCTGTTGTATGGGGACACGATGTTTACATCCACAGAAGCCATCTTGCAGACCTGAGGGGGAGACCACTAACAGGCCGAAGATGGTATTGCCCAGGGAAAAAGCCTATTGGGTTCGTGAACTCCCTACTTCTATGCTTCATTCAAATGGGATCATTAAATGGTGAGTGTGTGTGTGTGTGTGTGTGTGTGTGTTTTCCTTTAGTGTTTAAGAAATTAATTAATACAACTGGGAAATGAGATGTGATCTTTAACAGGACTTAGCAAAATTAAGGCCAAGGCTTTCACTTGGTGGCAAAGTCAGACGCTTTTTCTCACAGAACACCTGAGGACACAGTAAGCTTTCTAAATTATTAACCTCACCACACAAGTCCCCTTGTGAAACCCTTTAATGAAGTTCCTTTCTCTATAGGATTGAGTTTTGGTTCCTATAGGGTCCTTCACATTCTATCCTAGGTCTCCAGTCTGTTTTTCTACCACTGGCTACCTCCCCCATTATGCTTCAGTCGGCACAAATTTCTTGTTTTGGGGGGAGGTCACCACACTGTTATGCAACTCAGTGTCTTGCAATTCTCTGCCCTCTTCCTTTCCTATATTCTATTCTTCTTCGCCTCACTTGCAGATCTGCCCCTGGGTAGCTTCTGCTAATCTCTTAAGACTCAGGTCAGATAACATCTCCTCCAGGAAGCCTTTCCTGACACTGCTGTCTCATGCTGGTTCCAGGGCCCTTCTCTGTGTTCCCACCATACATCTGCTTTACCTTTCATTGAATTCAGCCATCACATTGTTTTGACACAATCCGGTAACATGTACACCTCCCCTAGATCACAAGATCTTCAAGGGAAGTGTGTTTCTTTTTTTTAAATATTTTTTTAATGTTTATTTATTTTTGAGAGAGAGTCAGAGACAGAGTGTGAGCAGGGGAGGGGCAGAGAGAGAGGGAGACACAGAATTAGAAGCAGGCTCCAGGCTCTGAGCTTTTAGCACAGAGCCCGATGCAGGGTTCAAACTCATGAACCATGAGATCATGACCTGAGCCAAAGTCAGATGTTTAACTGACTAAGCCATCCAGGCGCTCCTCAGTTTGAATTTCTCATGCCTAGATACATAATTGGCACTTATTACACTTTTTTGACTGGAAATAAACTCCATTAAAATTCCAAAAACATACCATGAAACTACATTCTACATCTTGTAGTTGACCATAACAGATACCTTTCAAGCTATAAGAAACAATGAAACCCCACTGCATACACTATGGTGATTGAGTGTCACGTCCCGGGCTGTCACTAACAACTGAACGGTCTTCAGAAGCAGAAGGAAACCATGAGGCTGATGTAAATTGTTTTCACTGGGAGTCGAAATCCTTTACCCTTCCAAAACAAATCATAATGAGAATAATGCCATCTTTTATTACAATGAGTACTGTCTTTCACAAAGCATTTTCTAAGTGCTTTCTATTAAATAACCCATCCAAGAAGCGCAAGAGATAAGTGTCATCATTCTATTTTGGCAGATATGAAAGCACAGAACCCCTTTTCACTCCTAAAAGTCATCAAGGACTCCTAAAACGGTTCATTGTGTCGGTTAAATCTATTACTATGTCTATTCGTAATTACTAACAATAATTACTGTGTTAGAAACTAAAACAGAAAAATCATAAAACCATCTCACAGGAACATATTATTTTAGTGAAAATTAGTGTGATTTCCAAAACAAAAATGTAGCGAGAAGACTACTATTATTTTGCATTTGGGTAAATCTCTCTAATGCCCAGCCTCATAGAAAATAGCTGGGTTCTTATGTTGGCATCTGCATTCAATTTTTTTTGCAACATCACATGTCACGGAGGTTCTGGGAAAGTCCACTGTATACTCATGAGAGACTGTGAAGTAGCAAATAGTGTCAGTGTTAGCGTGGTGACAGTTTTGACTTTACCTGAGGATCCTCAGAAGGGAACTCAGGGACCCCAAGAACCCCAAAACCATACTTTGAGAACTGCTGGATTAGAATGAGAGAGATTCCATGACCTGATGGAGCTCAAGCAACTAATACAGTGACTGAGCCGGGATTTGAATCTGAGCCATCCAGCATCGGCCAGCACTGGGGCTGTATAGTAGAGAACCGGTGAGTTCGGTAGGCCCCCGGCCTTGTATTATTGTGTTTAGTGAAGGGTGTCTGTGATGATGATTACATAATTCTTAACTGATCACTCACACAGCACAACACGCACTGCTTTGCTGTTTGACCAGAATATCAGCAGAGAGGAGGACCTGGCATGAGAAACACCCGGGGCATGTGGTTGGGGCATTCCTGTCAGGTATGGGACTAGCTGCACAACTCTGGCGCACTAAGCGGGATCAAGAGTATTGTTGCCTGTGAAACTGAGAATTCTGAAGGACCTAGTGGTCTGTTTCTTGGAAACTAGAGCTCATAATGAGACTGAGACCATGGTCCCTGAAAGAAAAATATGATGGAAATCCAAAAATTCCACATGCACCAGTTATGCAAATGTTTTAATTGCATTTGTTTCTAACAAAAGGAGAAGATCTCAAAGTGATAAGAATTTCAATCTGAGAAGTCTCTCTAAAACAGCTGCCAGGGCATTATGCTGATGTGTGTCTAATGCCTCTGATGAAGCAGAAAACCCCACATGCTTTCTAAGAGCTGGTCTGGGAAATCAAAACATCACTAAGAGACATGTGGGGGGCCAGGAAGCTTCGATGAGGATATTTTATTTCTGTTCATATTTAATTAGACTTCGATATACTCTTAAAACTTATTTAAGTGGGCTAATAGAATTAATTTCCATTACTGCAGTAAATATTTGAATGACAGATACTGTCAGGAACAGGGGCATTTCCTGGGGATTTAGGATAAGAAAGACAGTCATTCAAGTCAAGACTGACAGTTACAATATGATGAGGTAACAATTACTATGGAATTAAACCCACGGGAGTAGCGGTGAATGCTGGCTGAGGGGGAGGGGCATAAGTAATGAAGACTTGCTTTTGGAAATGTGGGAGTCTCCACCAGTCCCTGAAAGATGAACAGGAGTTATCAGATGAAGAAAAAAATGGACACTGATAAACAACTCATCTATGTCAAGCACTGACTATTAAGATACAATAACACCATGAGTTTGATATTATTTTCCCAATTTTATGGATGGCAAAAAAAATGAGGTTCATAGAATTTGCCAGCATTGCCCAAGGTAATTGGTATAATTAGGATGTGAACACAATCTGTTTGAGTTCAAAGCAGTTTTCATGGCAGCGTAGCAGGATGGAATGGCATAGGCACCAAGATGGGAAGATGTGTGGTATATCCAGTGTAATGAGATGCTTGTGTATTTAGGGACAGTTGTACATGGAGAAGCAGAGGGAGACACAATGAAGAGGTATGGATCTCAGAGGTGATGAGATTTCTTCCATAGGGATGGCAGTGCTCATATGCACCTTTGAGAAAGGCTTTTCCTGTGGAAGCAACATGTTTTTAAATACTTGTTTTAAAATGGTTGGGGGTTGTCTGGGTGGCTCAGTTGGTTAAGCAACTAAGTCTTGGTTTCAGGGCAGGTTGTGATCTCATGGTTCTTGAGTTTGCGCCCTACATCGGGCTCTGTGCTAACAGCATGAAGCCTGCTTGGGATTCATTCTCTTTCTCTCTCTCTTTCTCTCTCTCTCTCTCTCTCTCTCTCTCTCCCCCTCTCTCTCTCTCTCTCTCAATAAATAAAAAGTAAATAAATAAACAAACAAACAAGCAAGCAAACAAAAAACAAACTTTAAAAAATAAAATAAAAGGGTGGGGAAGGGGTAGTTATCCACTATTCATTTATTTGAAATTAGAATTGAAGGCTAAAAATAATTTGAGAGATTTTAAAGCTAATATCTTAGGTTTATAAACACAAAGAAGT
>CM053576.1:122269564-122459200 GCA_028646485.1 Cryptoprocta ferox | reverse complement strand
TTCATAAACTCATATTTCAATTTGTCTTGATTATGGTTGGAATGGAAATATAAAAATTTGAAGAGACTTCCCAGCTATTTGTTAGAGCTTTCCCTTTAAGGTGGGCTCTCTCGGGGGGGGGGGAGGGGGTCATTCTAATTTGGGATACAGTTGTTCCAAAGGCAAGGCTACTGCAGAATATGTTTATCCTAACCAAGGTCCTCCATGTTTCCAAGATTGGGCTTATAAATGGCCCATGGTGGCTGTTACCTCTTTGAAGGGCAAAACCACATGGCAAAAGGAGATAAAAACTCAAAAAACCAGTGGGGTATTCATAGGACAAGTAAAGCAAAGAAGATTAATAACAATAAATGGGGTTTATCCAAGCTGCAAATTATGAGTACAAAGTTGTAAGCAAAGAGGAAATATTCAAGGATCAAAGAAGCCAATACTTTGGGTTGTTAAATTGGGAGGGTTGTAATAAATGGAAGCTCAGTATAGTGTAAAGGAAGCCAAAGCTGAACAAGAAGAAATGGATAAAAGAGTGTGGAAAATCGCCATGTATTTATATGAGATATAAATGAGTAAGCCTGATTTCTAGCATTATGTACTTTGTTATCTTTTGGGCAGATTTGGAATGGAAAGAGCAAAGCTGTACATCACCCTGGATTTAAAGGAGACCAATCCCAACACTGAACATTAATTTGGCTGCAGTCAGCTCTGTATAGAAAGCAGACCAGACTACAGAAATGTTCCCAATCCCAGAACTGGGTTGTTTTCTCACCTTAAACCGCATATGAATTGTTTGCATATGAGAAGAATGTTCTCTCAGTCATAGAGAGAGCACAAAGACAATACCCCAGGAACACGAGCGCACCAAGCACCCAGGTCTCGGTTTCTCATCCTGTTCTCCAATAAAATGAGACAGATCTTCATGGAGAAATAAATAGCAGACTCTAGGCATGGGACAGAAGACCCACAAGGTGAGCCTCGGATATCCTAAAGGTCAGGAAGTAAATGCTAAAAAAGAAAAGAAAACCCACATTATGGGAATATGTCAAAGGGACACAGAAGCCAATGGAAGGATTTCTTCATTTACAAATCTGGAATAGCTTGAGCAATGAAATAAATAAAGCAGTATTGGGCTATAGCCTCAAGTATGAAACAAGTACACATGGAGATTCTGGGAAGAGGGCAGAATAGGAAGCACAGAGAATGTATCTCCACCTAGAAAACAATGGCACTGGAAAAGCCTGCCTGATGTAACTTCTCTGGAATCTACTAAAGGCTGGCAATTTCCAGGGAAAGACTTAGATGGTAAATTGTTGTTAATGCTGATCAATTTTAGCTCTTAGAGCACAGTGGCAGTTACCCACTACCCACACTCAGCCCCAAGGGATACAGCTGTGCATGTGTTCTCAGCTTGCACACAGCTTGCAGGTACCCAGATGTGCCAAAAGGCTCCTCCTGTCCTCCAAACACCAGGGATCTGTGCTCTCATCACTGACTGCTGCTTCTGATTCCAGAGGTGCAGAGGAAGAGGTGGGCCATTGCTGCATCTCCCTATTGTTACAAGTCTCTTTCCCTCCAGCTGATTTAAATCCAGGAGATTTAAAGTGCCAGTGCCCTTCCTCCCTCCCCCTTTTATTTTCTCCTTTTCATCTCTTGGTAGCCAGACTTTGAAGACATGGACATTCAAAAGCAACTGCATATATGGGGAAAATTAGAAAGTGACCACTTCTAATTTTTAATTAAAAGCACGGACTATGCCACATACCCAGTGATTCATCCCAAAATAAGGACCACAGCCTAAATTCCAAATATCAGAGCCTAAAATCTTTACCCTTGCCTAAGGAAGGGAATACTTCAATCCCTGAATCTTTATTCTGTTGTTTTGTACAGGGAATTTTCTATACGGATTTGTTTGGGTTATGAAACAATTAGGTATTTTTTTCCTATTCCATACCTCTCTGCCCTATGTTTCATCTCCTCAAAATCCATTCCAATAAGTAAGTAAGTTGGAGAAGTACCTGTTTAAAAAAAATGGTCAAACAATTTTTGGCAAAGGTGCCAAGACCATTCAATAAGGAAAAGGCAGTCTTTTCAACAAACGGTACTGAGAAAACTGGATATCCACATGAAAGCATGAAGTTGAACCCTTATCTAACACCATATGCAACAATTAACTCAAAATAGATCAAAGATTTAAACATAAAATCTAAAACTATAAAACTCTTAGAAGGAAACATAGGACATAGGTCACACATTGGATTTAACAATTTCATGGACGTGACATCAAAATAACAGACAACCAAAGAAAAGGAGACAAATTGAACTTTATGAACATTTTAAAAAGTTGTGCATCAAAAGACACTATCAATACAGCGTGAAAAAACAACTGACATAATGGAAGAAAATATTTGCAAATCTTATCTCTGATAAGGGACTAATATGTAGAATGGAGAGGACTTATAGAGCTCATCAACCACCACCACCACCTGCATAAAAGATGGGCTAGGGACTTGAGACATTTCCTCAAAGAAGATATACCAATGGCCAATAAGGATAGGAAAAGATGCTCAACATCACTAATCATTAGAGAAATGCAACATAAAACTACGAGACACCATTACGCCCATTAATCCTACTACCAAAAAAAAAAAAAAAAAATGTTGGTGAGGACATGGAGGTATTGGAACCCCTTTGCACTGTGAAGGGCAATGTAAAATGATACAGCTTCTGTGGAAAACAAGTATAGTGGTTCCTTGAAAATTAAAAAAAAATAGGAATCACCATGTGATCAAGCAATTCTATGTCTGCGTATATACCCAAAACAATTGATACTTATTTATTTTTGAGAGAGAAAGAAAGAGAGACAGAATCCAAAGCAGGCTCCCAGCTCTGAGCTGTCAGCATAGCGCAACGCAGGGTTCAAACTCACAAACCGCAAGTTCATGACCTGAGCCGAAGTCAGACACTCAACTGACTGAGCCATTCAGGTGCCCCTATTCCTAAAATAATTGAAATCAGGGTCTCAAAGAGATGTTTGTACACCTATGTTCATAACAGAATTGTTCACAAAAGCTAAAATGTGAAAGTAATCCATGCGTCCATGTCTAGATAAATGGCTAAACAAAATATGGTATATATATACAATGGAATATTATTCAGTTTCAGCCTAAAAAGAAGGAAATTCTGACATATGCTACAACATATATAAAACTTGAGTACACTATGCCAAGAAGAATAAACCAGTCACAAAAAGACAAATGCTATATAATTCCCCTGGTATGAGGTATTTAGAGTAGACAAAATCACAGAGACAAAAAGTAGAAAGTATTCTGAGTGCCAGCTACTGGCAGAGGTGGGTGAGGGGAAGGGGTGTCATAGTTCAGTTGGTACCTAGAGTTTCAGTTTTACAAACTGAAAAGAGTTATAGAGATGGATGGTGGTGATAGTTGTACAACATTATTAATGTATTTAGTACCACCAAAGTGTAGAGTTAAAAATGGTTAAGATGATAAATTCTATGTTATGTATATTCTGCCATGATAAAAAATTTAAAATAAATAAATATACATGAGTTTACACTGATATATGTAAAATAGTGAGTAAATAAATGGAGGGAAAGAAGCAAATCTTCCAGGCACAAGAGTTCCAAGTAATTTATGTCGATATTCTGCCTTCAAGGAGGGGGAGCATAATCCCCATTCAAGTGTGAGTTAGGTATAGTTACTTCTTCTAAATAACTACAGTATGGATATAGGGTGGGGGGTGGTGAGAAACCTTTAGTAGAAAGATTTGACAAACACTACCTCAACAAGGTGATCCATTATCAATAGTGATATTCCATGTTGATACTATACATTCTTAATATAATATGATTTTAAAAATGGTACTTCACTTTGCTCTCTTTCTTCCAAAAACCCATAATCCAAGTAAAACCATGAGGAAAAAAAACAGAAAGATACCAATTAAGGGATGTTCTACAAAATTCCTGACTAGCACCACCCAAAAATGTCAAGGTCTTCAAAAGCAGATAAAGTCTGAGAAATAGTCACTGCCAAGAGGACCCTGAGGAGACATGACTGAATGCAATGTTCATATTTTGGATGAGAGCCTAGAACAGAAAAAGGACATTAGGTAAAAACCAAGGTAATCTGAATAAAGTATGGACCCCAGTGTTCAGAGTGGTTGATTAATTTCAACAAATGTACCATACAAATATAAGATGTTAATAACTGGGAAGGCTATTTTTGTAATGCTTTTACAAATTTAAAACTGCCTTAATTACTACTTTAAAAATGAGACAGTTTTCCCACTCACACAAACTACCAAAGTTTATTTTCCTTTTTCCATCTACCTCTATTTTTGCCACATGCACATAGGCACTTAGTGAAGTTTAGAGTTGTGAAAGAAGTAAAGTATGTTGGCAGGCCATATCTTGCCAACTTAATTTTATAGACTGAATACTTCTCCAGCAATTAAAATCCATCTGAAACAGATTATACTTTTAATGTAAATTTTGGGTAAAGAATGAGAATATTAAGTCACTAAGAAATACTCAAAAGACATGAGAGGGACAGGGAATACCCTAGCTAACTCACAGCGGCCACTGGAAAACAGAAAACCTCCATATTTTTCTTCCTAATTAATTCCACCACTATGTTCTACTGCCTGCTGCAGCTTCAACAGAATACATTCCCCTAAACCTCAACATCAAAAGCTCAAGGACACTGCAGTTGATAATAGAGAAGTCATCAAGTCATCAACTTTCCATGAAGTTCAAAAATTTCAGGCACTCTACCAGCCTCTTACACAGAATGTGGTTAGCCATATAATTTGCTCCAGTCTTCATTATACATATAGTGTGCAAGGCACAGAGTTGTGGGCTTTCCCTTGGCCTCTGTAATCACTCCCACTCTTAGAGGGGTGTCCTGCCAGGAAAAGATGTAGTGTCTGCCTCACAGCAGATAGAGTTTAAATTATCATTTAGACACGTCTCTCTACATCTTTATAAATATGAACCAATGACAACAGGGACATAATATTCAAGAAATACCTAAAGAGAAACAGCAACTCAAAGACAAAAGAAATAGAAAACGTTAAAATGTTAGCTATTAATAAAATAAAACATTTAAGCTGATATTGAATTAATTAAAATACATAGCTGTAAGTCTGAAATTGAGAGGGGAAAATAATGATAAACCAATTCAAATAACCAGACTATATCAAGAAGACAAAGAGGGAAACTGTGAGAGAAAAGATCAGACATGGATGATAAATCTGGGAAGTTATTAGCCATATAATTGGGACACTGTAAGAGAAGGGAATAGAGGTAATGAAAGCAATTATTAAAGAAATAAAAGAAGACGAATGCCCTGAGCTGATGAAAAACGTTGTGTTCACAATGAAGGAGAGTTTCATCTATACATATCTAAGGAGTTTTCCTGAATTCTAAGAATAAAGGAGGAAATTTTTTAAACATCTAGACAGAAAAATAAAGTACATAAAAAGTGGCTTTAATTTTTAAATAAGCAAAAGCAAATGAACGCAGGATGAATAAACCAATAAAGATGAGCAAATATTAAGATATTAAAAGGCAAAACATGTCAAATTAGAGATAGTTAAAACTGAGAGAACATCTATGAGCCTGACCACTTAAAAAGTACAGATGTGCCTGGATGGCTCAGTCAGTTGAGCATCCAACTCATGATTTTGGCTCAGGTCATGATGCTGGGGGTCATGGCATTGAGGTCCACGTGGGGCTCCATGCTAAGCCTAGAGACTGCTTGGGACTCTCTCTTTCTCCCTCTGCCCCTCTCCCCTGCTCTATAAAATAATTTTTTAAGTACAAATATAGGGGCACCTGAGTGGCTCAGTAGGTTAAGTGTCTGACTCTTGATCTCAGCTCAGGTCTTGATCCCAGGATCTTGAGTTCAAACCCCGCACATGGAGCCTACGTAAAAATAAAAAGTATGAATATACCCAATGAATAATGAGAGGAGGATGCAACCCAGATACAAAGAAATTTATTTATTTATTTTTAAATGTTTATTTTTGAGAGAGAAAGAGAAAGAGCACAAGCGAAGGAGGGGCAGAGAGAGGGGGGACAGAAGATCTGAAGCAGGCTCCCACTCTGACAGCAGCAAGCCCTACATGGACCGCAAACTCACCAACCGCAAGATCATGACCTGAACCAAAGTCAGATGCTCAACCAACCTACTGAGCTACCCAGGCACCCCCAAAGAACTTTATTTAAATAAGGGAATATTATGTACAGTTTTATGACAATAAAATAAAAATCTGAAATTTGATATCTTGCTCAAAAATGTAATAAGACAAAATTTAAAAGAAGTTAAAAAAGTCGTCATAGACAAATAAGCAGAAGAGATACTGAAAGCCAGAAAAACAACAATTTCAGTAAGTAAACACACCAAAATTCAATGTTGTTCAGTTACAGTAAAAATAAGAGGGGAAAGATTTACAGTTTCCACTTTGTACATTTATATGTTTTTGAAAAGCAATTTTCTCTTCATATGCTTTATTTTATACTTAAAGAAGTAAAAAGAGAGAAGACAGCACTATGATTCATAAAAAGCTAAGAACTGGGTTTATTTTCCAGTTCATATATATTTATATATGAATTTATTTAGCCTATGAATTTATGTTTAATATGCAAATGCAAATTAATATAAAACATATTAATATGATGCAATATTTATACACATAATTATATAATGGGTAGTTTTAATATATGAATATTTATTTAAAGTTCCTATTTACTTTCGGGGTGCCTGGGTGTCTCAGTGGGTTAAGCGTCTGACTTTAGCCAGGTCATGATCTTGTAGTCCGTGAGTTCAAGCCCAGTGTTGGGCTCTGTGCTGACACCTCAGAGCCTGGAGCCTGCTTCAGATCCTGTGTCTCACTCTCTCTCTGCCCCTCCCCTGCTTGTGTTCTGTCTCTCTCTCTCTCTCTCTCAAAAATAAACATTAAAAAATAAAAATAAAGTTCCTATTTACTTTCAATATATCTGCCCAGGCATGTAATTTGTGGTATCCAGTCCCAATAAAACTATGAGAGCTCTTGCTAAAAATTATTAAGAATTTCAAGACAGCAGAGCATTAAACCAAGAGAGGGAGAATGAGCATAAAGCCCTGAGTGACTGTACATACAGATCACACGCCCGCCCATGAGGATGGCCCCATTCCTACTGATCTTACTTCAGGGGTCCATTCAAACCCCGCCTCTTCCAGCTTTCTTGGTACCTTAGTTGAAATAAATCTCTTCCTTCCCTAGGGCTCATAAAACATAGTCCATTCTGCTTTGAGTTATGAATAGCTGTGAATACAAATGCTACTCCCACTGTATTAGAGCTTTTTAAGGCTGAAGCTTTCATCTGGGACATCTGAGTATCCATGTGGCACTCAGCAGAATGGCTCCCACATACCACAGCCTGAAAAATGTTGATCAGAACTATCAAGACATCACAAATCATTTGTTGAGCTGAAGTAAACATTTGGAACAAAAACAAAAAACAACAAAAAAAGAAACCTAACTCCAACTTCCCCATTTGCTGATATACAATTTTAAATACATGATTTAAGCTCATTTAGTTGCAAAATCTTCATCCACAATTTTACAGGGCTGGCAGGAGGCATTTAATATACTTATAAATAAAGGGGAAAAAAGATGAAGCGCTAAAAAGGATTTTATAACTGAAAAATGATTTACAAATGCCCATGATATCTCTGTCAGTTATTTTCAAAGGAATTTCTAAGCACAAAATTCTTTGGCATTTTTCTACAAGGGTGAATCACATGTTATTTGTTTAATATAAGAATTCCAGTTAACAGTAGTGAAGTGCTTTTCCCTATGACAGCTTTTATCAGAAACATATGTCAATATGTGTTATTGAGTTCTTCATTGTCGATAGCAAAATTCACTCTACCCATTTCAAGGGAAATTAATAAAGAGTATTAATCATCAAATTTGCAGGAGGGCCAGGCTTGTTGGCTATACCATCAGAATAATGCAGCGAGAAACCAGATTCAGAGAAATGCCCAATCATACCACAGACTGCCATAGCTGACACATCATTTTTGCCATAATCTCCTCTTGGCACTAATGTCGCTAAGGCTTGGACCCCGGGGATTCTGATCAGAGTACCTAAGACCCTGTCACCATGCTTTCAGAGGCTGTGAGTGGCTGAAAGACTGTTGCCATCTCACATGGCTCATTTCTTTCTACCTCCAAGATTCCTGTGGGTCTAGCTCCCTGAGAAAACCACAGTCCCAAACATAAGCTTAGCTGTCAGAGAGTCTGGGAAATGCTAAGTTCTACCTTTCCAGTCTTTCTGGTACAGGCAAGCTGGCAAAACAGTTTGGAGTGGGAGTTCACGTATGGTATCTGCAAAGTGAAATTGAGCAAATGTAACAATGACAAACATAGGGAATGAGTTTCCTCTAACCCTTTGCCCCCTCACCATCCCAAGCACCGAGACAGCAGCGTTAGCATTTTGACTCTGGCAATACAGCTTTCTTTTTTCCCCTGTGCACAGGCCAATCCTGTAGACAACAATTGCATGCCTGGGATAGTTGTGAACTGAAAGTGAGAATGACCCTTAACTACCAGGTTTCAGATCCCCTCTGATAGAAGCTGCCAGAGGGAAATATGCAGGCAGAATTACGCCATGTGGGCTCTAAAAGTCCAATGCAAAATCCTCAATCCTCATGCATGTGAATGCCAATCAAAGTGTGAATTAGAGGAGCCAAATAAATCTAAGGCGCCACACTGGGGAGTGATGAAAAGCGAAGAGCTCTTGGTTGTGCTGAGGTTACAGCGACACTGCAGAAATCAAAGGAAGAGAGCTAGACTGAGCATGTTTTTGGGGCCATCATGCCACTTCAAGGAGCTTCATGATCCTTATTTATAAAGCAAAGATCTCTCTCTCGTGTCTTGTTCATCCAGATTAAGGGAAAAGAAATAGAAGTGACATTTTCTGAGGTCTTTTTGTGCAAGGAGCTGAGCTAGATGCATAATCATAAGGAAAGAGAGTTGGTTCACAAGCGCATATCATCTTAAATAGCTCCTACCCCACAACGAGTTCACAGTGTAAAAAATAAATGGGAATATTGTATAAATATGAGAGTCATATTAAAATAAGAAGTTGTGGGGCGGCTGGGAGGCTCGGTCAGTTAAGCCTCTGCTTCTTGATTTCAGCTCGGGTCATGATCTCATGGTTCGTGAGTTCGAGCCCCACGTGGAGCTCTGTGCTGACAGTGCGGAACCTGCTTGGCATTCTGTCTCTCCTTCTCTCTCTGCCTCTTTCTTTCTCTCTCAAAATAAATAAATAAACCTAAAAAAATAAGAAGTTGTGTTCATAAATAATTAGAAAAAATTTAGGAATTTCTGATCTAAAGTTTATTATAAAATTAATATAAACATTAAATATACTATAATGTCCAACTGATAAAATAGGACATCTTCCAATATATATCCAGGATTTAGTGAAAAAATGTATCTATGTTGACTGCTTAAAAATGATGATTATGATAATGATAATGATGATGATGTTTTCCTTGATTCTAGATTCCCCTTTTTCCACTTTGCAAATCCTAAGGAAATTCTTCAAAGTACACCATATTATGGTTGCTCAATATGGGTTGTATGCTAAAATTCCAATTCACCTGAGGATTCGTTTATACATTTATATTAGACAAAAATTCATTCTATAATTCCTATGTCCTGGAGACACAGGCCCTGGCAAAACATCACTGAACACCAGAGATATGTTCCCTGTTCTAACTGGGCTCATAGTCCAGTAGAAAGGAGAGGTAGTCGCCCTATTTTGGACAGGACTAATCTGTCCACACGGCTTCTGAACTACATTTAAACTAAGCAGGAGGAGACAGGAATGAACAGGATCCATTATGCGTTAATTGTTATATATTGTTATATTGTAACATATTACATTAACCATTTATATATTACAAATATATAAATAAACCACTATTGGTCAATAAAAAGAGGCAAAATTAATTCCAGTTATACAGAAGGGGACATACTTATAAAAGAGGTGACACTTTAACTGGCTCAGAAAGAATAGGTTGAATTTGGACACAGAATTCTAGTCACAGAGTAGGCTCTTAACAAATGTGTGCTGAATAAATAAATGAATAATGGGAGAAGCAGTCTAAGAGCACAACACTGTAAACACAACGAATTGGGGAAGAACTGCACAGCCTACATTTGAATGAATGCAAATTTTTTAAAAATTTCAAATGCCCCCATGAAACCCAATGCCAGTCAATATGGGAGAATTTTGAGAGGAAAAGTAAGACCAAGGCACTAAAGGAAAAAATGTTGAATAATAACAAACAGACCCTATTTTAACCCGGAGAGATTAGCGAAAATGTCCTTCATAATTAAAATTTACACGAAGGAAATATTCTGCTCCACTAGCAAAGAATATAGAGCAGCTCACCTGTGTTTTACATATGTAATTTGGATTAAGGGCAAATTAGGTTATTTCCACTGCCAATGACTTTGATCAAACTCAAGGTCTAAGTCCGTGCTTACATCATAAGTGAAATATTGAAAGGAACCTCAGATTTTCCTTTGCAGCCTTGGAAACCAATTCTAAACACATTTAGGAGGAGGAAGTATGAGGGGACTCTGGGTGGCTCGGTCGGTTAAGCATCCGACTTTGGTCATGATCTCATGGTTCATAGGTTCGAGCCCCACATTGGGCTTTATGCGGGGCTCTGTGCTGACAGATTGGAGCCTGGAGCCTGCTTCAGATTCTGTGTCTTCCTCTGTCTCTGGCCCTCCTCCGTTCATGAATAAATAAACAAACAAACAAACATTACCAAAAAAAGGAGGAGTAAGTATAAGGAAATAATTTATACTTATCTGCCAACTTCAGCTGCACGAGTTGTCAGGTGAGCAACAAATATAGAATCAGCAAGAAAAGTTCACGTGTAAGGGAAGGAACTCCTCAGGCTCCTTCCCAAGTATCCCACCCCTTTTCCTCTATCCTGCAAATCCTGGGCACCCGGCCCTCGGAAGGAAGATCCCAGCTTGGAGAGTCAAAAATGTCACTCTCAGATACTAACTCCACAGTGGGGACCCTGAGGAGATGCTCTGATGTGAACCACATCAACCTTCCCCTGTATGGGAAGAAGACTTTATTTATTTATTTATTTATTTATTTTTTTTTTTTGGTAAGAAGAAATTTCCCTCCTTGGAAGTGTCTCATGAATTGAAGAGACAATAAAAGCAACATTTAGAGCCTGTCTGTGTCGTGCCACGTGAGCCTGCACCTTCCTCACTCATTTCCTTTTTGCTCTGCAGAACACGAGATACTCTGGAGAACCCTGCGATTTGGACGACTAAAAAGCATTCCCAAAGTCACAGCACCTACAAGCAGCAGAAGTCAGACTTAAACGCAGGTCTCCTGGTGCAAGGCCCACACTCCCACCAACTCTGCAGACCCCTGGGCGCACCTCACTCACTAGCTGCGCCCCCCGCCCGGAGGCCAGAAAACACCAGCCCACTTGCTACGGAAGGATTGGAGCAGTATTTGAGGAGACGGCTGCTGGGGACAGATGCAGACTTTTACTTACAAGAGTCTGAAGGTACAGCCCGCCAGGGCTGCCCTGACAGTAGCATGAGCAGAGGTAACTCCAGGTGGGGAGCCCCATACTCCTCCTCACAGCTGGACATCTATTTGTGAGTTTTTACCAGGCCCAAGTGGACCTGTTGGAGGAAGTCAGGCTGCTGCCATATTGAAGAAATTGTATCCCAGTGTATCCTTCCTGGCAAGAATGAGCTGGCTCTAGCAGACAGAAGCTGGAGTAGTGTGCCATCAGATGAGGAAGCTGAGGAGGGAAGGGAGTTCAATAGACAGTCAGCTACAGACCACATCCCTGATGTTCTGGAGAGTTCCCCTGGAGGAGCTCCAGCAAGAGCTCAAAGAAACCCATAAAATTACCTTGGTAGTTGGGATTTGGGTCTCTGTAACACCCAGAGGGCATCAATGCCTAATTAAGACTGCCCCATTCAAATAAGATGCTTGGTGACCTTCATTCTACTCTCCTCTGTTTCAAATCTAGGTAAGATGGACACAAGTGCAGTGCAAGGGGACCATGCAAAAGCTGCCCACAGCATTCCTCCAACTGAAAGTGTGCAAGGTAAGTCAAGTCTGAGTTCCAGGTAAGGATGAGATAGGGGTGACAGGGAAGCTTTACACTGGATAAGAAACTGCCTGGCAAATGGGGTGTGCAATAAATCACAGCCATTATTATTCGGATAGCTCTGCCTGTATTACTACAGTACAAGTTCACAGAGATGGGAGAATGAGTTGTACAGCTACTAAGTGCCCAAATCAAAACTCTACACAAGTTACATGGCTTCACAGTCCATGCTTATCTCAGAGCCCTGTGCTCTGCTACCAATCTCCCTGGGGAAAATTGCTCTCTTTGTTCCTGAGATGACAGGGAAGGCAGCTCGCTTTGAAATCCTACCATTTGCCCTGGTAGAAGTTTATACATTATCTGTAAAGACAACAATTTCTTAAGTCTATGTTGGGAGGAACATGAGGTATACATCAGCATTCTCCATTCCAAATTACACTCAGGAGGAAGAGAATCCAGGAGGAGTAGGAAAAAGAATGCTCAAAATCATCAGAGCACAGAAGACCACTCAAATTGGGTCTGGCAGACAAGGTTCCACAGAGGAAGAGATGAAAAGTTCATGTTCAAGCTGCCTGCATGAGGTTTAACAGGACTGTCTCTCTGCAGCCAAACTCTGGCCCCACATAACACTGAAGCTCTTTGCAAATGGAGGGTACCATTTGTCCAGAATTGGAAATGAATCATCATTATAGATCTTCTATTATTAAATAGCCAGTGTTAGGGATGATTAAGTTTCTAGAGTCGGCCACTGAATCAGATAAGATGTGGCCTGCATTGACCAAGTAATTCCACTACTGCATAAGAATCTGAACATGAAAAAAAAGCTTCATGTTCAAAGGTGTTCATCATAGTCTTTTTTAGAATCATGAAATATTTGCTAGCAACTCAAGCCCAACAATATGAAAACAGTTAATAAAATGACGGTAAAGTTACTGTAGGAAACTACTGTGTAGCTTATAAGTTGGCATTTATACCACTCTTCAGGACATCACGGGCAAGGTAACCAGTGAGTAGCAAGGACACTGAAGGGCACAGGATCAAAGAAGGATGAGAATCTCTTTGGTTAAGGTATTTGGGGATTCCTCAAATACTGGGCTGCGAAGGAGGAGTTGGATTTACCAGTGCAACAGTTCAGAGGGATAAAAGTCAATTAATAAAATGCACGATGATCTTCTAGGATAGATTGTGGAAGTAGAACTTTCCTACAGTTTCCTCCTTGAAAGCCATTAAATTTTTGTTTAAAAAAGATGTAAAGCAGAAAAGGAATTCCCATCTAAAATGAAACTAGGATGTAATTGCAATCACTTCTGAATGCATCTTCCAGACATAAAAACAACAACAACAACATAAAACACCAGACTAAAATTTGGGTAAACATTTATTCAATAAATTGTACTAAGATCTGAAATGCAATGATAAAGAGGGAAGGCATGACTTCTAATGCCACTTGGCTTATTTTGAAAACCTAAGTTCACAAACTAATAAATGAATTGTAACTGAGGTCATAGTAACAAATGTCCTAGGAAAACAAACACAGTTTTGAGTTATAGAATGATTGCAAGAGGGCACTACTCTGAATAACCTAACAGGAGAATTCAAAAGTGTTACCAAATCCAAGATCAAAATTCAGAGATAAGCCTATACCCCAACAATAACCTTTTATAGAAAAAGGCATCATTCACAATAGCAACTTAAACTATAAGGAAATAAACCTAATAAAATTAGTATAACAGCCATGTTAAAATATTGTAAAATACTATTGAAGGAGATAAAAGATTTATAGAATGAGTAAAAGAGCATGTATAATTTGTTCATGGATAGGCAATCTCACTATCCTAACATGGTCATTCCCCTCCCCCACCAAACAAATCCATATCTTTAAGACTATATAAATCAAAATCTCAATTTTGATTTTTCATGGGACTAAATAAATTGATTCTAAAATTATTTGAAAAAGCAATTATCTAATATATTTCGAAATATTTTTTTTCAAAATAATTAAAAAATGAATCATTGTAACTTGCCCTATTATACATATTAATTTATAAAACTATGGCAGTTAAAACATTAAGGCAGACACTCAAACACAGACAGATAGATAAAGCGAATCAATAAGAGAGATGAGAAACAGACTCAGGTTTGTGTGGAAATTAGTACCTGACCTGCAAGGCATAGAAATCCTGCACAATGATAAACTGTTCACTAAAAGTTATAGTGACTCAGTTGACTTTCCTTAAAAAGAATCAAATCTAGAGCTCTATTTCACATTGGAGAAAAAATAAATTGCAAATGTACCAAACATCTAATTTATAAGATCAAACTTATAATGCATTTAAAAGAAAATGTGGAAAGATGTCTTTAGGACTTCTAAAAATGTTGGGCCACCTGGGTGGCTCAGTCTAACTGGTTAAGCATCCAACTCGATTTCAGCTCAGATCATGATTTCATGGTTTATGAGTTTGAGCCCTGAGTCAGGCTCTGCGCTGACAGTGTGGAGCCTGCTTGGGATCTCTCTCCCTCTCTCTCTGCCCCTCCCCTGCTCACATGTGCTCACTCTCTCGCTCTCTCTCTCAATAAGTAAATAAATAAACATTAAAAAATAAAAATTAAAAATTAAACATGTAAACACTTCTTGGATAAGACAGATTAGAAAACAATGAACAGGAAAGATTAATAACTGATTATACCAGAATTTAAAATTACTGTAATATAAAGATGGCATATGTAAAGTTTGAAAAGCACCAAATGGGGAGAAGAGATTTCTATTATATAAAAAACATTATTTAAAGGAAAAATAATCCAATAGAAAAAAATGAACAGAAGAATTAATTGAACAGCTAATCCCAGAAGATAGCCAATAAATATGAAAATACATGCAGTCTCATGGGAAATGAGGCAAGCATGAAGTAAAGCCAATATCCTCATATCAGATGAGTGGCAAAATTCAGTAGGTTTGACAGTATGAAGTGTTGGCAATGATGAGGGCAAAGGAAAGTTTTCCTATTCTCTGTAGAATGAATATTAATTTATAAAACTAATGTAGAGAGCATTTAGAGGTCTAGTGAAATTGAAATGAACACATCTTACTCTGTAGCAACTCTGCTTCTTGGTTTACACTCTAGAAAATCTCACATACTTATGAACTGAGAGATAAGCCTTAAGTATTCCCACCACACACACACACACACACACACACACACACAGATAATTATGTGAGGTGACAGATGTGTTAATTAACTTGATTGTAGTAATCATTTCACAGAGTATATGTGTGTCAAGTCATCGCTGTGTACAGTACTTTACATATGTACAATTTTGTCAATTATACCCCAATAAAACTGAAAACAAATTAAAACATTTTTAAAACCGGAAAAGAAAGATACATCTACCAGAAAAACTTGAAACAACATGAATGCCCATGTGAGATGGTATGTTTGTAAATAAAATACTTTAAAAACTAAAACCAGATCTTTGTTTATCTTTACCTTGTTGAATCAAATATTTAATTGTGGAATGGCATTTACAACATGATAGCATTAAGGAAATAAAATATATACACACAGCCCTCCAAAGTAGCATGAAAAGATACACCCAAATCAAGATAGTTTACTCTAGAGAGAAAGACTTAGTAATAAAATTGAGAAACAAAGGAAGTTTTCCCCCACTGTACTGCATGATTAGGGAATTATAAAACATTTGTATTATTTTTTGATGTCAGTTGCATGGTGTCTGACATTTCCTTCTAAATCTTTTTAACCTTTCAAAATTAAAACACGTACATACGTACACACACACATACACACACACACACACACACACACACAGAGTACTCAGTGGCCACTAATGTAAAAAAAACAGGAGAAAGATGGGATAAAAAGAATCTTGCAAAGTTTAATTACTAACAGGAAAACAAGAACTGGGATGGTAAGTGGAACAAACGTATGGGAGCTAAGTTTAAGGGATCTTTTTTCAGGTGGAAAAGGCTAAAGAATGCTCCAAATACGTTGGGAAAAATTTACCAGAGAAGCTACGATCAATGATGCAGTAGAGAAATGGACTAGCCAAAGACAGAGGCTGCTGAAAAGCAAGAGAGAAAGAAATCTATCATAATTGTGGAGTCGTTGAAAGATAGAGGGAAGCCTTCTCCACTGAAAATAGAAAGATGATGGTGCAAAGGTCTATATAGCTTTGGTGTGTATGAAGAATACTGCAGTAGACTGCTCCCCAATTTGGGTGACTCCTTCTCCTGAGAGATTTGGAGAAGTCAGCTAGAGTAGTGGCTTCTCATAACCAGTAGAGGCCAGAGGCTATCCAATTTGCTGTCATTATTACTGAAGGCCAGTCTTGGAAGGAGAAATAAGTCTGCAAAGATGCTAAATTGATGTTAGTATACTGAGGCTGCTACAGAAGGAAGCTGCAGAAAGAGGTAGTGCTGACATTAAGCTACATCTACCCAACAAAGGTCATGTTTTCCCCCTGCATGTATTTTTGTTGTTGTTGTTGTCATTTTTTGGTTGTTGTTGTTGTTGTTGTTTTTGCCTCCTTGTATTGTAATTACTCTCTCTTCCAAATCTGTTCCTCTGTAAGAGATTTCAGAACAGAGAAGGTGAAACATCAGCATCAAACACTGACACAGTGAAAGTTAAACTTCACTTCCCTTTCCCAGAAACTTATCTCAAAAAGAGCGTTGAATGGGACACATAAGTAGGTTGGAAGTGGTGAAGGGAGGCATGTCTTAGTTTGAAAATTTATGATGCTAGACATATACACCTGAGAGATGAATACTAGCTGTCACATAGTATATATTAAGAGGGCTCCCATGCCAAAAAGATAAAGCAATTCACATCTGATGACTTCAATTTTTGGTTTGAAATATGAAGCTAGGTCATCAACTGAGAGTGATGAAGAGATTATTTGAGGGGTGAATTACCTTTGAGATAGTCATCTTAGATCATGATAAAAAGAGGTATTAGAGACACATGGAAGGACTCCTCATCCATTCTCCTCTCAACTCAGTGATCTTCTAGGGAAAACAAAACTTGTGTAGTTCACTTGTGTGATTTTTTTCCTCAGCCAGAGTCAGCCTCTCAGGTGCAGACCCTAAGGATTTGGATTGTAATTTCCATCAAAGGTGAGTAAAAAAAAAAAGGAAGATAAATAAAAAAATATTGACAGTATTTTCAAGAAACTCATAATAATGAATGAAGCAGTTTGTGACCAAACAGCTGGAAAGTAAGGGATTCAGTGACAGTGAGAAAGTCATGGGTTCATTGGTTTGAAATCCTTGAGGTGGTTTAAAAAATGGTGATGGGGGAAGAAGTGAAGAAAGAAATGGGGATTCTTAAAGCAAGAAAAACAGGAAATTGTGAGGAGAAATTAGGATGGTCTATTTCTATTTGGATGACTTATTCATGTAAATGTTGAAGTCCCTGACAACATGAATTGAGATAGAGAGAAATACTGCAGTCCTAGAGGTAAAAAGAAATGAAAAAAGACCAAGTTATTCATAGAAGACAGTGGTTAAGTGGGAAGAAAAGGTCTTAGCTAAATGATAAGATCTTCAAGGGAGCAAAAGATCTGTCCATCCCATCCTCAGTCTCCAACAGAAGGAAGGGTATAGATGATCCAATGAGGAAAAGTGGACACCTAGCCAAACTCCTTGCCCTATGGAGAGAGGGGGAAAAACAATCAAAATCCTACAATCAACTTAATTTTGTAAGAACAGAAAGAACACTAGTATCTAATGGGAAGCCTTATTTTACTTAAGTCAAAGTAGTAAGAGGTACATTCAGAAAAAGAGGTTCAGAGTATTAGAACATAGACAGCTGACAGTGCAGAAATTCCAGAATGCCCACTGAAAGATTTAGAGGGCAGACAGATGAGTAGAAAATAGTATCAGATGAGGGGATGTGTCCAGAGCAGTTAGGGGAGGACAGCAAGGGTACTAATTGCTCACCTAGGAGACAAGGACTTCAGCACAAATCCAATCAAAATTCTAGTAAGTTACTTTGTGAATATCCACACACTGATTCCAAAGTTTTTAAAGACAAGGCAAAAGACCCAGAATAGCCAACACAATGTTTGAAAGAGAAGAACAATGCTGGAGGACTGACACTACCCAACGTCAAGCCTTATTACAGAGCTATAGTAATCGAGAGAGTGCAGCCTTGGTGAAAGAATAGATGCATAGATTAATAGAACAGAACAGAGAGCCCCAAAGGAGACATACACAAATACAGTCAACTAATCTCCAACAGAGGATCAAAGGCAATTCAGTGAAGAAAGGATAGTCTGTTCAACAAATGATACTGGAACGATTGGACATCCATATGCTAAAAAAAAAAAAAAAGAATGTAGACACATCTTACATATTTCACATTTAGTCATAATGGGTCATAGATTTGAACATAAAATGCAAAGTTATAAAACTCCTGAAGGATAACATAGGAGAAAATCTAGATGACCTTGAGCTTAGAGCAATGACTTCTCAGATACTACCCAAACATGATAAATGAAAAAAAGAAATTGGCAAGTTGGATTTCATTAAAATTAAAAAATTCTGCTCTGTAAAATAAAACACTGTTAAGAGAATGAATAGACAGGCTACAGCTTCAAAGAAAATTGATCTATCACATGTACCCATATAATGTGCATCCACAACTAGTTAACCACAAGTAGATGATACATACCCAAACAGAGTACCTTAAAATGTTTGGTGGGTGGGGAGAAAATACCACCAATAAAAATAGCATGCAAATGTAAACATAAGAAGAGCCGCAGTTTCAAAATTTATAAATTATGAAAAAATAAAAATAAATCTTCCCTTTATAATTATTAATGGGGCCATCAACAGAGAAATTATGACTTATGTTTGCATAAGCTAAGCAACCAAAAGTAATAATATTAAGCAACAATATAAAAGTAAATGACAAAAAATATAACACAAATGAGCATTTTTTCATTGTTTACAGATTAAATAGACACAAACATGCATGCATAAAGAGCAAGGGCTGGCAGATATTTTTTGCAAAGGGCCAGATGGTAAATACTTTATGCTTTGTAGGTCTAGGGTCTCTACTGAAACTACTCAACTCTGCTGTTGTGTGAAAGCAACCATAGATAATGTGTAAACAAATTGGCATAACTGTGATCAACTAAAACTTTATTTATAAAACAATTGCCAGCTGGACTTGGCCAGCAGGCAGTACTCTGCCAACCCCCGATACAGAATATCTGAGTAATATCAATAAAAATGCCCATCTCAAGTATTTGTGTTTGTTTTTATACACATGTGCACACATATAAAACTCTATACCCTTCACATAGAGAGTGCATCTTTTCAAACACTGTGGTTCATAAACTGCATTTTATTTTTTTTTTTTTTAATTTTTAATGTTTGTTTATTTTTGAGAGAGAGACAGAGAGAGAGACAGAGAGACAGAGAGAGACAGACAGGAAGAAACTTATATACACACACATACACATAACCTACATACGTGTTTTGCGGGAGGTTTGGGTTGCTGTTGGAGTACTAATTAAATAAGAGCTGGCTTCTTTTGCCAAAGGAGAAATTTCTTTTAACTATCAAAAAATGAAATTATTTAAAAAACATTTAAGAAGTGAATATGATAATGGACAGAATTGCAAACTGAATGAAACAATGGCCAAAATTCTCCCAAAACTCTGAGCAAAGATATAGAGGAATAGAAATAATGGGAGACATGTGTAATGTATCCAGAAAAAAATTTTAAACAATTCTGGATTCTGGAAGAAAAGGGGATTGTGAGTCAAACATTTTATTGTAAATTAAATTTGTATTTATTATTAAGAAAAAAATGTTTAAGACATGTAAGACCTGAGGTCAATATATTCACAAATACTTCTGAAAACAACTATTTCATGTTATTCTTTCGGTAGAAAAGGCAGTAATGTATACAGTTAAAGGCTAGTTTTGTAGGCCTGGGGAGAAAGGAAAAGTAGAACGATTTGACTCCAACAACCTGGCAGTTCCATGGGGGTGAGGTCACCCTTATGTTGACTAGTGTAAAGCAATAACTGGAAGAGAAGGGCAGCCCCCCATGGAATTTGGAAATAGAAAGAAATAAGAGTTCCAAAATGGCAGCAAATTCAAAAAGATCAAGAGAGATAGTAAAACACAACTTTTATTTATGCCAATGAGTAGGAAGCACAATTTTATAAAGTAGAAACAGGAAACCAGACAATCTAAAGATGATAGTTGGATGAATGGATTGGGGGGGGGGATGAATGGATAATCCAATAGATATACATAAATACATATTAACAAAAAACATTATGGATCTAAAAGATAATGTTTATGGTAACTTTATTTAACTTTTAAATTTCTCAATGCTGAAAAGTGTTATAATAAGCATCTATTTCATTATAAGAGAAAAAAGTCTTTATATCTTTAAAATAGAAAGTTCCTTTCTTTCTCTAAACCTAGCAGATTAAAAACAAACAAACTACATTAAACGTTTTCCTCCTCAACAACTTGAAAGAACATCTATGGAAAATCTATGGCTAACATCATACTTAATGATGAGAAAATAGAAACTTTCTTGCTAAAATGAAGAACAAGGCATGGATATCCCTTCCTACCTTCCCTTTTCAACATTATACCAGAAGTCCAAGTTAATGCAATAAGACAACAAAAGGAAATAAGAGGTCCACAAACTGGGAAGGAAGAAATAAAACCGACTTTGCTCCCAAATGACATGATTGTCTTTATAGAAAATCCAAAGGAATCAACAACAACAACAAAAATTCTTGGAATTAATAAGCAATTATGAAAAGATCGCAAGATACAAGGTTAAAATACAAGAGACAAATGTTTTCTTATACATCAGCAATGAGCAAGTGGAATTTGAAATTTAAAAAAACACAATACCATTTACATTAGCACACCATAAAAAAATTAGGTATAATTTTTTAACCTAGGTATAAAGTCTAAAAAAATGTACAAGATCTATGAGAATATGAGAAAAACTATAAGTCTCTAAATCTCTGATGAAAGAAATCAAAGAACTAAATGAGAAAGATACTCCATTCCATTGAGGAAGACTCAATATTCTCAAGATAGCTCTTCTTCCAAACTTGTTCTATAGATTTAACACAAACCACGTCAAAAACCCAATAAATTATTTTGTGAATATTCAGAAACTGATTCTAAATTTCATATGGAAAGGCAAAAAATCCTGAAAATCCAACACATTATTGAAAGAGAAGAGTAAAGTCATAGGACTGTCACCATCCAACTCGAAGCCTTATTGTAAAGCTATAGTCATCAAGAAGAGTATGTTATGTATTGGTGAAATAAAAGGCAAATAAATCAATGGAATAGAATAGAGAGTCCAGAAATATGTAAACATAAATACAGTCAACTGACCTTTGACAAAGGAGTGAAGACAATACAATAGAGTAAAGATAATCTTTTCAATAAATGGTTCTGGAACAAGTTGATATCCACCTCCAAAGGAAAAAGAAAAAGGATCCAGACATAGACTTTATACTCTTCATAAAAATCAGTCCAAAATAGATCACAGGCTAAACATAAAATGTTAAACTATAAAAGTCCTAGAAGATAACATAGGAGAAAATGGGGATCACCTTGGATATGGGGATGACTTTTCAGGTACAACACAAAAGGCACGATCCATGAAAAAAATAACCCCTAAGTTGAACTTCATCAAAATGAAAATATTTTGCTATGCAAGACACTGTCAAAAGAATGAGAAGACAAGCTATAGAAACCCACCAGGAGAAAATATTTGCAAATGACACATCTGATGAGGTATTGTCATCTAAAGTATACAAATAACTTTTTTTTTTTTTACAAATAACTCTTAAAACTCAACAATAAGAAACACAAACAACCCAGTTTAAAGACGGGTTGATATTCTCAACAGACACCTCACTAAAGAAGATATACAAAGAAGCATATGAAAAGATGCTCCACATCATATGTCATGAAATGCAAATTAAAAAAAGATACTCTACACATTTATTAGAAGGGCCAAAGTCTGGAACACTGACAACACCAAATGCTCGCAAAAGTATGAAATTACCAGGAACTCTCTCTCTCTCATTGTTGGTGGAAATGCAAAATGGTACGGCCACTTTGGAAGACAGCTTTCCAGATTCTGACAAAACTAAACGTACTCTTACCATATGATCCAACAATCCCACATCTTGGTTTATACCCAAACGGATTGAAAATTAAGTCCACACAAAACCTACACACTAATGTTTAGAGCAGTTTTATTCACAATTTCCCAAACTTGGAAGCAACAAAGATGTCTTTCAGGAATTGAGTGCATAAACAATGGTACATCCAGACAATGGAGTATTACTCAGTACTAAAAAATGAACCTATCAAGCCACCAAAAAACATGGAGGAAACATAAGTGTAAATTATGTGAAAGGAACCAATCTGATATAGCTACATATGGTATTATTCCAAGTACATGACATTCCAGTAAAGATCAAACTACAGAGACAATAGGATCAGTGAATGCATAGGTGAACACAGAAGAATTTAAGGGCAGTGAAACTTCCATGTTTGATGCTATAATGGTGCATCATTAAAATGATATATATAAAATATATATTTTTTAAAAAGTAAAATCCTTGGTTTATTATGATTTAATGTAGTCATATGGCCAGACCAGCAAATATTAAATCCCTAAATCCAAAGCATCTTTATTAGGAAAAATCACCTCCCTTCCTCCCTCCATCTTGGTTTGGCAAACAAAGTTCTACTGCTTTTATGATTTTTTTGAAAGGTTTGAAGCAATTTGCTCCTTGCTAAACCAAGGAAACAGTTACTCCAAAATTGGTAGAAAATCCAGTCTAGCTGAATGTGAAACTTCTCTATCACAAGTTCAAATATTTAGTAAAGCAACTCACAACTGAACTAATCAAATGCAAATTGTTAAGAACGGGAAGTGAGTGTTCTCTTATTTCAGGTTACACTCAAAAGTTTTACATAATTTTAAGAGTATAAATAAAATACCACAATTATACACAAAGAGAATGAAAGGATAATCAGTCTTGATTATAGTGAAAGGGATTTTTTTCCGGTAATTTGTATAATACACACCTTATTCCTTAGAATATTGTGCCCGGGACACCCAAATGAAGGTCAGATCAATGTCACCAGAAATGTGTTTGGTCTTGTTTTCATTTTCTCTCTTCCTAATGATAGTAACCCACATGCACAGTCCTCAAAGTGAACACCTATCTCCCCACAGCCTTCCCTCCACTGCTCTGTAGGGACAATGTGTATGTGTGCAGGCTCTCCTATCACTGCATGAAGTACTTTGTCTGTATGCAAGGTACCGTGTAAATTTTAACATTCGGAAGGAAGGTAAAAAGTATAAGAGGTCATTGGAAGCAGAAATATAAAAGGAGAGTGTCTAATGCAGCCAATGTTAACATCTTCACAAACTGAGGATGCAAATGAAGTCATGATACTTTTATTTTCCCTATGAATCATTGGAACCCCAAGTCCTTATTAGCAGAAAGCCCAATAATATGCTCTAAATGTTAATACGTATAGCCTGTCCCTTTCATCATAGAAGAAACCCAGTGTCATGCTTGACCCAAAGAGCTAAATCGTCTAAGGCCAAGCATGGAACAGACTCCAGCTAGTTTTTCATTGTCACAGATCCCTATGTTTACACTGTATCTTTACTAAAGTTTACCCTACACAGTCTGATTGGTGATGTTTACTTGCTGTCACAATGATGTTTCTGCTTGTTAAATCCCAGGTTTATCACAGGAAGATGATCCACTTTTCTGAACAAGAGACCCAAGGTGACAGCACTTAGCAGTCTTAGCACACATGTCTCAGAATGAAAACAGCTGATACCTCACATCAAAAATCTGAAATGACTATGTCTCCTGCCTCCTGGTTATTTGACTCCCCAAAACATTGGGTCACCTTTTTTTAAATTTTCTAAAAACAAAGAGCCTTATTAAACCTTATTCCTGGACAATTAGATATTCATTCTCTACCCACCTTCATAAAGGAGCCTACATTCAATAATGCCAAAGTGACTTGGTATTCTAAGAAGGCATCCTCAGGAAACTCAGGGTGATTCTCTGCTTTGGCTCATACCAAGAGGCATAGTACTTCTGTTGCTACAGAAAGAAAAATAAAATATTGCTCACCTCCAGGGCATCCCTTTGGTAAAGCATCTGGTTAGGCTAAGAATAGAAATGTTTTCCTGTCTTCTGAGAAGGTAGTAATTTATCAAAATATTACTCTATATTTTTGTGCTATCCTCTCCCTCACCACTTATTTTTTTCAATGTGTCATATCCCTATACAACAAAGGGGAAAACTGATAGTAATTGATGCACCTTGGAGTGCCTGCACTTGACTTACATGATCTCAGCTGATTCTCCCAAGCAAAACTGTGAGGTACCTTTACCGATAAACGATGACTCGTGAAGTTTGAGGAGGCGGCTCCAAAACCAGCTGTGTGGGTCGTAGGCAGGATTTGAACCCAGGGCTACTTGTCTCTAATGCCCACATCCTGCCTCTTATGCCTAACTGTATAATTATGCGCATTTGAGAGGTAGGGAATTGAATCTCAAAGATATTAAATAAGATGCGCACACCAAAGTCTCACACAAGAATGCAAGTTAAGAGTCAGATTCTCCAAATACTGGGCCTGTTTTTCTCAGCATTTCTCTCTCTCTCTCTCTCTCTCTCTCTCTCTCTCTCTTTCTTTCAAAGAACAAAATCACATTGCATTAGTGGTCGTGTCTGGCTCTGAGACGTTTTCTTTTCTTCTGTCAGCATCAGAATGAAGAGAGGCAGACGCTGGTGAAGGCCATCAGTCATTTGGAAGAAAATCGGCACAGAGCCCATTAGCCATAAAAACAGGATGTTTTGGAACACCTTTCAGAATTCCCTTTCAGAGACCTTTTCAAGACAATTATGACCTTGTCTCTGTTCTCAAAGGACTGTCAGCAAGCACTTAAGGAACTCACCTGCCTGCTAAAATGCCCCATAGGCCAATGGAAAATTTCCCTCAATCAGGAGTGAAAGTCAGAGGCTCTTGCTGATTGCCTCAAGATGGGGAGACAGCCTTGTGCAGGTCACCCAGGGCCACTTGCCACCCCCTGACTTTCCTAAGAATGGAGGTGACCAGCAGGGATGCAGAATTTCAAAATGTAATTCCTAAGGTCCTTCCTTCCACTGCTTCTGAGAATATTTAACATTTTCACTTTCCAGTACAAAAACAACAGGAAGCAAGCAAACAGGAAACAAGCAAACAGAAACCTCTCTTATTTTAAAGGCCAGTCATTCCTTCACAAAAGACTTAGAGGAAACTCAAAGCCTTCAGTCTGACAGCAAATGTTGGAAGCTTCCATCATCAGACTTTCAGCTGTGTGCTTTATAGGAACGATTTCATTGAGCCTTCTGAAAAACCCACAAGTGAGGATCCCAGGTTTCAGCAGGTATGAATAGTTCAAAGGCTCCTCCTGACACTGGCAGCTAGCTGGGGGCAACGCTGCATCCAAGAAAAGTGCTTCCACAGAGTATGAGAGTGAATGAAACACAGGCAAGCGTGTGCAGAAAGTGCCAGCAAGACAGGTGCAGGACTCCACATCGAGCCCCTGAGGAAGTGTGCTCCTAAATTCATGCAGAAAGTGCCAGCAAGCCATGGTGCACACCTGGCAAATGAATTGTGAGACGAGCAGGACATGGCTCAGGCAACGGCTAGCTGGTGACTCAGGCAAGCTGCTCACCCTCTCTGGGCCTCAGTTTACACATACATAAAGGGGGACTTTGGACTAAGATATCTGCAAGATCCCTCTGGGTCCACTACTCTTCAAGTTCATAGTGTTTTTTCTTTTTTAATTTTTTTTTTGAGAGAGAGAGTTATGAGCAGGGGAGGGGCAGAGAGAGGGGGACAGAAGATCTGAAGCCGGCTCCACGCTGACAGCAGCAAGCCAGAAATGGGGCTCGAACTCACAAAGTATGAGATCATGACCTGAGCCAAAGTGGGACGCTCAACAGACTGAGCCAATCAGGCACCCCCTCGAGTTCATAATCCTTAAATATGGATGGTTCTAACAACACTGTAGGTTGACATAAAATATTCAATTGCCTGATGCAAACAAATGGAAGTAAAATGGCCTGATGTGTTATTTTTGCAATTACGTTTGGCCTGATCCATTGAGGGTTACAGAAGTATCAAACTCAATACACAGAGTTTTACATCACAAGTTGTTTCTGCTTTTGGAAGGACAAAGGTAAATATTAACTAATGTCTTATAGTTTATAAAATCTGCATATATTATGGTTATTAAATCTTCATAAGTATTTGAAGCAGACATTAATGTTCCCAGTTAAAATTACTAAGACCCAGGAAGTATAAATGAGTTTGCCTAGAGGGACAAGGACTAGTAGGTAGCAAAGTCGGGACTGAAATCCTTGTCCTGACTCCAGATCTCATGTTCTTTACGTGTGTATACTTTTCCTTAAGATTAACAATCAAGAAATGCATTTTTACCCTACAACAAATTAAAATTCAACATTTACCCTCAAAGGCATCCCTAGATCTATTTACTGGATCTGTTTGGAATATGGGAAAATTTCTGAATAGTTTGAGGTTAATTCTTTATGAAAGAACCCTACATTTGCAGCCTTTCATTTTATAAGAACAATATGAGGAGAAAAAACCCAAAAAGATGGAATATTTCCACTTTTTGCCACTGAAAAGCAAATCATTTCTTAAAACTAGTGGCTCAGTAAGCATCCAAATGCAAGTTTCACTCCATTCTGAACTGTCAAAACATGTTTTCCTGCCCAGAGCTAAGACCATTTCAAACATGGTGGCCAAACTGACAAACTTTTCAAGTTCCTCTGTTGTTTAAATAAAGCAAAATTATTTCCTGAAAACCAAAAATGCATTAAAATGCCAGTAAGCCCATACGGCCCTGCGGGAAAGAGAATGAGTCCCTGGGGAGCTTCAACTGGGTACCATTTCCTACAGTGGCGATAAATCGTAGTTATAGCTTTTCACCCCGTTAAGGTCCCCTTCGGGGGGAGGGTAAAAGGTTGCAGAGACCTGTGTGACAGGAACAGGGAGCAGGGTGCTCCCTTGGGCCCTGCAGCTGGCTGGAGATGGTGGCCCCACACAGTGACAACCCAAGAAAAGGAGTAGACTGAAGCCTGGGGTTCTGAGTGGGGTCAAGCAGAATCAAGATGGAGTCAGGCCTTCCCTACCCTGTGCTCATCCACTTCCTGTGCCATCCTGAGAGTTGCAGTGCACCCCGGCTGAGGAGAGAGAGCCTGGCCCACCTGACTCACAGGCAAGGGGAAGACCAAGGCTGGACGTGGCTCGCCAATGCCAAAGGAAAGAACTGGCCAGCTGAACCTCCTGCAGAGATCAGGAGCAGCACCAGGAGGTGCTGAAATTCAGGCTGGGCTTCCGGCAGCCGGCATCTACTCCAAAGATTCCCTTGTCCCTGCCACAAACCACATCCCTAACCACGACCATGTCTGTGGGGACTGATACAATCAGCCTTGGCCTGGCTGGTGACTTCAAGCTCTGTGACATTAAGCAAAGATCACCTCAGGTTTCTTAACCGGGTTATGGAGAAGAGATCACATGCTCACTTCCTTTTCTGAATTCTTATGAAAGCGCCCTGGAAATGAACTTGTGAGTATGTTTGAAACGATGCAGACAGGCCGGGACCATAAAGCTGAAGCTTCAAAATAAAAATACAACACGTAATTCAGTGACGCAAAGTGTATGTAAATAAGGACACGATTTGAAAGAAAATACAGAAACCTTGAAATCAGTGCTTATTCTTCTTCTACTTGGGGACAGGGTTTCAAAATGCTGGGCTGTGGACCTCACCGTTATCAATTCAGAGCACAAGCTGCTTTCATAAAAGTACCCTTTTGAGTGCAGCAGGCGCTGAAGCCCCATGAAATGTTCTTTAAAGGTTTAACAGACTGTGAGTAGGTCCCTGGGGCAGGATTAACCAGTTCTCTTAAAAAAAAAAAAAGAAAGAAAAAAATAAGAAAGAAAGAAAAAGCCAAACATGTGCATTTATAATAGACTCTTACATCCAGTCCTGATCTCATGGAACAGTTCTGAAATTTCCCTGAGACAATGACCGGGATCATAATAATGTTTGAAATTAAAACCTTTGTCGTTTTCTCCTGTTCCTAATTTTATTTTCCCGTATTATGTCCCTTTAGGAATTAGCAATCAAAACCCCTAATCATATTCCTCTGAGACAGAGGTCAGAGATCTTAATTCAGACCTAACGAAAGTTGTCTGAGGTTCTTCTGAGTGGTTTTCTCAACACAAGAGCTATTGGATCGTTAAAATCTTACTATTCTTGTGGGCTGGTTAATTAGTAGCAAGTGCACTGGGCTTCCCTAGCTAAATTTCCAAATCGAATACCAAAACCATGTTGCATCCCTTACTCAGTCAAAGCCCTTTTTAGGTCAGATCAAGGAGTAGCTCTCAAAACAGTAGGAGCTGATATTCTTGTGTCGGTCCCAAGCTTTCTGGGAACATAAGGAAAATGTCTCTATTAAAATAGAGGGAGGGAGAGAGAAAGCCATTGCTAGTAATCTGTACAATATATAAATTTATATATTTAGTTATAAACTATATTTATAGGGGCGCCTGGGTAGCTCAGTTGATTAAGTGTCTGACTTCAGCTCAGGTCATGGTCTCACGGTTTGTGGGTTCGAGCCTCATGTCGGGCTCTGTGCTGACAGCTCGTAGCCTGGAGTCTGCTTCAGATTCTGTGTCTCATTTTTTCTCAGCCCCTCCCCTACTTGTGCTCTGTCTCTGTCTCTCTCAAAAAGTAAATGTAAAAACAAATTTAAACATATATGTATAACTATAACTATATAGTTATATAAACTATAACTGTATAACTATATATATATGTTTGTTTCATATCCATTGCACAAAAGGCTTGAGGCCAAGAGAATGACAAAGTTAACTCAGTGTTTTATAATTTCCAGTATTTAAATCTACCTAAACGCATGTGATCTTCAAAGCAATCCTGTGCTTTATTCTCCAACAGTCTATTCATGAGGAAACCGGTACTCAGAGAAGGAACCCACATCACCATACCCCACATAAGTAACTTTGAGCCAGGGGGGGAAAAAATCTCAACGTTTCACTAAGTACGTCCCTACTCCTTACTCTTGCAGTACTTCTTTGAGAAGACTTCATGCCTCTTGTCCCTCGGGGCTGACCTGGCCCTTGCACACAGCAGCCGCAGTGCACAGAGGTGTGCGCTACACGTAGGGGCCCATGAAAATATTTTTAATTTCTTTTAAAATCAGGAAAGAAGTGAATATGATGTCCCCTGGATTATATTCATCTTTATACCATCACAGTTGCATATATAGGGCTGGGAGGGGAGGGGGAGAGAGAGAGAGAAGGGGAGGAGAGAGGGGGGAGGGTGGGAGAGATGGAAGGAGGGAGACGTTTATGAAGGAAGGAGCCCTATGCAGAGAAGAATGTGTCGGACTCAAAGAAGTCATAATGCAGCCCAGCCAGCTACCTCCACCACTTCTTTGCTGCTACCCATCGCTTAAGACTCAGTCAAGGGGGTGGGGCCCCTAGGTGGTTCAGTCAGTTATGAGTCTGACTCCTGGTTTTGGCTCAGGTCCCGATCTCACAGTTTCGTGAGTTCAAGCCCAACAACAGACTCTATGCTGGCAGCACAGAGTCTGTTTGGGATTCTCTCTCTCTCCCTCTCTGCCCCTCCCCGGCTCATGCTATCTCTGTCTTTCTCAAAATAAATGAATCAACTTTAAAAAAAAAAAAAAAGACTCAGTCAAGGGGACAATGTCTACAGTAAGACTTCTTTGAAATAAGAGAGGGAAAGCAAGTGAAACTTAAGAACTAGTCATCAGAAATATTAGAGGACTCAAGTCAGAATCACCGGCATGGGTGCCATGAAGACAGAATGGAAAGCTTCAGCCTGGGCAAGGCTGTCAGGAGAGGAAAATACGAAATGAGCAAAGCTGTGTATCCAGGCGGGAGTCAAACCCAAGTTACTTTAAAACATAATGAGGAATGAGAGAAATCTATAGAATCTCATTTCCTCCCCTTGGTTATAGAGACCACTTTTTTTTTTTTTGCCAATCAATTCTAATAATTGATTAGCTAATAAGAGGCTGCATTTACAGCTGTAGGCAATATGGGTTCACTCTCACTGGGAAAGAGCTTTCTCACAGGGAACAAGGAGCCAGCAAGATGCAGGCGGCAGAGGGAACATCCCTCCATCCAGAGATTGGCTTGAAGGAATGAACACTCCCTATTTTGTTAAGAAAATGCTTTCGATTTTTCAAGAACTCACACGGGTCTCTTTGCAACTCATCCGCATTGAGAACATTGTCCTGGAAATGCAAAATAGCACTACTTACCTTTATTAAGTTCAGAATGGATCCGTTGCTTCTGCATTCAAATTTCATCTTCTCACTAGAGATCTACACCTCTGGGCTTTTCCCGTATTTGCATAAGTGTGAAGAAGGTTGATAGGATCAACTGACCAGAGCAGTCCAAATGCAGATGAAGAAAATTATTTTACCTGTGTTTCTTTTCTTTTCCAGCTCAGTTGAGATATAATTGACATATAACATTGTGTAAGTTTAAGCTGTACCACGCCATGATTTGATACATATATATTTGTGAAATTATTATAATAAGGCTAGTTAACACATTCACTGTCTCACATAACTATGTTTGTTTTTTTTTTTTTTTTTTTGGTGGTGAGCACATGTAACATTTAAGATCTACCCTCTTAGCAATTTTTAAGTAATAACGCAGTATGTTCACTAAGTCACCATGCTGTACATTAGATCCCCAGAACTTATTCATCTTATAACTGGCAGTTTATGCCTTTTGGTCAATATCTCTCTCATTTCATGTATCTGCCTCTCAGCCCCCAGCTATCACCATTCTGGAACCTGTTTCTACCAGTGTGGCTTTCCTTGAGTCCACATATAAGTGGGATATTACAGGAAAACTCTATTTTATAGTTTGAGCCTTTGCGGTTGAAGAGACAAAAGCTTTGACAGTTCATATTGATATGAACGCAGCCCAAAGTAGGGTGATCCAGGCCACAGAAATAGACAGGTAAAGCACAAAATCCAAATGACAACAGAAGAAAATTAAAAACAGAAGAGATAAGACTCAGTAATTGTCCTCAACTAAAGTTTTCACCAAAAGCCTGATGCGGAGGATTTTGTTTCGCAGGAATATCGTGCATTTATGTTATTGAATAGACTGAATAGAGCTCATTTGAGAGCAGGAGTTCTTTCTGCACCAATATTTAGTTGACCTTAAAGCTTTTAGTTAAAAGAACCACTCACATACTGTAAAAGACAGGCAGGTCTGTTTACCAGCTCTTTCTTGTCCACAATGAGTTCACTCGTAAGAAATGCTTCTTACAAAATGGGGGAAAAAAACAAGGCCAAATCTAGCTCTGTTTGAAACATCCCTAAAAATAAATATCATGAGTTTTAACACTGCATAGAGAAGAAGGAAATTTTTTAGGCATACATTTCTCTGTTGCTGTTTTGACATGAGACTCTGCAGAACGTGCCTATTTTCTACGTGTCTGCTTTTTTTCCCCCCTTCGTTTTGTTTTGTTTTGCTTTGCAATTTACTCTTATGTTTCAGAGGTGATTTGTTTCATCTGTGTTTACAACAGGCTGTAAGCTCCTTTGGTATATGCTTTGTTTCTTACAATTTATTTGTATCAAATCAAGCTCTAAAACCTGTTTACTCCCTACCACCAAATTGGTTCGTTTTGTTTTAGAAACTATTTTGATACCTATGCTTGAATTTCTGCTGAAATTATGCTGCATTGTAGTTTAATTAATTTCAGCCAGGATTACTACTAATTGAAACCGCTTCACTAGAGGTGAGTTTTAGAAACATTGTTTTAACTAACAGGAGAAACCCAATAGAGGACAATGGGGAGGGGAAGGAGGAAAAAGAGTTAGGGAGAGGGAGGGAGAAAAAACACGAGAGACTCTTGAATCCTGAAAACAAACTGAGGGGGGAAGGGGAAGGGGAAAAGGTAAAACGGGGTGATGGTCTTGGTGGAGGTCACTTGTGGGGAAGAGCACTGGGTGTTATATGGAAACTAACCTGACAATAAACTATAAGGTTAAAAAAAAAAAAAAAGAAACATTGTTTTAAAATCATTGGTGAATTTTTTTTTAAATCAAGATCTTGCTTAATTTCAAAAAGTAAGTGGAGTCACGTTTACTTTGTGTACACAGTGCTGTTTGATTCTCAGTGCTATATCTTTAAAAAAAAGAAAAAGAAAAAGAAAAAGAAAAAGAAAAAAAGCGCCATTCAACAGAGCCCTCAAATCAGTGTGGCTCATTTCAGGGAAAGCTTTGTATTCATGTTACCTTTTGTATCCAGTTACAAAGTCCAGCTCGTATTTCTACAGTAATCATAAACCTACCGAACAATTAAATTGATAGAACAGTAGATGTAATTAGGCAGTTTCAATTTCAAATGCAAAATTATAATTTTCTCTAAGAACTAATGAAAACGAAAAGAACAATAGTTTCAAAAAATAGCCAAAGCTATTGTGTTTCACTAAAATATATTTTTAGTTATTATTTCTCAGTCAAACAAGGAAAGCAAGTGAGGTTTTAAAAACGCAGTATGATTTGGTGAGAATGGTACTATCAAAATTGAACTTCACTTCTCTTGTCCAGTCATGTGTAAGAGACAGAACTCTCTGAGCCTTATGTGTATAATGATGGGCCTGGTCTAGGTGATATCCCAGATTCCCTCTGTTCGTGGCAGTTTGTGAAACTAATGCCATTTTATAATTTTTACTTTAAAATAAAAATTGTAAATTCCTGGGGAGGAAGACTCTTACTTAGTCTGGGACACACCTACTGCTTGACATAAATATGCTGTTTTTTTTTTCTGAAGTTGTAATTTAAGAGCAGAATGGAGGGATACCTGGGGGGCTCAGTCGGTTAAGCATCAGACTCTTGATATCAGCTCAGGTCCCGATCTTACAGTTTGTCGGTTCGAGCCCAGCAACGGGGTCCACGCTGACAGCATGGAGTCTGCTTGGGATCCTCTCTCTCCCTCTATCCCTACCCCTTTCTTGCTTCTGCTCTCTCTCTCTCAAAATAAATAAATAAAATAAACAAAAAAGAAGAACATAATGGAAATTTAGAGTAGATTAGGAGATTTATTAAGTAAAATGCATCAGCTTGTTATGTCAAGACTTTCTCTGAAAATATTAGGGCTCCAAGCAATTGTTTGGTAGCACAATTTCCACCTGCATGTTAAGATGTAGCTTCTGGGACAGCTGTCCACCGTGGGGAGACCAGTGAGCTCAATTAGCATAGCCTTAAGGATGTGAAAACCACTTCCTGCAATACCTTCTCTGTAACCTCCATCCGCTAGATACTAAAAGCTACAAGGAGAACAATGCTCTCCCATGGGACCTTTGGTAGTTTAGAATCTTCCCCGTAGCAGTTGATGACATGCATCTCATCTTTGGTCCATCAGACAATCACAAACGTGTTGCTAAAGGAACACAGTGCGTCTTTGGGGTCACCTTGCCTATTCTCTTGAGATCCCTCTCATTGCTCTTGGTTATTGCTGCTGAATGAGGTTCCCTTGTCTTTAGCCTGCTCTGCTCCCTGGTGATTTCTGGAAAGCCCACATCCTGACTAGACTCATTTACCCATTGCCAGGTCTGGGCTCCCCAGATCCTTCCTGACAGCCCTGTGCAATTTGTAACTAGTCGCCCTCCCTTTATGGCCTTTACCCAAAGCTGCGCATGTAACAGATTAAATTCCGGTAATTGCTTCTCCTGTGTCCTTCCTCTGATCCATTTACGGGTCTGCACTGCCTTTGTCGTATTTATTTTGACCATTATCAACCTCCTTCTCTGCACATGGGAAATGGCAATGGCAATGACAACAGTATTCAGGTGAGGCAGAGGTGGTTTCGCGCACAGGAAGAGACCTGAACCGGAAGTCAGGACACCTGGAATAAGGTCAGAGTTCCCACCAACTTCCTTTGTGACCGTTGGACAAGTCAGATATGTGCTACCAGCCACGGTCCACTTAAAACCCGTGTTCTTTGAAAGAGGCATGACCTAGAATTCTCATTCACTAGAGGGTTTCAGATAACTAATGGCAAAATGCAAACACATGGAAATCCATCTTGGGAACTTTTTCTGGCCATAATCATCGATCTTCAATATTTAACTTTCTTTTTAGAAATGGCCTCATCATAAATTTCTCCACATCACAGTTTGCTTGCTTATTTGGTCTGATAATTAAGGTAACTTTGGTATCCGCATGCCACTTCCTTAAGGAATGGAATGAAAGGCACCTTACTGAACGTGGAATCATCCTCACCATCTTGCTGAAGTCCTTCAGACAAAAGGAGGGAAACACAGAGCTCAGGAACCATCTTGAAAAGGTCAGTCAGCTTCCGTTTCTCAAAAAAGAAGAGATAAAAGAAACCCTAAAGCAAAATAAAAGAGAAGGGAACTGTGCCGCCTTATGGATAAGTCAAGGTTGTTAACCAAAGCCTTCTTACCTGCCTCTAATCGCTGCCTCCCCCGCACACACCCCCTTTTCCAGGCATCAGAGGAGGGCAAATTAGATCATATATTTGAAGTAGTTGGTCTCCGTGTAGGAGAGGGGTCATATAAATCTTCAGTGTTGTCACTTTCTATTCTCTCCATGCCTTTGACCTTAGCTCGCTGAAAGTAATTTATAACTGATTGTAAGGGCACCTGAGAACGGCTCCATCCACCTCATGACTAAAGGGCCTGAGGCGGGAGCACTTGGCAGTCACACTCCCTTGACCAGAGAACCCCCTCCACCACTCTAGCAAACAGACGTATACAGACAATAGCAATTGGGACACGCCGCGCGGTGGCAGCAAGTAAGCTATTGGCCGGCTACGTGGGCTGGAAGGCTAAGTGAGAGTGCTGCCTCCCCCTTAATCAGGCAGGCCTCCCCTCCTCTGCCAAAATGCACCAGGTGAAAGGAAAGTCAGCCTTGTGACAGGGACCCGTGACACTCATGGGTACCCAGGAGTCCTGCCCACATGGTGTGTAGTGGCTCCATTGGAAAATGTGGCTGCAGTGTTTTTTCATTCACTGAGTACAGGGTCTCAGGAGGGAAAATAGATGCTGACAAGTCTGAGAAGACGGAGAAAATAAATAACAATGAAGAACTTAAAAAAAGCAGGTCTATTCATGCCCTGTCTTGCTTAGTGGCATCATTTTTTCTCGGGAATCCAGGTCATGAAGTCCCATCTTCTTTACAAACCACATGTAGTTCCAACTGAGTATCACTTGTGTCTCCTGAACATTCCCCATCACCCCTTTGCCTGTATCCCCAGACCTGGCTGCCTGTTTTCCGTGGCCCCTCAGAAGACTTCTGTGTAGTTAGAATTTCTTCTAGTGCACCCATCTGATCAATCCCTTGTATACTTCAAAACCAGAGAAATTCTAGAAGGTGATGTGGGAAGAGAGTGGCCTGGGGGGATTCAGGCCAGCAGATGAGTTGGGGACAGCTAGGAAGAGGAGGGGAAAGCTGGAGCGCTTCCTGTTGTCACAGCTCTGGGGTCTGGAGTGAGCTCCGCCTCTGCCTCCTGGCAGGAGGTGTGAAGTGTGGTCACTATTCAGACACCTGCCCGGTTTTCCGTGGCTCCCCAGTTGTTTCATGAGACACGGTAGCACTCAGGATCTAATCCCTAAAGATATTTTCAGCCTCATCCTTTATTTCTCCCACAGAGTCACTCAATACTCTAAACAAAATCGAAAGTCTATGGTCTTCGAGCCTTTTATGCTCACGTCATAAACATTCCCAGGATTACTGTTTCACTCATCCAACTGGAAAATTCTACTTGGTCTTTACAGTTTCATGAAAGGACCACTGCCTCTTTTGAAGCCTTCTTTATCCATAGGCATCCTCCTCTACACCTCTATTTATGCTTTATCATCTACATGTTGTGTTTTTACGTGACTCTATTTTAATTTTTTGTATGGATTTGTTTCCTCCACCAAAGTGAGCTGTCCCTCCTAGGTTCATTAATTATTTTATTTCTGGCATCTAGCACCATGACTGGAACACAGTGGCATAACACACCCTTTTACTGAAAGCAAGCTACATGACTGAAGGATTACAAAGAGGCAAGTGGAAAAGAGAGGAGAGCAGGCCTGAGCACTTTAAGGACAATTTATTTTTCCCCATTTTTCTGTGCTGTGAGTTTATGCTGCATAGTGGGGAGCTGGGACGTGTTATGTGATGTTGGAATCGTGTCTTATATGTAAATCGATATGCCAACATCTCCACTCCCTCCCCATGCCTTCCACTGCATCTCACCCAGAGTTTGACCATACATGGATTCAAATCAGGCAATGCTGGGCCAAAAGTGATTAGAAGCATCTCATCAACAATCTCCAGGGGCAATGTTTTATGGGGAAGACATGGAAGCAAAGCAAATAAATTTTACGATCGGTTAAAGCATAGGCATCTGTCTTCTCTGGGAAAGTTTAGTTGGTTATTTGTGGTTGCCTGTTCGTAAGTTCCTTTATCAGCTTTGAGGGCATTGACTTGGTCTCAGGTGTTGGTTTGCTTACATAAGCTGCCAAGGTATTAGAGTCACCCCAGTCTAATGGCTACCTTGTTGAACATCTGAGAGTGCTATGTCCTATAGTCAGTCTAGAATTATCTCTCCTTTTACTTCATTTAGTGGATTCACTGCAATAGAATTATTTTAAGTTTATAAGGTACTTTACAATTGGCCAGAATTAAAAACATCGTGAGAATAAAAATTTCCTAAGGCCAGTATTAAAGCTGGGTGGCTTTAGTTGGATTTTTTCATCCAATCGTATTCTTCGACCCTGATCTCCACAATTTGTAGTATCCGCCACAAGTTGAAAGTATTGCATTTACTTTATGTGAAATATTTAATAGAAAAAATTTAAATGATGACAGTCTCAGTCTTCAAGAAAACCAAAATGCAGAAGTCACTTGCCCAGTTTTGCACAACCAGTAGCAAAACGAGGACTCAAGCAGATCGTTCCCAGCCCAAACCATGTGTCACCCTCCTTTCCTTCTGCCACCTTTCCATAACCAATGTCGATGCCAGGCCTCATATCTTCAGTCTTCCAAAATCATAATCATCACCATGATTCAATTCAACTTCATTATTTTTAAAAAATGCAGTTTCCATGGAAAAAAAACTTTCCTCCCACCCACTCCAGGATTATAATCCAGCTTTCAGGACCACAGCATATTTTTTCTTCTTAGGCGAATTAATTACAAGCTTTGATTAAGAGCATATGAAGACTTTCTTCTCCGATCTGCACAGCAGAGGTGTGTTGAAAGACTATGTGGCTGAAAGACCAGATCAGGTAAATGGTTCAGAGGTTTTAAACTACTCGCCCATTAGCCAAACTCACTAAAAAGATGGAGAAATTAGTGCCTTAGCACTTTTCCAAGAACTTTGCATGTTTGAGTCGATTTTATTCACTGAGCACATATTTTGAACTCTGTGGACATAATTTCATTGACAATGTCAGTGGGATCTACCTTCCCCTGTCTCCATCGCTGTGGACGTAGTTCAGGGCCTGATCTCTTGCACAGACAACTGCATTTATCAATCATTAATGCACCTGGCACCCACGATTGTAAGCCTGTTTCGTGTCAGAAATTTCCGCACAGGCTCTCCCATTTTGCTATCAAACCATCGTGGGAGATGTTTCACGCTCCCACTCACATTCTACAAGTCCATCAGAGCCAGAAAATAACTTATCCATCATCACTCAACCTGGCAGAGACAGAGCCAGATTTGAAAATGAGCATTTTCTCCTGTTTTATTATTCTCTTTTTCATACCATGCAGCAGGGAGCCCTGAGCTCCTGGCTGGGGAAGAATCCATGCAGTGATGAAGGGGAAGAGGGGCTAAGATACACCCTTTGCTCTTGGCCATGGACCATAACCAGCCATTACTTTCTTAGGTGGTCTCCATATTTACCATCACAGGCACAGACTGTCAGAGACCAAAATGGGAAAGACTTCTTAAGGCCAGGAAGCCTAGGCCATGAAGGAAGGATAAGATTTAGAAAGGTGCAGAGAACCTCAGAAGGGAATATGACTTGATGGCTGTTGACAGAGGGGAGGTGACATGACTATGATCTTCAGAGGCATTCTGCTAGACACATCCACTTGCATTACTCATAGGTCTACCATATTATCTGTCCCACTTTGGGGATGAGGTATCTCAAGATAGGAGAGAATAACTATATTGCTTCAAACTACACAGCTAATAAGTAGGAAAAGCAGAAGCAAAATCTGAATAATTGATCGCCTACAGTGAGTCAGTTTCTGGGTACTGACGAGAAAAAAGATGGTGCTATCAATGAAGCTTTGTGTAGGTGTTGGGGGACGGGGGAAGCAAACAAACACTCTCAAAGAAGCACTCATAGTTTGTTAAGAAAACACAGAACAGGGACTCCATCAGACTGAAAAGTCATGAAAAGTTCCTTTGAAAGCATCCATGAAAAGAAAGGTGTCTGAGCCCAGCTGAGCACAACACATAAAGTAAGGTGTGCTGGCTTGGGTGAGGCAATCACGCAGAGGCCCCAGGAGCATTAGCAAACTAGTTTGGACAGTTTCTAGAGTTTTCAATTTCTTACTGGGAAGTCTGGATGTCATTCCGTAGGCAGTGTGGTGGCCTAGACAATCATAAGGTAGGAGAGGACCTGAATCCTCTCAGGTTTGCCAATTTAGTACCTTAAGGGGCAATCTGATTCTTGTAAAATGGTGGCAGGATTCTAGGATGGAGAATGAGGTGACCCATTTTGGACTCAGATTACAAGGCAGGGGCTAGACCAGGATGACCAGGATGGGGCTAGACTTATTTTTTAACGTGCCTGTAAACATAGCACTAGTGCCTAATTGGTGCTTTATAAATATTAAGATGATCTGGACAAAACTATGAATAGGATTCATTGTAGGTTTGATTCTCTAGGAGCAGAGAAGAAATTAGGGTTCTTGTTGAGGTGACTTGTGGGGAGAGGCCCCGAGGAGAAGGGAGTGAGGGAAGCAGGGCAGGAGAAACAGCTCAGCAAGAATATGGTTTCCATGGGAGATGGGCTTTGGTCTGGCTCCCCAAGGAAGTGCCTGACCACAAACCACAACAGGTTTTGTGGAGGTAGGTGTTTGTATTTGGTTAAGGGCAAGAGAAGGGTCAGCTAGGACTTGTTGGCAGCTGGGAGAGGGGGCAGGGCAGCTGGGAAAGGATCTGAAGGGCATGAAGAGCTTCCTCTACAGCAGGGATTTTCAGTGTGCATCACACTGGGAATATCTTAGAAATGCATATTTCTCAGATATGCATCTCAGGCCCCAATCACATACGCTGAACCTGAAACTCTGGGAGCAAGGCCCAGTCAACGCCCCGTACCCCCTGAACGACTGGCCTCACTGTAAAGTTGGAGAAGCGCCACACTGCAGGGTCCTGTACTAGTTTCTCACAGACTCTCCCTCCCCGCTTGGTGATCGGACAATTTCCTGCTCATGGAGCCCTTGAAAGAACAAACTCTGACCTTGACCTAACATGGCAAGGGAGGAATGTAAAAAAGGAAATGTCACTGGAGCATGGGTATACTCGATGTTTATGAATTTCTGGATTTCCTCCATAATAAAATCATTATAGAATTTAGTGAGATTTAAGAGCCTAAACTTTACTGTAAGGGGGAATAGCTTATTCTGTATAGCTTAGAGAACAGCATAAAACTTAGGCTTTATAGAAGAAAGACTTTTTTTTTTTAAATTGGGGTAACTATATATAGTAAAATCATTGCAATTCTCATGTATCGAGTACCTACTCTATGCCAGGCACTTAATTACATGACACATAGAAATCAGTGCCTTAGCTGAATTAGAAAAAGGAATTCATTTGCCTACAGTTTTAAGTAGCTGTCAGACCCTGGTATCAAGTTTTTATTTTTTTATTTATTGTTTTTAAAATACTTATTTATTCATTTTGAGAGAGTGAGAGAGAGAGAGAGAGAGAGAGAGAGAGAGAGGGTGAGAGAGCACAAGTATGAGTGGGGAAGGAGCAGAGAGAGAGGGAGAGAGAGAATCCCAAGTGGGCTCCATGATGTCAGCACAGAGCCTGATGTGGTACTTGAGCCCACAAACCATGAGATCATGACCTGAGCTTAAATCAAGAATTGGCTGCTTAACCATTGGGCCACTCAGGCAGGCGCCCCTCTGGTATAAAGGTTTTAAAAGACTAGATTTGTATGAGCAGAAGAATTTGCCAGGAATAGGCACTGTATCACATCTGGGATGCAGAAATTTACAAATATGTCTTCAGTCTCAAAAGAAGATCCTCATGATATTGAGCCACAGGGGTGATGTGCCAGGCCTCTAGAGAGAAATAAAACTATGGAGCAGAAATAACCTGGCCCTGTTGGCCGAGCTCAATACCCTGGCCTGAGAGCTAAAGGGAAGTAATGCTTCTAGTTCTAGAACATATTCCACCCTACTCCATGGTGGCAGCTCTCCTACTCCTAAAGGAGACCATGGTCACACTAAGACTAAAGACAACTTCACTTTGGGGGATTAAAACAAAACTCTCCAAAATTAAAAGGGAATGTTCTACCTAGAACAGTCTGAAAGCACCCAGAAAAAGACATGGATTCCAACCAGTGATAGCAGCTCAAGGGCAGGTCCAGAATGAATGCTGGGCAATGAGAATCTAGAGCTGGGAGCTATGGCCAGGAGAGATGGGCCACTAAGGGATGCATCACAACAGCCCAAGAGGGTTTCCATGGCAGAATGAGTGGTGATAAAAAAATGTCCAGAGGACTTCAGGGGTTTACAGGAGACTGGGACCACCATATGAGCAGGGGCTGATCTCAGTAGCTTTTCTAATGCCATTGGTCACGGTTTCTGCCCAAGCTGACTGACAGCAAACAATGTTGGGGAAGGCTAATGACATTGGACCACAACAGAGGAACTGCACAGGTGCTTAAAATAGCCCAGCTTACACAGAAGACAGCCCCAGGACTCTCAAGCAGACTCAAGGAAGGAGGAAGGCATCTTGAGTGAGGCCAGACAAGGCTCTCTATTCTCCTCCATGACACTGTGGGGCTGGGGAGTTATCTGGGTATACCAAAGTATCTCTAATTCTTAAAATAGTTTCATATAGTATGTGTTGTTAATCATCTTTCCAGATTAAGGAGGGAAAAGCCAAGGCTTTGACAGCTTTCTTTCTGCTCATGGCCATACAGCTAGTCAGTATTTAGCCCAAAATTCAAATCAAATTGATCTGAACTCTTCTCTGTGTAAGTGTTTCTCAAAACGTAGCCACTTGAACACCTGTGACTGAATGGCCCACAGCGTCTCTAGACCTTGAGCCCCAGGAATCTGAACCTGCAGAAAGTTATGCAGTGATTTGTGTTATGCACACATTTCTGAGGACAACTCCTCTACTCCATGTTGCCTCTCCAACTCCCACAACAAAGTTAGGATCCTTCAGAAAAGCATGTGCACCTTGGAGAAGCATTCCAACCTGGGATAGATGAGTACATTCTGCAGATGTCTGGGGGTGGGCTGCTGCAGAACAGGTGGGCAGCAGAAAGTGCTTGATTTGTTGACCTCATACTGGCTAGCTGCCATTGACTTTCATAAGCCCAACCTCTCAAACTTCCTAGAGAGCTATTATGGATGGAATTTTATGTCCCAAAAAGATATGCTGGGTTCTAAACCCCGATATCTCAGAAAGTGACCTTATTTGGAAATGAGGTCATTGCAGGTACAGCTAGTTAAGATGAGGTCAGAGTGGAGAAAGGTGGCCCTTAACCCAATATGACCCATGCACTTATAAGAAGAGGGAAGATATGAAGACAGACACACAGAGAGAACACCATAGAAGGACAGAGCAGAGATTAAAATGACACAGCTACAAACCAAGGAACACCCAGGATTGCCGGCTCCCATCAGAAGCTAGGCAGAAGCAAGGAAGGATTCTATCCAGAGTCTCAGAGGGAGCATGGCCCTGTTCACTTAACTTTGGACTTCTAGCCTCCATAACAGTAACAGAATAAATTTCATTATTTTTACAGGAGCCCTCGGAAATTAATTTCTTATAGCAGCCCTAGGATATTAATATGACAGCTAATGACAGGGAAATTTAGTGCTTCCTTTCCTCCTCTTTTGGAGCTAAAATTATATTTATGTATCTTGAGAGGGTGGGGGAAGGGCAGAGACAGAGGGAGAAAGAGAATCCCGAGCAGGCTCCACACTATCAGCGCAGAGCCCAATGCGGGGCTCAATCCTAGGAACCATGAGATCATGATCTCAGCCAAAGTCAAGAGTAGGGACGTGTAACCTAATGAGCCACCCAGGTGCCCCAAACTATTTTTGTTTCTTGACTAAGAGAGCCTAGACTTGAAATCTCTGGGACTCAACACACACTATCAAATCAAAAGAGTGTCTGTCTTCAGAGAATGTTGATGGAATGTTTGAATCCTCCGGCTTTCCCTCCTTCGCTGTCACTACATGAATCTCTTCCAGGGATGATCTCTCTCTCTCTTTCTCTCTCCTACTTCCTTTACTGTGAAGAGAAGTTCAAGGCACAAACACCTCTGCTATAATCCCCTCCCAATGGTGCTGCAGACCACATACCAAATTGTGTCAAAACTAGCAATTTTTGGTACAGGAAAGGTTATCAATATTCTGGGGGAAATATATATATACATTTTATACAACATTTTAAAAACACTTCCTCTGAGTAGCTCCTGCCAGTTGGAAGGGCCAAATCTCAAGGCCAGCAGCCTTTTGATGTTGAAATGTTGGTGTTGCCTGACAGGACCCAAACATTTGTAAAACGAGGACTAAAGCTAATACTGATCACAGGAGGAAGGCAAGGCCAAACTCCCACTTCCGTCAGCTCGAAATAAATGTTACTTCTCCTAAAGGCACATTTAGAGCCTGAATCCCAGGATGAATCAGACCGAGTGTTCTTATTTAGATAATAGTGAAATCAGGCCTTAGAGAATTGTTAGTCAGCAAAACTTAATTTTGGTAGAGCCATGCTGCGGGAAAGGAAATGAAGAGAGATGGAACCAGATTTAGACCTGTCAGAGACCAAAAACAGCAAGGTACAGAGGAGAAAGATCAATCTAATGTTCCCCTTGCTTGATGAGAAGCTGCGGTAAGCAGCAGGACAAGGAGTCACTCACTTTGCAAAGTTCTGTGAGCTCCTTCTGGCTACAAGATCAGCTGGGAGCAGTGTCCTACAGTGGCTTCTCATGGATACCACTCCACTCAGTGGCCTTCCTCCTTCTCTTGGCCACAGCTCCTCCAGCAAGCCTCCTGCTCATCCCCATGGCAGTCACCCCTCCCTGCAAGGTCTCAGCAGCTGTGGCCCATCACATCTGGACCACCGGGACCTTGAGTGCAGAGGTATTTCTCCAGAAGAGCCCTTGGAAGGTGGGGGCTGTCACTTCTCATTCTGATGCATCTTCAATATAATGATGGATTAAAACGGCTCTGGGCAAGAAAGGGCCTGTCCATCCTGTCCTTGTCGGCCACCAGATGTGCAACAAAAGAAAGTCATGACAGGAAGTGTTAGTTTCTCTGTTTTTCTCTAACTCTCACGTTTCCCCCAGCATCCTAGAATAATTTCAGGAATGAATGACAGACATTAAATAGCCAGTGGATGGGAGCACTGACCTGTGCTTTTAAAAGTACTTCATTTAAATTCATCCTGGTCCTACGACATTTCTTTGGATCTGGCCTCATTTCGTGTGGAGCTGTCCTCAGCTTAAAAACTCACAGAACTCACTAAGCAAACCACGGGAACCTTGAAAGTTAAGCACATTCACTGTGGAAGGGTACACCACATCCTCGTTCTTTCAAGTAATTGAGGTAGTCTATATCCGACTTTACTGAATACATCTGAAAAAAGATAGGACCGTAAAAGATCTAAAATGATTTTCGTTCTGTTATTCTCCAATCGGGGTGTGCCAGTCTATGGGAATAAAGTCCCGGAAAATACCCTCCATTTTCCCTTAATGTGCAAATATTCGTAGAAGAGAAATACAGCAAAGAGAAAAGGCTATTTCAGAAAGAACTAGGATAGACATGAGGAGCAGGGGAAGAAAAACAACGCTGCCCAAAGATTTGCCAAGATGTGGTCTTGCAGGAGGACTGAAGTTTCGCCAGGCGTCGACACACAAGGGGAGGAAAGTGATGGGCAGTGCCTGCTGGGGGTTGGGGAGACAGGGAATGGCAAGAAAAGAGCCTAGGTCCTTAAGGAGGAAAATCTATGAGGTTTGCAGAAGGCAATAAGTTCAATGTGGACGAGCAAAGATAGAGATGAGAATGAAGAGGTTGGACAAGTGCTGAAACATGAAGACTCTTGCAGAATCAGTTTTCCCTGGCAATGGAAAGTCACTGATGGATTTTAAACTCAGGAGTGAAGGATCAGATAAAGTTTTGACAATTTCTCTGGCAGCAACGTGGAAAATATTTTAGAGGGAACAAACCTGGGAGTGGGGTAGGAGGCTTGTTAAAATATTGTTGCAACAACCTAAGGAGCAGAGAATACATGTCTGGGATGCAGGGTCGGGGTCTGAAGAGGCAGTGACATAAGGCTGGCTCTCTGCAAACTAAGTGCACAGTGAACTAATCTGGGATCAATTTTCTAGAAGGACAAAAAAAAAGAAGAACCAAAAATAAAGATATCCCAGGAAAAAATAATTTTCTCACCCCCTACTCCTATCTAAGGAAGCAACAACACCAGCATGAAAAGAAGCTAGAATTTAAAAAATATATATCTTGGGGCACCTCAGTGCCTCAGTTAGTTAAGCAACTGGGTCTTGACTTCAGCCCATGTTATGATCTCACGGTTGGTGAGTTCAAGCCCCACATCAGGCTCTGCAATGCTGGCACAAAGCCTGCTTGGGATTCTCTGTCTCCCTCTCTCTCTGTCCCTCCCAAATGCTTGCTTGCTCTCTCTCTCTCTCTCTCTCTCTCTCTCTCTCTCAAAAATAAATAAATAAATCTTAAAAAAAAATCTTGATAGCATACAGACCAATTTCCCCATACAGAGGAAAAATATATTAACTGATACATTTTCCTGCATTGTAATTTTTCCATACATGCCACCATTCCTCCATTCAACTGTTTGAGGGTAAGACTGACAACCATACTAAAAGCAGGTTGCAAAAGACTCCAGTGAGAACCACCTGTTAAACCCTTGACCTGTAACTCGGTCTTGGCACAGAGGCAGTAACTCAGTAACTAACTCACTGTTGCACAGTCTGTAGGAAAAAGTTGTATTCTTTTCCAGATATATTTCCAGCTTTTTGATGACAACTCAACCAGATCTAGGACTTTATGGCCATTCTTGGTTTCAAGAGTGGGTCCTGTTTTCAAGACTAACTCTCCCTTTTTGGTACTACAGCTGTCCATCCGAGCATACAGCAAAAGGTACTTTGTCTCATCCAAAGAAAGCTTTATACCCAGCCCATCCCTAACCCAGCTTGGCGACCCAGAGTACAGGAAAAAATACCTCCCTCTTCCCATTCAGGCTCTTCCTGAAAGAGGAGTAGGAATATACAGGAAAGGGGCAAACATTCTTATCATTCGTTAGGTTTTGTCCTCATGGCCCTCTGTAGGTATGCTGACTAGCTAGTGATGTCCTCCATGTGGCAGGTGTCATATGCTTGTTCTTCCAAGGGGTTGAGAATCCTTTATGAGAATCTCATCTCCCCACAAATTCCTGACATTGACAACTGGACCATCAGCCTTTTTAATCTCTGCCCCTGGGAACACATCCCACAGACTCTGGCTTCCCCTTGTCCCTGAAAGATAACGCTACTGGATAGCTAAGAGATGGCTCAACTTCAGCTACTTTCTGCACCATCCATTTGGGCCATTCTCAAACATCCTGCCGCCCCAAACACTAGGAGGGCAAGCAGTCTGCCGTTGGATGCCCTGTTTCCCGACCCTGCTATCACAGGGGCTCCAGGGACCTGCTGCTTGTGGGCCAGAAGCAGGCATGCATTTCTCTCGTCACCAGGACACTTGCATTAAGCTCCCTTAAGAATAACCTGAAAGTGCTATACTCTTCTGGGCTTCATGCTAGTGACCTGCAAGTTTTGCAACTCAGCAATATCCACCTGCGGAGCGTGGTCCCAGTCCCTTTCTTGCTGACCTCCTAGAACTCTCTGGATGATTCTGTTGGAGAACCCCTTCCCTCTCCCAACCCAAGGAAAACATAAAAGCTTCAGACATGACTACTAATATAAAGTTTTCTTGTCCTGTAACCAATTCCCTTGGAATCTCCAGTCTGCTATTTGCACAGGTTGTTTGGGGAGGGGCAGGTGGGGGATCACGAGACTGGCTTGGCAACCTCTCCACTAGCACTGGAAGTCCTAACTTGGCAGCAACTTGGCGCTCTATTCAGAATGTCGCAGTACTTACTGTTCCAGGTTTGGGGCTTCAGTCAAAGTTCCAGGACGATAGGAGAAGCCTCATTCAATATCCTATTTTAACTACTTTGAAAACTGAAGAGGACTTTTGTCATTGTCATTGTTGTTGTTGATTTTAGCTCTTCACGAACTATAGTGCTCAGAGTGTAGAGTTCAGCTTCAACTATGGAGAAAGGAAGAAGCACTGCTGACCTAAGAGCTGTGTAGCAACTAGACAAGGAAATAAGAAAGTAACGTTGTGTACTGAACATGGGTAATGGGGAAAGCTTTGGGACGAGATAGAAATGTGTCTGCATGTGCGAAGGTTGGTTGGGGAATGACTTCTTGCTCCAATTTTGGGGTCAAAACCTTGGGAGGGAAGGGTAGTAGACAACTTCAAATTTGAGAGCCTTTGGAGGCTCTCAAAGCAGAGAGGGTTTATCTCTCTTGCTGTGGGGGGTAGCTCTTTGCTTTTCAAGGGGCCAGAGGGTGGAGCAGAAACAGCTACAAGGAGACCCAGAGAAAGCCCTGTGGAGAGTCCTGCAGCCTTGTCATGGAAGCATCTACAAGTGTCTGAAGGTGCCAGCAAACAGGAAGAGCCCTCCAGGCTGGGAAAAGAAGGAGACAGGGTGTGTTACATCTATAGGCATCTATAGGTGAGTCTGCAAGAGAAGATACAGTCCTAGTAGGGACAGGGGTGTGACCAAGCCATGGAAGAATGAGGTAACCTCAGTGGTGGCCTGTAAGAACACATAATGGGTTTAGACTCTAGGCCCACCCCGCCACCACCCCAACCTGGAGCTAGCACGGACTTCTGCACCCTGATGCTTCCCTAGGGGAATAGAAGGAAAGGGGAAGGGCTGGGAGAAATGGAATTAATGTAGTAGTTACCTAAATGAGATTGAATTTTATTTTTTATTCATTTTTTTAAAGTTTTATTTGAGAAGATGAAGACAAGGGGGGGAGAGGGGGGAGAGAGAGAGAGAGAGAGAGAGAGAGAGAGAGAGAGAGAATCCCAAGCAGGCTCTGCACTGTTAGCATGCATCAGCTGGAACTCAAATGGTGAGATCATGACCTGAGCTGAAACCAAGAGCCAGATACTCAGCTAACTGAGCCATCCAGGCACCCTAGGATTTTAAATAAAAATGACTGATTTACCTTAATTTGCAAGGTTTAGTTTTTTGCATCAGAAAAAAAAATAGGTGGCTCATGAGGTAAGCTGAACTCAGATATTGAGAAACATAAATGTGTCCTTTCTCCGCTCCAGACTGTATGACTAGGCAGTCCCCCGTCACACTCAGTTTTAAAGGTGGTAGATTGCAACTGGGTTGTGGTGGGGAGGGGGAGATGCCTTAGACTCTAAATAGAGTTTACAGCAAAGCCAGATCTCTCTCCTGATTGTAATCATTGCCTTACACCAGAAGGGGTAATTTCTAGAACCACAATGGGCTGATTAGGAACATTTAAAGAAGAAAATATTTTGCTAACACATTTCCTTTGGATGTGATGAATCCTGTCCTGCCACAGCCAAGCCTTCAAACCAAGCCCAAACCAAATCACTAAATAATGTGTTCCTTTCCTTAATCCCCAGCCACTTGGACATCCATCCATGTTCATTAAAATTGGTGTCAGATTACCTGGAAGGGTTATAGCCCTCATTTGAAGCAATGGTGAGATACTGCTTAGGTACAGAGGCAGAATATATGCTCATTTAGCAAGGAGGTTCTGAGTCTGCATGCTGGGAGTCAAATCTAGGGTCTGTAATTTACTCTATATGCAACATTGAGTAAACTGCTTAAATGTTGTGTGCCTCCATTTCTCCTTGTATAAAGTAAGGATCATTATACTAGTTCTCTCAAAGTCTCCTAAATCTTAAGCCAACATAACTACACACAGGTGACCGTGTATAGGAGTGAGCTCTCCGTCAGGTCAGACATTCAAGTTCAGGCTGGACAGCCACATGGTGGGGATGTTGTGTTGGACTGAGTAACTGGTGAGATCCTTGCCAGCTCTGAACATCCTTTGAAAAAGAAGGCTCAGTGCCAAAGAATGGCATCCACTTTGAGATAAGCCCAACCGGCTCTCATTTGGAAAAGGAGGCCAAAGACATACAATCTATTTAGAACTAAGACAGAAATGGGCCAAGTCCCCCTTGTTGTTGACTCAGCAGCTGGAGAGTCGTGTCAAGTGCACTGGATTTAGTCAGGAGACCGGGGCTGGACCCCAGTTTGCTCTTGGCAGCCCATCTTGGGAAAGCCAAGTAATAGACACGGACTGCAGATTCTTCACTTGTAAAATGGGTGTAAAACCTTTTTTTTTCCCTCAAAAGGTACTCATGAGGATTAAATGAGCCAACGTGAAATTGCTTTGAAAATGGTAAATCACAGGATGAATATAGGTATTATCATTTCCAGAGCTCAAATTACACTATACATCATTAGTTCTGAAAATAACATATGTAACCTCAGACCCTGGCTGCGACTAGGCTATTATTTTAACCATCATGATGGGTGTAGAAATGGGAAAAACTGCCATTTCAAAAGTTCTTGCATATTTTCTCTACTACTCAAGAGTGGAGACTCCAATTTACCTTTAAGGGAAGCAGTGACTTTCTGAACAAAGGAAAATAAAAACAAAAATGAAATAAGAGGCGCAATACCTGGGCCATTTAGGTTTATGCAAAGATAAGCAGATGTCACCTATCGTTTTAGGTCATCCTCGACTTTCATGCTGCTGTCTTAGACGATATTTATGGACAGTAACTCTATACCAGGCAAGTAAGAATGTTGACAAGTCATATATGTTTCTCATGATGTTCACAGGTATTATAGGAGACAGAAGAAATAAGCAATAATGACCCAAATATCTTAAAAAGTGCCCTAAAGGCAATGAAGAAGTAACAAAGTGCTATTAAGAATCTGTAAGCTGAGGACCACTAAATGTGGAACTGGGGAAGTTTTCCTGAGAAAATAATATTTAAGCTGAGCCTTAAAGGTGAGCAGAAATTACCCAGATGTGAGATGCTGCAGAAATGTTTCTCTGATGTTTCTTTGAAGATAAGGGCTTTTTTCCTCTGGATGAATTTAGACAACTATGTCTATAAGTAATTGCTATTCACAGTAAGTTTTGTGTGTTCTTCTCTGGATAGATGATGTTATTAGAAGAAGCAAGCCGAGGTGAAAAGGACTCTAGAGGGGCAAGAATAGGCCTCCATATTTTATGTCTCATCCTGGAAGGAGGTGTTGTAAAAAGAACAAGACTGGACTCAATATTGGCTGGATACCATACACTTCATGTGTGGCTTTGTGGAATGTAGCCTTGTTGGTTTGATTGTCTTACTGTCACCACTTGGTGTCCAAAGTCAAGGTCCCTCACTGAGTAAGGCTGGATTTTTGCCTTATGTCAGTGAATTCTCTCACTGTATCATCCTGCGAAAAGGAAGGAAAATAAAGACTCACTTTTTGTACCTTTAACCAAAGTGTAGACTGGGCTTGAATTTGAACCTGAAAATAAGCATGACCTAACACGGTTATTATGAGGAGTTGCCTGTGATGTGCTTTTCTTCTTTATTCCCCCATCTTGGCTGTGCTCTTTTGAAATAGTTTGAACTTTCTCCTCCATACTTGGGAAGGTGAAGAACAGAGTCCCCTTCTGGAGCCTAGAGCAGTGGTGGCGGCTGTATCATCCATACAAGACAAGTGTGTCTGGCAACAAGGTGATTGCACAGCAGTTAGAAATGTGGTGAGAAAGCTACATTTTACCATGGCACTGTCATCCTATAAAATAGCTATGGCTAAGAAACCTCCCACACATTCTTTGGTGTTCTGGGAAACAGCCTGATGCAAAGTAACATCCTTCTCCAAATGACCTAAGTAAGACTCACAGATGCTCCCTTGTTTATATATGATGAGACCAGACACAAAATCTCCACATTTCCATTCTTCGTCTCATAAATCATTGCCTATGATTTCTCCCCCCGCCCCTTGCCCTACCACCAAAACAAAATGCCTGTGAATCCAATTCTGGTTAAGTTTCTTTCCTCTCTAATCCCTGAATTCTGACCTTAGCCTGAGCCAGCATACAGCCTCTCCATAATTCCCACCCACTCCCCAAGGACAGGCTGACTTCAGAGTATAACTTTCTGTGATGTGATCAGCTACCCTTTGATCCCTGTTCCACACACATGGTTATTTCTGGCCTTGTTTATTTTCCACAAAAGAAAAAACTCTCTCTGTGTAAACCTTGATCATAAACTTTGCTGATCTATTATTACAGTAAGTAGAACTCTCCAACCACATGATCAGAGAAATAATCCTTTAAATAATCCTTGAAACAATCCTTTCAAATAAAGTCTCTCTTTGCTAAGTCCAGATTTTTTTTAATTTGACAGTGGTGAGATGGAAGTAAGCCCCGAGTGGAAAAATACGTGGGACCCCATTCTGAACACATGAGTTAGCATCCTGGGGAAGCATCAGAAAGAACAAGAAGTAAAGTATAAAGAAGGACAATTAGGTCAGAAGTTTTCACGAAGTCATTATTTTGGTATTAAATATGAAATGTACTCTAATTTTGAGAACAGTTTTTGGGAGTAAGGCTGATTAGGTTACATGTAAAATAATTTTTTAATGGGAAAAGTACCACAGGTAGCAGAATCCAGGCATCTTAGAACAAACAATTCTTTCCCAGGTATTGGAAATTGCTCTAGTATTAAAATCTAGCCTATTACAAAGAATATGCAGTTAAGGAATAAAATCCTTATCTCTACAGGCAAAGACTCTACCTTTGGCTAGGAGTAATTTCTCTCTCACTACCTGCCAGGAAATGCAGTCCTTAAAGCTCTTCTCAAAGGTGACCCCAAACATCTCTAAGAAAGTAAAAGCCTCAACAGGTCCTTTTATCATCAGCACATCTATGTTCTGACCTTCTCTAGAGATCCAGGTTCTGTCAATCTTCAATAAAAGCAGAATTATTAACACCTTAACTCTTGTATTTACTTATCAGTTAAACATACAGTCCTTTAGAGTAAGAAATGGTAGGAACAGGGAGGAAAGGCCAACCTTTAGAGTCAGACACACTGAGGTTCAAATCCAAGCTCTGTCACACATTCACTCTGTGATCTTTCAGGGCAGGTAATTGAGCTCAAGCAAAGTCATCACTAAATCGAAATGATAGGTATATTAGAGCATTACTATTAGGATTGGCAACCACTAATACTATTATGAAAATGTTCTTGGCCTTTAGTAGTTGGTGACTAAATATTATTTTCCCCCTTTATTCATGCTGACCACATTTGAAGCCAGGTCTTCTATTTTCCCTCTCTCAAGTCCAACACAATGACTGGTTTTCATCACTCATTAAAGTTGATGATTTAACCAATTTTAAAATTATTGTGAACATAGAAAAACAAAGTTAAAAAGTTAAACACTAACTCAAAAATATTTCTAATGATTTTTCCTTTTTTTTTTTTTTTTGTCTTCTTCTTTCTATTTTCTTTAGGAATTACATATTGGTTCCCATTCGTTTCCTTCCCATGAATCAGCCGGGTTTGCCAAGCTTGGCAAGGCCAGGGCCAAACAGGCAGCCAGGGCTACTGAGGCACACAAGACCCAGGCCAAGAAGGTGATTGAGATTAAAGGAGTGACCAGAACATGTGGGCCTCAGGCAGAAGAGGCAGCCAAAGGGGCCAATATATTGATTATAAATAGGGGAAATGAGCAAATAAGATAATAGGAACCATGTTTCTCATTGTGGAAGGGAGTTCAAACAACACAGCTAGAATAATTCTTGTGATTTGGGGATTTGAATTAGAGGTATTGGTGACTTTATACCAACTAACAGAATTAATGGACTTAAGTACAATTCGTAAATAAGGAATATGTTGCCAAGAGAACCCCCCGAATGCCAAAAATACATTTGGCTTATTTTAATGTTATGGGTTCTGGAAAGGTCAATAACTATTTTGGAGAGCAGTTTAAGAGATAGAATGTGTTAGAGATATCTGTTCTGCTGTCTCCAGAGACCTTAGTTATGTAAGAGATAAACCATCTTATCCTCCTGATGTGTGTGTGGCATCACCAGTCTTGATATACGAACCAAATTTGGGGTGGGATTCCATCATGCCTCTGAAGTTGGGTTATGGTACTTACAGTGGAGAAATCAAGTAGGCACCACCTTAGCAATGTGATCTAATTTCATATCAGCAGTGAGAGGGCAAATCAATATCATGTGCCTCCTGATGTGATGAACGAAGTCATCATGTGATGAGTTTGTGACTATCACACAAAGTCATTTCTGTGATATTCTTGCCAAAAATGCATAACCTCCATTAATTATAAGGAAATGTCAAATGCAAAGGGAGGGGTACTCTACAAAACAATTGGTCTCTAGTCTTCAACATATCACCATGAAAAGCAAAGAAAAGATTGAAGAACTATTCCAGACTGAAGGAGATTAAAGACATAAGTAAATGCAGCCTGTGATCATGATTTGTTTCTTGGACTAGAGGAAAAATGGTTTTTGTTTGCTAGTTTGGCTAAAATTGTCTCATTATTGGGGCAATTGATAGAATTTTCACAGGGTCTGTGTACTGGATAATAATATGTCAAATTCTTGATTTAAATAGTTTTTTTTTTGTGGTTATATAGAAAAGTACCCTGGTCCTTTATAAAATACACATTGAAGTAAAGATAAACAGAAAGAGAGGGAGAGAAAGAGAGGAAGAGAGAATGACAGAAGAAACACACATGTGGTAGAATGTTAATAATTAGAAACTGGGTAAGGGTTATAGATGTTTTGGTACAATTTTTGCACTTTTGTTGTAAGTTACATTTATTTCAAATTAAAAAGTTTAATATCTACTAAACAGAAGTTTGGCCTTATCATAATTCCCAATCTTCAGAAAATGCACTGTAATTCAGCTGTCCATAAGACCCTGTTAAGCAAATAGTTCTTAAATAAGACCCCAAAAGCATAAATCATGAAATGAAAATGTGATATAACCATGACTTTTTTAATATTAATAACTGTCCATCAAAAGACATTAAGAAAGTGATGGTCAACATATTGAGGAAAACAGAGTCACAATATATATCTGACATGAAGCTCATATCCAGGACATACGATTAACTCCTACAAATCAATAATGAAAAGGCAGAGAGTCCAATTTTTAAAAATTGAGAATAATTTGAGCAAATACTTCACAAAATAGAATACCCAAATGGCCAAAGCTCATTAGTCATCAGGCAAATGCAGATTAAAAGCATAACTATATATCACTACCCACCTACAAGAATGGCTAAATACCAAAGACCAACAATATCAAATGGTAAACAAAGATGTAAAGCATTGGAGCTTTCACACATTGCTGGTGGGAGGGTAAATCTGTCCACCCCTTGGGAAAATGCTTTTGCATTGTCTACTAAAGCTGTAAGCTTACATCTGTCCTATGACCTAGCAATTCTATTTTTGGGCATATACCAAGATCACTGAGTGCACACATTAACCAAAAGACAAGAATGTCTGCAGTATCTTTATTCATATCACCAAAAAGCTATAAACAATCCAAATGTCCATTAACTTGAAAAACAATAAATAACTTGTGGTACAACCATTTAAATAAACTCAAAATGGATGAAAGACCTAAATGTGAGATTGGAAACCATCAAAATCCTAGAGGAGAAAGCAAGCAACAACCTCTTTGACCTCAGCTGCAGAAATTTCTTACTCGACACATCTCCAAAGGCAAGGGAATCAAGAACAAAAATGAACTATGGGACCTCATCAAGATAAAAAGCTTCTGCACTGCAAAGGAAACAATCAATAAGACTAAGGCAATGGACTGAATGGGAAAATATATTTGCAAATGACATATCAGATAAAGGGCTAGTATCTAAAATCTGTAAAGAAATCACCAAATTCCATACCCAAAAAAACAAATAATCCAGTGAAGAAATGGGCAGAAGACATGAACAGACACCTTTCCAAAGAAGACATCCAGATGGCCAATAGACACATGAAGCAATGCTCAACGTCACTCATCATCAGGGAAATACAAATCAAAACCACACTGAGATACCGCCTCACACTGGTCAGAGTGGCTAAAATGAGCAAATCAGGAGACTATAGATGCTGGTGAGGATATGGAGAAACAGGAACCCTCTTGCACTGTTGGTGGGAATGCAAACTGGTGGGGGCCCTCTGGAAAACAGTGTGGAGGTTCCTCAAAAATTATAAATAGAACTACCCTATGACCCAGCCATAGCAGTGCTAGGAATTTACCCAATGGATACAGGAGTGCTGATGCATAGGGGCACATGTACTCCAGTGTTTATAGCAGTGCTTTCAAGAACAGCCAAATTATGGAAAGAGCCTAAATGTCCATCAGCTTATAAATAGATAAAGAAGATGTGGTTTATATACATAATGGAATACTACATTGCAATGAGAAAGAATGAAATCATGCCATTTGCAGCAACGTGGATGGAACTGGAGGCTATTATGCTAAGTGAAATAAGTCAGTCAGAGAAAGACAGATACCATATGTTTTCACTCATATGTGGATCTTGAGAAACTTAAAAGAAGACCATGGGGGAGGGGAAGGGGAAAAACTAGTTACAAACAGAGAGGGAGGGAGGCAAACCATAAGAGACTCTTAAATACAGAGAACAAACTGAGGGTTGATGGGCGGGGTGGAGGAGAGGAGAAAGTGGGGGATGGGCATTGAGGAGGGCACTTGTTGGGATGAGCACTGGGTGTTTGACAATAAATTATATTTAAAAATGAATTAAATAAATAAATAAAAATGAACAAAAAGGAATAAACTACTGATATACACAGAAACATAGATTAAACACAAAGATACCACACTGAAAATAAGCTAGGCACAAAAGAATAAACACCATGTTATTCCATTTATATGAAGTTCAAGAATAAGCAAAACAGTGTATAGTATAGAAGTCAGAATATATGTTACTTCTAGGGGGAACTTGACTTGGAATGGGCATAAAGAACACTTCTGGGGTAATGAAAATGTGTATATCTTGATATGGATGGTAGCACCAAGGGTGCTTACACTGATAAAAATTCATTAAGCTGTATGCATAAACTTACATACACCTCAATGAAAAATATATATGGGTTTAGGGCTCTCTATTTTAAGAGCTACTGGTTAATTGGAAACTATTTTGAACTTAGAAAAAGTCTCTACTATGGCTTTGACCATATTTAAATCCTTCTATAATTCTATATATCTTCTCAAAAGGTCATAGGAGTAAAATCAAGTCCTCATTAAAGGTTAAAAGTTCAGTCATATCTGGTTGGCAAGACATAGTGCCTGTGTTGAATAATCTACATTTATATGTGTCAGGCATGACAACAAAGAAAATGAAAATGGGCTAGTTTATTGCTAATCCCAGAGTCAGAATGTGTCTAATTAAAACAGTAGCAGAAACAAAGTTGAATTGAGCCTTCATAAATCCTGGACATCTTAGAAATTAATATCTCAAGAGATGGAGGATTCTCCTGCAAACTGTCTCCTGCTAACATCTCTAGTTAATTCTGTCCCAGACTGGGTGTACATCAAGAGCCTCCAGCATCATTTGGGTCATCATTTTAGCATGCCCAAAACATCAGAACATTTGGGTCAGGAGTTCCTAGCATCTGGAGATCTTGAGATGAACCCTACATTTCCCATGCACCTCTGGGCCCAGCACAACCCAGTGGGATTATACCTACTTCTCATCTAAGATGAAAGTCGCCTTCTAAAGCCCTTAAACCTAACCAGCATCTGCCGTTCCTCCTCTTAGAAAGAAAGTCCCTTCCCTCATCATCTTGGATACTAATGTTATATTTAAAATTGACATAGTAGCCCCTAAAACAACAGCCCTTTTTTCCTCCCTCACATTTCCGGTAAGCTCTACTATCTGCATTGCTGTTCTGAACACTCAATGGGTTGGACTTCCTTGGACAAAAACCCTGGCTCTCAAAATAGAATGGCCCTCAATAACAGTTATCAACTATTGTCAGGTCATGGCTTTTGAGGATAGATTCTGTAGGCAAATCATTTTTCTAGAGCCCACACCACCCAGATACAGCCTCTTCCTATCCCTAATCACACTATTAGTTGGCATCTTAGTGTTCTTGCCGCAATGCCTACTCTACTTACACTTAGCATGCCCAAAACATCAGAAAATCTGGAAAGACCATTCATTATCTCTAGGAATCCCTTGTACCAATTATTTGACTAGGCCAAAAGTTTAGATATAGCAATGCCAAAACAATTTCATTGTTGGAATGAAATGAATCCAGGGCACCTGGCTGGCTCAATTGGTTAAGCGGCTGACTTTGACTAAGGTAATCATCTCATGGTTCTTGAGTTCAAGCCCCACGTCAGGCTCTATGCTGACAGTTTGGAGCCTGGAGCCTGTTTCAGATTCTGTCTCCCTCTCTCTCTGCCCCTCCCATGCTTGCGCTCACTCTCACTCTATCTCTCTCTAATATAAATAAACATAAAAAAAAGAATGAAATGATTCCTAGAAAGGATGACATGCTCATGACACCAGAGTATCTATTGTCGTATGACCTGTAGCCTTGCAAGTTTTAGAATAAGGTCTAGAATAGCATTCAACAGCTTCATATGCTGGAGGTCAACATTCTGTTATTTATTCTGTTATAAGCTGTAAAGGGAGAGAAAAGGGGAGAGAAAAATAAACCTGATCACCCACACACTTGCTAATGGAAGGGGACTGCTGAGTTGGGAATGATGTTGAAAGCTGAGTGCAAGTGGGAGGAGTGAACAGGAAGGCCCAGAGGTACTTGGCATCTCAGAGTGGGTGGCGGTAGGGAATAACTCCATGTTCTTCAGTTCCTCTTCCATTTTTGACCATGTACCTTAGATTGCCAAACTCTGATCTAGAGTTGACTAATGAGAAGCATTATTGCAACTAAAATCCTTTATCGAAGGTACGACAGGGCAATGGTCCAAAAGCTTATCAGGTTCCTAACTGGCAATCCAGCACCAAAGCTATTGTCCCTTCTCTCAGCTCATTACCCTGTTTCCATCCCTCCTCTTTCTGTCTACATTAGAACCTCATCATCTCTTATCTGGCATACTGAAACAGTCTCCTAGATTTCCCCCTTCCCATATTCCACACGGTACTCATGTTGAGCTGTCTGAAACTAAAATATGACCATGTTATCCTTTTTATCTACATCCTCCAATGGTTTCCAATTATTTAGAACACCCAAGCTCTTCAGCCATGAAAGGCTCTCTGTAATCTGGTCCTCCCCAGCCATATGCCCATATGAAAGCTTGACTCACTAATCAGAGCCCTTATTAAGAAGGTACATAATTTGTAAATGTTTGTTGAATGAATGAGTAACTAATGAATAAATAAATATATGGATGTCATTGAGGCACCTGGGTGGCTCAGTCAGTTGAGCATCCAACTCTTGATTTTCAGCTCAGGTCATAATCTCAGAATCATGGGATGGAGCCCTGGGCCAGGCTGTGCACTGAGCGTGGATACAGCTTACAATTCTCTCCTGTCCTCTGTCCCTCTCCCCAACTCATGCACATTTTCCTTCTCTCTAAAATAAAATATATATATGGTCAGATAAGGGAATATATATATATATATATAAATAAAAATTATATATATAATTGATGCAAGGGCAGTTGAATATTCTAGATAAGTTTCAAGTCAGTTTCAGTTCCAGCAGAGGGTTTGGAGAACAAGAAACCCTCTTTGACTAGATGTATGCTTGCTACATTCAGCATTCATACATTTTGTTGGGAATGAAAGCCTATCCTGCTGGGTATGTAAGTTTCCAACCAGATGTTGGCTCGGGAGAAGCTTGAATAATAGAAAATCCTTGAGGCTAAGTCTGCTCCTTAAGTTTCCTTTGTTCATATTTACATCTGGACAGAGACAAATATGCCTATTTCCCACGTAAGCATAACTCCCAGGGAGCAAATGTCCACCTCAATTGATTTCAAACCAGCTATGGAGAAACTATACGGTAGTTCATTAATGTAGCTTCCATCTCTCCCTTACTCCCAATACATCTTACAGACAGTAAGATTTATCTTCCCACAACACTGATCTCCCTACCTCCTCCCTTATCTTGCTTTATTTAATATTCTACCTCCAAGTTAACAGGTTAGCATTTTAATAGCAGCATGCTAGTATTTAACAGGAACCTTTCATTTTTAGCTCACATTAGGAATGAACAATGGTGAAATATTACGGACCATGTACCATAAACTGCTGTAAGAAATCATTAGAGACAGAATGATCAGAGAAGGGAATTTCTGTGTCAATCAACTTGATCTTCATTAGTTATTCTGAGCATATTTAGCAATTTATGTGCAACGAGTCTTCTCTGAAAACGACAGAAGCAGTACACCCTTGTTTCACACCATGAATGGTGTTAATTTTGGCATCCCTGCACAACTGATTCTTTCCCACTAGAATATGAGCCTGGTAATAAAAATCGTATGTTCTTGGCTATTCAAATTCTCTCAGAATGTTGGCATTTGCTTTGAAACCCATCTTTCTGAATGTATCTAGAACTGCTATGTTTGTGTATAACAGAGAGTGAGAGAGGTAATAAAGCTAAGATCGATTGCCTAGTAATAGCCATGATTCCATAGACATTAAAGAGTATTTGTAATTTAGGCCCCATAATATGGCCTAATGCCCTATCTTGTGTAGCTATTGATTTTTCCATAATAGGACAGCCCCAGAAAACCTGCCAGGGCTCCGTTCTCCCTGTTGCATCCAGCAAAGAACAAAACCCAGTCTTGTATATAGGCGCCCAGCCTAGAGAACTGTCTTCTATCCTGAAAGCTGGAAGGACTCTGGCTTATGAATTCATTTGCCAATGTTGTTCCTGCATACCTCTCTTTTTCCATCTCTTCACATATTAAAAACAAAGATAATTTAAAAAACAATGTTAAGAAGAGGCATTTTACGATTTAGCAGCTAACAGGGAGAAAGCCCTTGAAGAGAACAGACTCCCACCAATGACTTCTCTGACCAGAAATGATGTCCTGAAATGACCCATCACCTTTTTACACATACCCAAGACTTTTCTGAAATGGACCTTCCAGAGCCTGAAAAAGCAGGAGGACAGACTTTGGCTTTATTACAGTTCAAATGTTGCCAAAGGGCAGCCTTTCAGAAAAATATATACCTCCTTCACTTTGCTGTTCCCAATAAGTTCTTTGAGGGTATGCCTATTTGCTGTCATTTCAGGGTCCCACGTCACATCCTTGTTCAGAAAAGATTTTACCTACCCTTGAAAGACTGGATTAGCTTTATTCTCCTCTACCTCTAAAATCACACAACTCAAGCTTTTTGGCTTCTACCTTAAACTGTTTGGATAAATAATATATTAAGAGTTCAAGGTCAATGACTCAGTAATAAGTAGCTCTTACTGCTACATCCATGCTGGCCTTGTTTTGTGTTTCTCTAAATGGGCCCTTGTCCTATTTTTGTATGATTAAGCTTTCACTTTTCCTAAACTGTGCAAGAAACAAAACCACAGAAATAGCACAAATTCACATTCTGATATTATTACTGACAAACTCTGTGACCTTGAGTATGCCCTTTTAACCTTGATGAGCATAATTTCCTCATCTGTAGTAAATCCTCCTCTGCATAATCTGAAAGGCCGAGGCAGTGGTTCTCAAATATTTGTTTTCAGGAACTTAAAATCTTGTTGATCTCAAATAGCTTTTAATTTCTTTAAATGATGATTTTATTCATTAATATTTAATTAGAAGTCAAAACCCCAAAAATTAAAAAAACATATTAATTCCTTTATAAATAAGAATTCCATTACATGTTATCATGAGCAATTTTATGGATATAACTATTTTTCAAAAAACTTAATGAGAAAAATACCATAATTTTACATTTTGAAATAATCTTTTTAATGTCTGGCTTAAGAAAAGACAACTGGATTCTTATATTTCCTTCTGCATTCAATCTGCTGCAATATGTTTCTTTGGTTGAAATACATGAAGAAAATTTGGCCTCTCCAGATATATAGTTGGAAAAGGGTGGAGAATTTAAATAGCCTTTTCAGATAATTATGGACAATCTGCTTTGATTCTACACTAAAATTGGAGGAGTGGCAGCTGCTTAAAGGTTGGTTGCCATGTGGAATCTGAAACCACATCAATGAACTTTTTATAATCTGGTGAGTTAAAACCTATTTGTCTATCTGCACTTGAGTAGATTTGTACTCACACATCTTTTTGTTACACTGATCATTTGAAAAATATCAGTTTGCTGACATTATGCAGATTTTCAAAATGTTGACACATTCCAACATACAATATTAAAAAATCGCACTTGTGGGGCACCTGGGTGGCTCAGTCAGTCGATTAAGCGTCCGACTTCATCTCAGGTCATGGTCTTGTGGTTCTTGAGTTTGAGCCCTGTGTCAGGCTCTGTGCTGACAGCTCAGAGCCTGGAGCCTGCTTCAGATGCTGTGTCTCTCTCTCTCTCTACCCCTCCCCTGATCATACTCTGTCTCTCTCTCTCTCAAAAAGAAATCAACATTAAAAAATTTTTAAAAATCACACTCATTAACATCACTATAGATTTTGTTAGAAGAGTCTATAAACAAGAAAAGATTCCAAACTCATGATGGTAGATACAAGTTTTACAAATACTAATATTTACCTGAAAACTTGAATTTTATCATTGGCCAAGAATACCATCAATTATCGTCCTTAATGTAACAAGCTCCCTTTATTCATCTTGGAGAATATATCTGCCAAATACCCAAGCCTGAATAGCCATTGCCTATCTGTTAGCTGTTCTTTCAAGCACAAACGGGTGTGTTCTGTGAAGAAAGCAGCTAGTTCGGCTTGCCGCTCAAACAATTGTGCAAGTGCATTTCCTTGAGACAACCATTGTACTTGATGTGCAGCAGATAGAGGTTTTTAAGTTTATTTTTATTTATTTTGAGAGAGAGAGATTCGAGAACGAGAACAAGGGAGGGGCAGAGAGAGAGACAGTGGGAAACAGAATCTCAAGCACTCTGGAAAAATCGTTTGTTTGTTTTTGAGAGTGCATGGTGGTGAAAATGTCAAGAACTACCAGAATAGTTTTGTGCCATGGCCTTGATTCTGGCTAGGGTGCCAACAACTTTACCCGCCATTACCTTTCCTCTACCAATAAATGCCAACATGGTGGAAAAAGGCAAGTAATTTCTCAGTGCTGTTATGAAAATAGTTTTGACCTCAGGCACCCATTGAAAATGGATCCCCAGAGACCATACTTTGAAAACCACTGGATAAGGAACGATCAGATACAGTCAATGTGAGGATGGTTTGTGTAACATAAAATGCTGGACTCATTCTACTCATTGCTTCTGGCAATGGCCCTGGTTTTTTATATGTTTCTATATGTTTGTCACTTTCAGACTCTAGTCCACCAGATCATTGAATGAGGCAGAAATCTTGCTAACAGGATATGATGGTTAATAGAAACAAAAACTAAATTCATTGAAAGGGAATCAGGTAACTCATAAAATTGACTAGAAGGCTGGCATGGCAGGCTCCTGCATAAACCAAGGGAGGAAAAGTAGAGCCAGGTTAATCCCCAGATAACAGCACCTGCTGCCTCTGGACACTCACCATCTCATCACTGAATTCTTGCCTCCACTGTGGCTGATAAAGGTAACCTCTGCTAGACACTCCACCTGTGTGTCATTCTTGCAAGAGTCAACTCCTTGCGTGGGGGCAAGTAATTGACTGTAGTTTAGCCACGCACCCTTGCTGTCTGGAGGCAGGGAGGGTAACCCTCCCCTTTCAGCTTCTGACTCCCATCTAATTAGAGCTCTAAAGGTGTTTGATGCCAAGCAGTTAAATTGACAAAGGTCAATACCGTTCACTCCTTTAGTGAACAACATCCAGACACAATCTTCCTTCTAATTTGCAACTTAAAAAAAAATATTTACTCCTGACAAAATTACTCCACGAGGAAGATATTTCAAAAATATCATGTTATGACACCCAGCTACAAGTTGAACATATCCTGGTGATATCTATTTCTCTTATAGGTAGTTCTTCATGATTTTCCCATAATGTTAACTATCACCTTCATATGCTTCATCAAATAGTTGGGGGAAGTTGAAGGAAAAAGAAGATATTAAAGCATATACATATGTAATTAACCCATAAGGAAAGGAAGTGTTAAGTATATGCCACAGTATTTAAATGTGCAACTGTTCACTATCCTGTTATTGATGTTTGTAACTTTTCATATACTTTATGTTTTTCGAGTTCAGCCAGTACCTTGGTTCTTTAAAGGCAGTCTGCAGTTTAGTTACTCAAACCTTTATGCCTAGTGACTCTGAATATTTAGGATCCTAATAACATAGGACTGAAGTTGTTTACCGTTAGCTTTTAATGCCAATAGTACTAGGAGATATTCTGTGTTCTGGGGAATCTCTGCGCTATGCATACTCTGTTACCCACCCCCACTAGTTAGTAACAACTCTATTTTCCCTAGAGAGCTAGATTCACTCACCCTAGTCAATACTGATAACCCCTGTTCTAGCTTGTTTTCTTAGTGACAAAGAGGTCCTGACATGGTCTGTCAGAACCATTGGAACTGTTATTGGATCTCCTGGTGAGTGCATTCTTCCTTCGATACTAAAATCTATAAACCAGTAGAAGCAAAAGTAGCAAGGAGGGGAAGCGAAAAGTGTGACGTGGTTAATTAGAAGGAATTATGAAAGATGCCATTCCCAAAATTACCTCTTACTTACCTACTCCATAGTTTATAGCTATGGAAGAATGAGCACCACATATTAATGATTAATTCAGAACATACACTGTATCTAGAAGGTAAAGTGTTCTTCTAGCTGGCACTGTAGCTGATATTTAATATCCCATTCCACTATTATATAATATCAGGCCCTTCAGGATGATGGGTTTAATAATGCTTTCACTCAACATCTTTTTTTTTTTTACTGTAAAGTAAATTTGTTGGAAAAATGTTATATAATTTACCATGTATGGGAGACCATGAGAGTATAAAAAGCATTCAGTAGATTCTTGAATTATAGTATTGTTAGAAACATGAGAACTAGGGAATGCAAATCAAAAGACAGTTAAACATTTATTCAGTGAGAACTACCTCTTCCATGATTGGGGTCAAATACAATCAGTCTGCTACTAGGCAGCTGACTAGTTCTGCAAGAATATAATAGACTACCTGGGACTCAGAAAGGTTGGTGCTAATGAAAGCCTGGGCACTCAGCAGTGGAAAAAGGTAAGTCTGTTTTTATTAAGTAAAATTGTGGACACATTAACACCCACCATGCCTGCTACTATAGCCACTTAGTTGAATCCACTGGGAAACCACTCGGGTGGCTGGAGAATGGGGCTAATTCACATCTATTCCATAGGGATTGTGAATTCCCTTCCAGAATGTTGATCTTTTTGTTGGTTGGTTGGTTGGTTTTATTTTGGTTTTGATCAGCATTCATATGGGACATAAATATTCTTACATTTTAAGCCTGTTTATCCATATATCTTCTGGTCAGATGATTAGCCACTGTCAATTAATGGCTGTGGGTTATTACTTCATGCCAGAAAAATGAATATTGAGAAATACTACCAATGTTCTCAGTGGGGAGAATCTCCCTCCCCACTCTTCTCTGTCTTCCCTGAGTGAGGTTAAAACACTCCCACACTCCATTTCTGGTTATACCAGTCGTTTATGCAGTGCCATGTATAAACCAGACTTGACTTATTTTCCTTCTTATTTAGGAATTTATGGTTAACTTGCCAGAAGGCCATAAATGTGAGTTGGAGGGAGACACTCTGCAGAAACGTAGGACATTGGAAATATGAAAGAGTTCATGCACTTTACTAGCAAAATCAGAACCTGTGTGATTCTGTTTCTGTCAGCACACTTCCAGTTGACAATGGAGTGCTTCCAGGAACTCCCAATTTTATGTCAGGGTGAATGGGTTGACACCCAAGATGTGATGGGAAGCCTAGTTAGCATAGTTGCCTGATGACTCATAACCAAGCATTTAGTCAAGGAGTTGGCAAACACCTTCTGTAAGGGACCACATAGTATATATTTTGGGTTTTGTGGGCCATAAAGTCTGTAGCATCAAGTTAACTCTTCTGTGGTAAGTGAAAGCAACCACACAGACAAGAGGTCAGCAAACGAGTATAACTGTATTCTAATAGAACCTCCTTTATGGATGCCGATATTTCAATTTCATGTAATTTAACATGTCACAAAATTGTTATTATGCTCTTTATTTTGTCCAATCCTTTATAAAGATAAAAAACCATTCTTAACTCATAGGCTGTACAGAAACAGGCTAGAATGGCTTGTGGGGGGTGGGGGTAGGGGTGACAGGGAGCATAGTTGCCTGAACCTACTCTAGGCTCTCCTAAGGCCAAATAAGAGTCCAAGCATTACTTTGAGAAGGAAAGCAATTATTTGTCCAAGAAGTTATAAATTTACTTCAAAACCCTAGGAGACTTTGTTGTAATTCAACCTTCAAAGACTTGTCACAGATACAGGCAGCTTCCGAGTCTGCTATTGACACTTTCAGCCATATTGGATATGTAGGTTCACAAGAGCAAAAGTGGGTGAGCAGCTCTGAAGCAGCTAAAATCAGCTAGAGAGTCATTCTCTCATATGAACTCCTCCTAAAACCTGGCTGCCTTTCAGGTCTCCCGATAAATTGGTGGGCAAATCACATCTAGTGACAACTGAACTTCCAAATAGTATTCACACATTTAGCTACTACAAACAATTGGTAATAAGTCACATTTTGATACCTTTATCAACACATGATATTTTTAAAGTTTTTTTTCTTATGAATCAGGTAGACAAAATAGGATGTCCCATGAGTATTTCACTGTTTATTTAACTTAGATTTTTTTTAACCACAGAAACTATTTTCCATGTTTGTGTTTTTTTCTTTCTTCTTGGAATTGCCTGTTCATATATTTTGCCCATTTTTCCATTATTTTTTAAATATATCAATTTGTTTAAGCTTTTAATTCTAGATATTAATCCTTTCTTGTTAAAATATATGGCAAATATTTTTGTCAGGTTTTTTACTAGTCTTTTAACTTTCCTAACATGTCATTTGTTGTATAAAAGCTTTCAGTTTTTTAAATAACATCATGTGTTTTCCTTTTCCTTTATAGATTCTGGCCTTATGTCTCTCACGGGGAGAACTTTTCCATTCCAAAATTAGAAAAGTAAAGAGATCTAGTTTTATTTGTTTGTTTTTACAGATAGCTCATCAATCTATCTGATATTATTTCGTTTTTGGTGTGAGGAGAGAATATATCCTTATGGCTTATTAAGTAACTTACTAAATAGAGAATCCTTTACCCACAAATTTGAAATACCAGCTTTATTTTATATACATGATTGTCTATTATCTATTCTTAAATATATGATTATATAAGATTTTATATACATAATTTTAATTAACATATTAACTATTATAATTAACCTAAATTTTGGTCTATTTAAAATGCTGTTAAGGCAAATTCCCTTCCTTTTTCTTTCAAAATTTCCTTTGCATTTACAATCTATTAATTTTTCAATCTATTCAATCTATCAATTTCAATTACAATCTATTAATTAATTAAAATTAGCCTCTCAAACTTTATCAGAAGTTATTTTATCTTAACTGGGATTATTTCAGGGCTTGTAGGATACTTTTATGAAGACTCATTTAATATATTCAATATTCTCATTCAGGAACATAGTATGTTCCTCCTTTTATCTGTTGTTCTTTGCTCCCCTTAAGATTTGTAAGTAATTTAAACCCCCTCTGTATTTCTTTTTAGGTTTATTCTTAGGTATTTTACAGTGGTTTCTGTGATTATGGCTATAATCATCTTTCATTGATATTTTTGAACTGGACATTACTATGTTAAAGACACACTGTTGAATCGTATAACTGATTTGTATACTACCAAATTAGGGAATCTGATTATTAGTTCTAAAAGTTTCTATTTGATTATTTTGAATTTTAGGTGTCGAGAATTGCATTGCCTGCAATTCACAGCAGGTCCACAAATCCTTTCCATTATTTATATTTTCCACTTCCTTTTTTTTTTTTTTACCTGTACTTTAAATAGGTTCTCCAGTAAAATATTAAGTAAGTAGTAGCAGATGTGGCAGTCAAGTTTTACTGTTAATTGTGAATTCCTATAGTATTATTAGAGATGGTCTTTATCAGGTGAGGCAGTTTCTCTTATTCTTAATTTTCAAGGATTTAAATTTTTTTATAAATTGATTTGGAATTTTATCAAATGACTTCTTACATATATTGTGACTATATATTCTGGTTTCACATTTTGAAATAAAGAATGTATTCTTTATTGAGCAACTCTAATCATGGTACATTTTACATATGTAATTCTTGATAATATTTTTGGATCTTTGTATCTATATCCTCGAATAAAATTTGTCTGTAGTTTTCACTTTTCAATATGTGATCGATTTGTGTTTTTTTAAAAATGATTTTGCTCAGTTCAGAGAACAAATGCTAAAGCTCCATTGGAAAGTAGATCATGTCTCCTATGCTGATTAATAATTAAAATAACTTATAAACTATCTAATCATAATTAGGTTAATAAATAAGTTCCTATTGAAAGCATTGTTCCCTTTGTGTGTTAAGTCTCTAATGGCCTTTATTTTTTCATTTTCTAAATGGTTGTTGGTCTATTTAGGTTTTCTACCTCCTCTTGAATCAAACTTTACACTGTATATTTTTCACAACAATCTTCCATTTTATTATGATTTTAAAAATTATGTACGTGAATGACACAAAGTGTTCTATCACAAATTTTTGGAATACATCATGTTCCTGTGATTACATTTGTTATTTCTTAAAACAATTTTCACTCTATTTTCCTTTTTCCCCTTTCATCAGGCTGACAAAAGAATTGTCTATTTAAAGACTCTTTGCAAATAACCAGCCTTGGTTTTCATTTATAAGCCTATCTTTTATATGGAACTGTAATTGCAAGAGTGTAAAAGTTAATCTTGCACTGGAGAATATAAAGTGAACAATCATTTCATTCTATGTGCTTCCCAATTTCCCACTTCTCCCTGGTGGAAACTATTGCTAAGAATTTGGATTGTGTTCTTCCAGAAGTTTCTAAACATTTAATTGCATCTAGAAAAGGTGAACAGATTCATATAGTACATATTGTATTGTAACTAAATTTTTGTTTAACACAAATCTCAACTTTCAAGAAAACACAATCAATCATTACAATTAACAATAATCACTATAATAAATAACTCATAAAATATTATAGTCTTATATCAGTAATGGCTTTATTATGATCCACCTGTTTATTCTTCATTGATTATATGGACATAGCCAGCAATCTGCTGAAAAAGAACTCAAATACACATAAGGCCAATGATTTTGTTCATTAACTTATATTTGCTATATATGCAAACATACGAAAATACTGCTTTCGCAATTATAAAAATATACACTGTTGCATTTACAATTTGTACCTCAAATGTCATTCATTATTTCAGTTGTCCAAGAAATATATATTGATGCTGACTTTGCCATAGATGTTGTTCTAAGAACAGAGGATACACACAGACAGATTAAAGGAAATACTTACAGTCTCATAGTTCCTACTCTACTCATTCTTCATTACCTTTCATATGTATGTGAAAATGAACTCTGTTATCACTAAGCCTACTTTTGTTTTACTAGCCAGTTCCAATAACTTTGGATGTTGTTGTCCATAAACATGATTCTCTTAATTTTTTTCTGCTTTCTCTCCTGTCTGACTACTGGTCTTTTGGTTTTAATGTAATGGTCTGCTTTTCCTAAGCCTAAAGCACAGCACAAATTCAGAAGAAAACTAATTTCCTAACAACTTAAGAAGACTGCACACCAGTAGAACCAATGGACACATAAAAGGCAAATATATATGAGAAGGTTTAACTACTCTAAAAATATGCTAGAGAAGAGAACATAGAGGAGAGGTTAGAATCTAAGAATAATTAGAAATTTATAAAGTTGCTAAGTGCCCAAAAGGGAAGATCATTTAAATTTTCAGTCATATTTTATTATTGGAGGGGGTGGATATATTGGAAATGTATTTACATTATCTAAACACTTGATAGACATTCTCAAGTCCCCATATTTTTGTTCTCCTTTCTCTGGATAGCTCTCCCTCCCCTTGTCTGTTTAGCAAATTTTTATATATCTTCCAAGAGTGAAATTATCACTTCCTCTGTGAAGTCTTTCCTAACCTTGTTTACTTTCCCTCTCTCCCAACTCACTCCCAGGTAAAATGAATCATGCTTTTCTTTGTGCCTCCCTATACCCTGGGCCTTACTTGTTTTCTTATCTGAATCCCTCTCTGAACTCTAGGCAACTTCAAGATATAGATTATTTTACCCCTCTATAATCAACCCATGTCTAGCACAGACAGTAGACTCAACAAATATTTGTCAAATAAGAGAGAGACTGGTAATGCTCCATTCTCCACTGAGCCTACTGATTGTTTGTGGGTACACATGTATTCAAGATTCCAAAATGACTTAATATTTTCTTTTCAATTACAAGAACCAAAAAAAGTCTACACCCCTCTCAAATTATATGCACGCTTGCTTACATCACTGAACATTGTATATATTTTTTCCTTGTCACATAAGCTAAATGAACATAAGTAAAATCATGCTGTGACTCATTTATGTGTGGACTACATTGAACTTCAAGCTGAGTCCACAGTGTGATGAAATAAAAGGAAAGATAAAAGTAATGGTTTCCTTATTTTTTTTTAAGTTTATTTATTTAGTTTTGTAATTTCTATACCCATTGTGGGACTCAAACCCCTGCCTCGGAGATCAAGAATCACACGCTCTTCCAACTGAGCCAGCCAGGCACTCTGTGATGGTTTCTTTAATTGCTTCTTCATCTTCTTGCTCAACTGGAAATTTAAAAGGAGAATCTCAAGGCAAAACATAAAGATTCTGAGGGACATCTGTGAGAAGAGCTTTCCAGGCAGAGGGAACATCCAGTTATAAAGTAGAGGCATGCTTGGTGTATTCAAAGAACAGCAAAAGGGCCAGTAGGGCAGCAAAGAGCATAGTGAAAAGAGTAAAAAAATATAAAAATAAAAAATAAAAAAAAAGACTACTCTGGTTCTCCTATGTTTCTGGGTAAGAAATTATGGTAATGGTTTAGGTGATAACAGTGGAGTTGGTGAAAGGTGGTTGAATTTTTAATATGTTTTCAAAGCAGAATTTACTGATGGATTTTAGTCTGCATATAAAAGAATGAGGAATAAAAGCTGACTCTGGTTTTTAGCCTGAGTAAATAGAGGGATGAAGTTGCCAGCAACTTAAGTGGAGAAGACTGTAAGTAGATTTTAAAGGAGCAAGATCAGAAGTTCGGCTTTAGGTACGTTAAGTTTTTTATGTCTTTAAGACATTGAACTGGAGATGTCAAGTGAGCAATTAGATAAATGAGTAAGTCAGGAGAGAGGTCTGGGCTACAGATGTAAATGTGGAAGTCTCTGGCTTATAGGTGGTTCTAAAGGCCAAGAGAATGGTTAAGTTCATCAAAGGAATGAAGGTAGATAAAAAAGACAAGGTAGAAGAAGTTCTAAGGCCTGAGCCCTGGAGATTCAAAGAACCCTGAATTCAAATCACAGACACCTGACTCTGAAGCTGTATGAATTTCAGAAATTCATTACAGTTTCTTAATCTGTAAAATATAGACCTGAGCTAAGTATTTGTGACCATACTCTTTAGGCACTAAGACTAATGTCTGCCTCATGGTAAGTGCTCATTAAGTGGTAATTATTTGTTTTGTTGTTGTTGTTGCTGCTGCTGCTGTTGTTAAAAATAACCAAAAAGAGGTTTCCAAAGGGTCCCCTCACAATGCAATCCCTATTTGGAGGGGACCAGATTATAAAACCTAACCTGGCAAGAACAGTCCATTTTAAAATAGTCCTGCTGAGCCAGGAAAATGACAAAAAGGAGGAGGCATGAAGTAACCCAAGTTGCCTTACTAAATTCAAAGGAGTTTCTCCATCTTGACCTTTCCCTCTTGGTGACATGTGACCCTGCTCACAAGTATCTTCTTCTAGAAATAGGTCTTCCTTTAGACTTCTCCAGAGTTTTAGGAATCTCTATTTTCTCTTTCACTATTCCTTAATTTTTGGTGTTCTTGGAACTCCATTCCATCCTCTTCATCTCTCCTTAGCTTAGATTACCGTCTAAATACAGATGAACCTACAATATTTAAATGTAACAAAGATTCTTCTCATGATGTTTGAACTCAACATGTTTGGCCACCCACTGCTTACTAGACATGGTCCTTCTTATCATACATCATGTATGTTATTCCCACCTTCTAGGACCTATTGCTCAGTCTCTGAACCTCTAAATATTCCCCACCATTCAGCTTGGAAGTCCTTCACTCCCAGAAGCTTTTCTGATACCTCAACTGCACTTTAATGTGTGTTTATGTCTACCAACACACCCTACATGAGGCTAGGGGTCACCCCCCCTTCAGTATTCACAGATAGTGGAGAGAAGTCTTGAAATGAGAAAATTTAACTTCTTGGATCTGAAGAAAAGCTTTGCATTCTCTACAATTACTGTGTGAGCTATGGAAGAAAAGGGGGAGTTTATTATGGACCAGGAGATATTTGAAACACATAGAAAGATGATACAGATACAGCCAAAAGCAATCAAGCAAGCAAGCAAACAAAAACATCAGGAGTCACTTACCCAGCTAATACTAGTCCATTTTTTTTTATAAGTACTCTATAGAGATGAAATTAGTAATAAAACATTGCAGGCATATAGCTGTATCAGTTTATACTGCTATATCTGTGCATGGCTACATACATACAGACAATTAATAGTTGAACTATTTGATTTCTATGATAATTTGGGCACTTATTTTCGAAATAAATCTTTCATTGCCTTTCTAGATTCTTTAATTAAAAGAATATATCAAGTATATTTTTGAAATCCTGAAAGAGAAATAGAAGATGGAGCTTGTGAAGACCTTATGGGATAGATAGCATATAGAAGTAGTTACCTCTAAAAAGTCCAATTCATCTCATTTCATACAGATATAGATGTATGTGTGTATCCCCCATTACATGATGCTAGTTCAAGTGTTATTTGGTTTTAATGTCAAAGAATACAATTTTCTGAGGTCTTGTTAAAATGAAACAACACTGAATTCTATTACCCTCCCAGCCCAAGCTAAGTAATAATGTACAGATAACTCTATGACTTTAACAACCACAAGAATTCACCAAGTAATTAAAGGAATTTAAGCTTTTAATCACTGCCATCTGGTACCAACTCAGGAAATCACATTTAGCAAAGCTTATGACTGACCAGAAAGATCATCTTCTGTGCTCTGTGCCCAACACCTCCTCCCTTCTCCCAGGGACAGCATGGTTCTTCTGGGAACTGTCCCTCCGTGGAAGCTGTTGTACTTCCTCAACTCCACACTAACCCCAGCTCAATGATCCAAGAGTTAGCACTTCACTCCAGCTTTCCTCCCAAATGTTGGGTCTAAAACATCAAGTAGCCCATAATCATGTTAACACTTCAAAGCAGTTGGTGACCTTGGAGAACAAGAGAGTGCGCTGAAAGAGGCAGGAACGAGGGCTAGGGACGGAATCCTAGTATTCAGTGTGGCCCTGATCCTGAGGGTTCTATCTCCACCCCTCTTGTACCTATTGTTCAGTCTTTCCTCCAAGCCCTTGAGCCAATAGAAACCCTTGGCTTAGGCTTGTTGAAGTTGTCTTTCTGTCTTGCAAAGAGCCCCAATTAATAAACCAAATACAGTAGAAATTTATATGACCTTGTATAATTTATAATTTCTATCGAGGCTTCGATTTCCCAATCTAAATAAATCGGGGATTAGAGAAGGCAACATCTAAAAATCCTTTCAGATTTAATATTCTATGAGACAAGGGAATTCATAGAACTAATTTTAATTTTTCTCTAGAAAATATCCTCTGTGATATGCACACCATGTTCACTTACACAATAATCAACCCAGAATTGAAAAGAATGAGCATCTACTTGTAACCTAAAATCCTTTGAGATATACCCCATGGAGCATCAGACAGATTCAGCAGCTTTTAAATCAGAAAATAAAATGGAAACAAGTCTGTGAAATATAGACAGGAATAGGCAGTTATTAAGATACTTCTCAGCCAGACTTCTAATGACCTAAACTTTTCAAACCTACTCAAAACACCTACTACTTAATCATCAGTGAGATAAGGAAATTGGAATGTATGGTTCTCTGACAATCTATCTGAGGTTTTCTAATTATTATATAATTACTTAAATTTGATTAGCATTCACCAATAATGAATCCAAAGAATACTGAGACTCCAGTGATAAGTGTTAGGTAATTTATTTTGTTTATTTTTATTTTTTAATGTTTATTTATTTTTGACAGAGAGAGAGAGAGAGAGAGAGAGAGAGAGAAAACACACAAGTAGGGGAGGGGCAGAGAAAGAGGAAGACACAGAATCTGAAGCAGGCTCCAGGCTCTGAGCTGTCAGCACAGAGCCCAATGTAGGGCTCAAACTCACAAACTGTAAGATCATGACCTGAGCTGAAGTTGGACACTTAACCAACTAAGCCACCCAGGTGCTCCAGTGTGAGGTAAATTTCTAAAAGGAAGAAAGATGAAAAGGAAGGAAGGAAAGGAGGGAAGGGAAGAATAAAGGGAGGAAGAACGGAGAGAAACAAGACGACATAAATATCAGAATAAAACTGGAAATTCCAACCGCTATGGGATAGAAGCTGAGAAAACCGAAAAGAACACAGCACGCAAATAAGATGATATGTGCATGGAAACAGCTGAGATTTCTTGAGCAGTGTTGCCTTGATTCCAATTTCACTGGGAAATGTTACAATTTACTCAGAACCTGTAATATCCCACCTACTGTAGTGTGCATTTAGCTTACATTTTCAGTCTCCAAGATCCTCATAATGTACCACTAGGCAGTCTTACTGGTCTAGATTCCAAAAGAAGATTCTGAATCTCAGGGAGTCTTGTCCAAAACTTTAGTGAATAATGAGAGGCTCAGGATTTCAAATCACTTCTGCTTATGCTCCTTCAACTATGCTCTTTATAGCTATATTTAAAGTCCTACAAATAGCTCCATAAATTCTGGAAGAAAAGAATGTGGTCAACCAGAATGGGTGGCCCCTCTCGATGGAGGATCTTCTAAGGCAGTGGTTTTCAAAATGTGGCTGTGGGACCAGGTTGTGGGACCATTAGCGTCACATGGGAACTTGCTAGAAATGCAAATTCACTCACTCCCTTCCACAAACCTACTACATCAGATCTGAGGAGATGAGCTCCAGCAATTTGTGTGTTAATAAGACTGCAGTGTGATTCTAATGTGCACTCAAGTTTGAGAACCACTGTTGAAGATCAGTGTTACACTAAGACCCCATGATTTTTTCTTCCTTCCATTCTTCTTCTTCTTCTTCTTCTTCTTCTCCTTCTCCTCCTTCTTTCCTTTTCTTCCCCCTCCTCCCCCTCCTCCCCCTCCTCCTCTTCCTCCCCCTCCTCCCCCTCCTCCTCTTCCTCCCCCTCCCCCTCCTCCTTCTTCTTCTCCTTCTTCTCCTTCTTCTCCTTCTCCTTCTCCTTCTCCTTCTCCTTCTTCTCCTTCTTCTCCTTCTTCTTCTTCTTCTGCCATTTAGGGTATCTCTTGGGTCCATTCCTACAATTCTACCTCTAAAACTGTAAAATGTGAAGTAATTTACTTACCCAAGACCAGTGTGATAATCTTTAAAAGCTCATTATGTGCTAAGCTTTGCAATAGAGTCCAACACATACAAAAGTAAATAAGCCTCTAGTTTTCAACAACTTAAAATCTCATGAAAGAAACAAACACATAATTAACTTTAAAGCAAAATAGGGCTGTGATAAATATTCAAACAGGAGAATATAGTAGTTTTAAGATATAAAGCCGAGTAAATAATTCTAACTGGTGGCAATATGGAATGGGCTTTTCATCAAAGATGTGACCTTAGCGTGGTCTCTGAATAATGCAACAGGATCGGAGTAGAATCGTACTGAGGGCAGCCAGGGTAGGAGTACACAGAGAGCAACGGTGGTAAGTGCAGAAGGAACAATGTAGGAGAAAGCCTACATTCAACGTCCCTGTATGCTACCCTACATTCTCTTTCATCCATGCCTCTAACACTGTCACTTCTATGGGAAGCATCCTCTGGCTATACTAGAGTAAATGAATTCCCCCTTTAAGCTCACTCTATAACCCAAACTTTTGCTTCACTGCAATGATTACAATGGACACTTTTCTAACTTTAAAAATCTCTTTCCGTGTCCTCTGAGACTACAAGTTCATTAGGACAAGGACCACCAGGTCGATTTTGTCTATTAATATATACCTAGCCTATAACACAGTGCCTAATCTATAGCGTACGCACAGCGATATTTGTTTACTAAATGCACAAGACAAAACTGTGGGTGGAATACTTGTCAGGAGGAGGAAAAAGATGTTTTTTTGGAATCAGACAGACCTGGGTTCAAATCTTGGATCTGTCTTTCTTAAACTGTATAATCTTTGGCAACTTTCCTAACTCCTCTCTTCTCAAGGTTTTCATTTTAAAACAGAGATGAAATTACCTTAATGGAATGTTATAAAAGTTAAATGAGAAAACTTAAATGAAAAGAATGAGTATTTAAACTACTTGGCACATAAACAACATTTAACAAAATGATAATATTTAATGCCACATAAAAGGCAATACCTACAAGACAGATAAGATCTAATAAAGTTATTAAAGAGAAAAAAGAAAGGTGTTTAGGAGGATGAAGTCAGCTATAAACCCCTGCTACCCCAGTCCCCACGCCCATCCAAATAACTGTCATGATCCTCAGGTGATAGCTCAGTGAGAAGGGAATAGAGGACCGATGAGAAGAAGCAAGGGGTTGAGTAGGGAGGTTGGAGAGAGGGAAGAGACAGAGACATGGAAACAGGAATGAAGGAGAAAGGGTTCTCCCTGCAGAGCCCCTGCTGTCAGGTCAGTAGGGTTTTCCTTGTCTGGGGGTGCATTATGACCACTCCCATTACACACCTGACCTCTCTATTCCTGCTTGCTCCGTATCCACCCATTCGCTCTCCACCCATCTGTTAGTGCTGGATATCCAACTCAAGACAAGCGACTGAACGTAGATGCTTACATCCAGACACAGGACTGGAAGGGAAAATCGCACCACGAATAAAAGTAAACAGAGTAAATATAAGAAGCAGAAGATAATTGTTCTTGGAAATTAAAAATGGAATCTTCTGTCTTAAAGTATAAAAATACCCAGTAATTAATAAAATGGTCATGTCTAGATCCTGAGTTTCTGAATTATATAATTGAACGGAAATGCTCCCCAATAGAAACAAAAATAGATGATGAGAGCAACAAAATGGCACAAAAGAAAAATCTAGGAATTTAAATAGCTATATAAAAGGAGAAAAAAAGACAGGGAGGAATTAAATGAATTGCCAAAGAGTTCAAAAACTGCTCTTTTGATGAGATCAAATTGAAAAGATCAGATCCAATTGGATTGAAAAAGTCTACTGGTATAGGGGTGCCTGGGTGGCTCAGTCAGTTAGGCGCCCGACTTCCACTCAGGTCATGACCTCATGGTTCATGGGTTCAAGCCCCGCATGGGGCTCTGTGCTGACAGCTCTGAGCCTGGAGCCTGCTTCAGATTCTGTGTCTCCCTCTCTCTCTGCCCCTCCCCCACTCATGCTTGCTCGCTCTCTCTCTCTCTCTCTCTCTCTCTGAAAAATAAAACACTAAAAAACAATTTTTACTGGTGTCAAGTGGGAATAACAAAAACATAACCACAGTTAGACACATGCCAGTATGACTTTTTAAAATCTAGGGAAAGGTTTTTTTTTTTTTATTTTATTTTAACCCCTAAAGTCTCTGGAAAAAAAGTGCAATGTACATAGAAAATAGAGTATCATATTGATATCACATTTTTCATTTGCAAAATGCATACTAAAAGACAATGCAGTAATATTTCAAACTTCTGAGAAAAAAAATTATTTTCAAACAAACTCTAAACCCAGAAAAGTTACTGTATCATCCCCATACTTACTATTTCCTACAAGTGAGAAAGCAAAATTACATCAGAAAATTCAGAAGTAATTAATACAAAGTTTTTATATTGTTTTAAAGAAATAGCTCTTAATACAAGAACTAGAATTTAGAACTATTACTGTAAAGTATGCATCTAAAATCCCTGTCATATTTGGAAGGCAGCTTGTAATAGCTAACATTATATGGTATTTCCTGATGTTCTAAATAATTGGAATTCATTTAATTCTAAAAGCAATCATCTAAGATGGGCATCTCAGCCTCCACTTTTTACAGAAAAGAAAACTAGGGCACAGAAAGCCTACGGAATGTGCCCAGGGTCCCACAGCTCACGTGTTGAACTTGCAATTAAAATTCAAGCTCTTCACCATTTTCTTATACATTGTTTAGATATAGTGCTTCATTCACAAGATTTACAGAAAATTCTAAATTGAAACCACCTTTTATGAATTCAAGGGGGGGCGCCTGGGTGACTCTGTTGGTTACGTGTCTGACTTTGGCTCAAGTCATGATCTCACAGCTCCTGAGTTCAAGCCCCACATCAGGCTCTGTGCTGACAGCTCAGAGTCTGGAGCCTCTGTCAAATTCTGTGTTGCCTCTCTCTGTCCCTCCCCCTCCTTGTGCCTGCCTCCCCCTACTCTCTCTCTCTCTCTCTCTGTCTCTCAAAAATAGATAAAAAATTAAAAAAAAAGAGTTCAAGGGAAATCAGTGAAGAATATATTAGGTCTAACTTACAAGTTACTTGATGTAAAAATAGGAACAAGGAACATATGATTAGTCCAGTAAATATAATGAAAGGCGAAAGGACAGATAAAATCATCACGTATAGATAATAAAGTGGCGAAGTAATTCTCAGCCTATCAGTGATCATAAAAATTACAAATAGTTACACTACTTATTAAAAGTTTAAGATTTTTTTAACTCAGAAAAAATTAAAATTCAGTTTTATGCAATGACACACTTAAAAATGCAAAAGACAATTTGACAATGGACAAATATATGCAAAGGACACACACACAAAACAACTCCAGATCGAAGTGGATTCATTCATGAATTTTACCAAGCATTTAATAAAGATATTCTCAAAATCTTTCACAGAATCTTCCAGAGAGTTGAAAAGAAAATAATTCATTCACAATTATTTATGCACTATGTATAACCTTGATTAAAGCCTATGACTTTACAAAAATAGAAAATTAGAGCCCAAACTCTTCTATAATTGTAGATGAAAACCTTGCACATTGTATATTAAGCAAGCAAAATCCTACCGGATTATACAACTGTAATGATACATGATAACTCATATAATAAAGATGCAAGATTAATTTAAAACTAGAAAATCAGGGGCACCTGGGTGGCTCAGTCGATTGAACTTCTGACTTAGGCTCAGGTCATTATCTCAGGTTCCTGGGTTGGAGCCCCCATCAGGCTCCCTGCTACCTATCAGGGCAGAGTTCACTTTGGATCCTCTGTCCCCTCTCTGCCCCTCCCCTGCTCACGCTCTCTCTCAAAGTAAACATTAAAAAATTCTTAGAAAATCAATGTATTATATACACAAAAGACAAAATCATATGATTACTCATTGCTACAGAAATGCATTCAATAAAATCTAATGCCCATTATGATAAAAATCCTTAGTAAACTAGGAATATAAGGGATTATCCTTACACTGATAAAAGGTATCTCAAAAAAAATTACAGCAAAGATTAGACTTACTGGTAAAACTGCTTTTTTTCCCCCAGAGATTGGTGAAGAGACAATCACAACTTCTGTAAGCAATTCTATTCACTATAGAATAGCCAGTGCAATAAAACAAGAAAAAAGAAGTGCAATTTAAAAGAATTTGAAAAAGAAAAATGTAGTAATGATATTTACAAATGACATGACTGTGTTTATAGAAAAATTCAAAAAAATTTAAAGAAAATAGTGAGAATAATTTCATTTAATGAAATCTCTAGACACAAGATCAACAAGATCAAGGGGGAGAAAAAGAACCCTCAGGGATACTAATCTTTCCAAGACAACTTACACAGAGTGTTTGTCAAACCAACTGATAAGTTTGGATCTTATTTCTAAAGCTTACTTTAAGTCAACACTTCATAAATTAGAGTACATTTTCCCACAAATATATAATAGTAAACTGAATAGCTGTATTTATGGACTGGACATAATGTAGATATGAATATACTAGGATACTCCTTTCTTGACCTACATTGGTATTGTCAGGCTAAGAGTGTGCATAAATAAAACTGAGTGTTGGCCCTCTCCATGTCACAAATCCTAGGTAATGACCTCTCAGTGGATTGGCTAGTTTTTGAAACCTGCATCTGGAATACAGCACCTCATCTTAAAACTCGGCCATGATCCAATCTCTTAGCAGGAATATGAGCCATATTCCTTCTAGAACAGACAGTGGATTAGCAGAATTGCTTTCTAACTTGACCTGGCAAGTCTTTCATCATACGATTTATTAAATTCACCTAAATTTCCTAAGCCTCAGTTTCCTCATAGTTCATGTTGAGGGAAATATAGCTGAGGTTCATCATCAGAGGACAAATTACTTTTCACATGACAAAGAGTCAACATATTTGAAATATTCAATTCTAGACCACAACTATAAGCTCATCTCCTTGAAATCATTGTGAATCAGATTACAGAAAAAAAACAATTAAAAGAAAACAGCAAATATTCTATTTTAAGACTATGTATAAATACCAAAATTCCTTTCAAATTCTAATCTTTATTCTTTTATTTATTCACTCAGTACCAATTGTGTGTCATTTATAAGGAGAAGGCTCAGTCCAGCAAGAGAGCAGACACAACTGAATATGAGAGAGGCTAATGTCAGGGAGGAGACAGGAGACCCGAACAGGGGTGTTGTCTCCATATTTATTGAGATCACAAGATATCACCCACACCGTGAACATGAAGAAGACAAGATCTTACATACATAAATGTGGAGAAAACAATCAGATAATAATCATTAACTTGAATGTGTAAGAAGCAAAGGGTCTGGGGGGCAAATGGAGTTTGTGATCAAAGTACAATGGTATATTGGCATCAGATGGGAAGTAATTTCCTGCAGGGGATATGACAAGTTACTCTGATCCCATTACAATATCTCGCTAGCTAACCTCGAGCACTTTTGCCCCATGGTGGTAAGCTTTTTTCTAACCCGTTTATGTAAGTAGAACCTATTTCCCCACAGAATAGTTTTTAAGAATAGAGGAATTTGGCTGAGACCCAAATCTTCTCTGTGGCTTCCCACTTGCTGTTGGCTCCCCTAAAGTCACCCTCTGGGACTATTATACAAATGTGTCCATTCTCACATTTTGGCCCTGAGCCCACCAGTAGCTGAGAGGATCCTTCCCAAGTCCCCAAGTTCTGTGATCCAATCCAAAAACATAAGCCCTTTTATGGGTAATTTATAAATAATCTATTAAGTGAATAAAAATACGGTATTTCCAAATCAAAAGTAATGTCTTTAGAGTTTCATGAGGGCTCTAAATTGAATATTCTACCAAGAAATATGACCACTTGCCTGGCAAAATTGAACAGTTCTTGCAGCTCAAGTGTGCTTACCAATATTTGAGGTTCCTACATGTGTGGGAAAGGGTATTTTGTCATATATAAATCATCAAGACTGTTATGAATTTGTTGTGTTTTACAATTACAACTATTCTTGCTTTAAAAAAAACACGTTTATTTATTTTTTAGAGAGAGAGTAAGTAGGGGAGGAGGAGAGGGAGAGAGAGAGAATCCCAAGCAGATTCCACACTGTCAGTGCAGAGCCCAACACAGGACTCGAACTCACAAACCATGAGATCATGACCTGGGAGCTGAATTGAAGAGTCAGGCGCCTATCCCACCGAGCCACCCAGGTGCTCCATATTTGCTTTTTGATTAAAAAATTGCTCTTTATTGCCTTCTCTTATGTCAATGTTTGTTGCAGGTTATTTGATTCATCTATTACATATACATTTAAATCAAGAATGACTTGGACTTCACTTTGTCTAATGACTGGATTTTAAAGCACTGCTTTCACTATGCTTCATTCAATCACAGAATGTTTCCCCCAGCACTCATGTGGGGCCAGTCCTGGTTTGGAATGTGGGAACACAGCACTGAGCAAAGTAAGCCATAGTCCTTGCCCCTTGTGGCCCACTTGAGTCATCCATAACCTATTGTTAAAGCAAGTATGTAACAATCTCTCATAAGGTGTGCTTTTATTTTGACTTCATTTTGATAACTGAATTGTTTTTCAAGTGGAAGAAAGATGGTATAGGTGGTGTCCAGGGAATTTTCCTCCTAAAGGTAAAATACAATCAAAGCAGTTTGACACGTCAGCATCAAATTATGTCTAAGTTCCTATGATTTTCTTCTTCAGGAAGAAGAAATTCTGCTCAAGGAATTCCATTTTGGACAAGTACAAAAACAGTGTTCTTTGAATAGTCTCAAGCCAAAAACCACAAAGGCTTTACTACCTGCCTAAATCTGCTAATTTGGATCCAAATTCTCCTTAATAAATTTAATTCAGCACCGCCATCATGCAGTCCTCTATCAGCACTTGAGACTCGGACTCCCCTCCAAGCCTGTGCTGCCTCCCTCTCTCCATGACCAGGATGGGCTTTTATTTCCTGCTGGGTACTTTAGCTAAAGCCTCACTGCGTGTTTTCTGGGCACTGAATACAATTCCAATATAGGCAAGTTGGCTCAGTGAAAATTACTCCTGGTTCAGTATGTGCCATTTGCAGAGCAGAGGAATAGTCTTGGTAATCATTCCATTCATTGGTCTGAGCTGAACTTCTGATGGGAAATTGTAATGAGGCTGAATTACCGCTACTCCAAATACATGCATCTTACAGATGAGGAGAAGGGTGGGGTTTCCCGAACCACCCCATTGTTTTATGTGTGTATCTGTGCACTTTAATTCCCAGAATCCATTTTTATGAAGTCTCATCCCAGGAAAAAAACACAAGCTTTTAGGCTGGTCATGCATACCTGCTTTCTATCAAGGTTTCCCCTCCTCTTGGCTGTTTGCAATGAGACATTCTTACCCTATCTGCTTTGTCATATGTAAAGTGGGAAATTTTATATATATGCTGTAGATTTTGAAACGAGCAATGAACTCAGTAAAATTTCTAGCATTTAATTGGGAGTTAGTAGGTGCTCAAAACACACACACACATATATCATACATATTATATATATATTACTTATAATATATATAAATGTTTATCTTATTTATTTTTGAAAGAGAAAGGAGAGGGCAAAGAGAGAGAGAGAATCCCAACCAGGCTCTTCACTGTCAGTGCAGAGCCAGATGTGGGGCTTGAATCCACAAACTGTGAGATCAGGACCTGAGCCAAAACCAAGAGTCAGATGCTTAACCAACTGAGCCAACCAGGAGTCCCCAAAACATACAGTAATTGTTTAGTAAATGGCAGCTTTCTGCCCCTTCATTTCTGAATTTGTGTAAGCTTCAAGTCTGTTCCATTTATAATAGAGCAGTATTTAAATATGCCCTACAAAGTTTATGTGTTTGTTTATGTCAAAACTCAGTGAAAAATCAAAGGAGCTTCACAGATTAGCTGACCTCATGGTTTAATTTTTCCGATGTACAGGATGTTTTCTTGAAATAAAAGCTGTTTTGATACTCTGATTTGCTGGTCAAAACAGAAGACGAAGCCTAACACTACGTCCCTCACCCCCACGAACTGAGCCAGAAGGACTTCGTCGAACTTTTTTGACTCCATTAAAACTAACCTGAAAGCTACCAACCACATTTTCCATAGAAAATGATGATTACCTATAGATGAGGTAGTGTAGAACCAGCATAGACAAAAAGACATTCCCAAGATCACACAGACACTAGCTAGGATTAGTATCGAAGTGTGCAACTCTGGGGCCAACGTTTTACATTCAGCTTATCGATTTTATTCATTCAACTAGTATTTGTTGAGGAAACACTATTGCGCTAGGCACTGTGCCAAGGTTTGGAAGGGTTAAAGGTGGCAAAGTCGGAGCCCTGCTCCTGGGCATGTAAACAGAAGGGGAAGCCATTGACCACACATCTCTAAGTGAATTCAAGATGAAATAGGGCAAATTCTGTCAGAGGGAGCATAAAATACCATGGAGAAGTAAAAAAAGGAGTAATTTGTTTTGTTGGAACATGATGTTGGAAGCCAAGAGTAATTGCTTTTAAAGAGAGCCTTTAAAGAATGGAATAATTGCCAGGCAGAAATACAGAAAGAACATGCCAAGAGTAAGATAGGAGATGCACAAAGGCGTAGAATCAGGAAAGCATCTTCTAGGAATAATGAATATTTCAAGTTTGCTGAACCATAATTACACAAGGGAAGTGGTGAGAAATACAAATTTTAATTTTCTTCAGTGTTGTGCAGGGTCTTGAATGTCTGGCCAACAGGCTTGGACTTGATCCTGTATGCAGTGAGAAGCCATTGAGAGATTAGGAGGACTTGAAGGAATTATTTGGAACTGTGTTTCAGAAAGATTGCTCTGATGCTGATTTGGGGCAAAATATGCATTTAACAACCTGTAAATATTTTTTTCAGATATGGAATTATTGATGAAATTTTAATAGAATTGAGTTTTTAATAAATCTTAGTTTCAAACTTACAGAAAAATTGTGAAAATAGTATAGAGAGTTCTATATTATCAGTATATTCGGTACTTACCCCTATTTTTGACACCTTTAATTAGTAATACATTTCGGATACTTGACTCCTAACAAATACATGAATTACAAATGCTTTCTCCCATCCTATGGGTTGTATTTTCTTTTTCTTCATTGTATCTTTTGGTACAAAAGATATTAATTCATACAGAAAGATTAATTTTCAAGAAATCTAATTTATGATTATTTCTTTTTTTTTTTTTTTTTTTTTTTGCTGGTGCTTTTTATGTCATATGTAAAGAACCCACTGCCAAATCCTAAGTCATGGAGATTTACTCCTATGCTTTAAGACTTTTATAGTTCTAGTTCTTAAATTTAGATCTTTGATCTATTTTACATTCATTAGTGTAGATAGTTTGTGGTAAGGATCTAATTTCATTCTTTTGCATGTAGATATGTGGGAAGGATCATTTTTTCCGCATTAAATTCTTTTAGCATCTTTGTTGCAAATCAATTGAGCATAGATGAGTGGTCTATTTTTGGACTCTCAACTACATTTATCTATATACCTATCCTTATGCCAGTACCACACTCTTGATTACTATATGATTACTATAGCTTTGAAAGTAAGTTTTAGTGAGTTTTGAAGTACGGATTTGTAAGTCCTACAAATTTGTTCTTCAGGATTGTTTTGATGTTCTGAGTCTCTTGTAATTCCATAAAAATTTTAGGATCATCTTTTCTGAATGTGCATGAAAGGCATTTGGAGATTTGGTAGGGATTGCATTTAATCTGTTACTTACTAGGGAAAGTGTAGTCTTCTTAACAATTTATTTAGGTCTTTATTTTTTTCCAGCAATGTTTTATAATTTCCAGCATACAAGTCTTGTGCTTTCTTGGTTAAATATTTTCCTAAGTTTCTTATTGGTTTTGATGCTATTATAAATAGAATTGTTTTCATAGTTTCCCTTTCAGACTATTCATTGATAGTGTATAGAAATAACACTTATTTTTATATTTGATCATGTATTCTCTAACTTTCCTGAATTTATTAATTCAAACAGTTTTATATGGGGGTTATTAGAATTTTCCATATACAAAATTATGCCATCTGTCAACAAAGATGTTTGCTTTTTTTTTCCCCATATAGTTTTATTTCTCTTTCTTGCTTGATTCCTCTGGCTAAGACTTTTAATACAATTTTGAATAGTAGCAGATAAAGTGGGCATTTTTGTTTCATTCTTGATCTTCATGGAAAGTTTCCAGCCGTATATCACTAAGTATGATGGTAGTTATGGATTTTTTCATATATGCCCTTTGTCATGTCATCGGCAAGTAATGCTGATACACCTGTCACCCTATTTTAATACATACATCCCAATGGGTTAAATTCTCAGTGGTCCTATCTACTGTTCTACCAACTAATCACTAAATATGCCTTTTTTTTTCCAATCTGGAGAGAAAAGAAAGATACTACTAGTTATTGAGCATATACTATTCAAAAGGTATTATTAATTATTTTATCATTTCTCAATGTGGGGATTATAACCTTGGTTTTCTAATAAGGAAACCAGCAATTAAATACCTTATCTAAGTCACACATTAGTAAGGGATAAAGGTGAGAGATTTCAATGTGATTCTAAAATGCATGCTTCTGCTCTGTGTGAATTCTAGAACAGACTAGGCAGTCAGTCACAGAGGTATAGGTAGTATCTGGGAACTGGAGAATGACCTGGGGGCAGGGAACAGATTTTCTCTTGATAAGGAAAATGTTTCTTTAACAGAGGTTAGCAGGAATACTCAACAGTGCTAGTCACTAGAAGATTCACACCCTTCAAACTTGTTGGGGCCTGGGAATATTGCAAGGCCCTGAGGATAAGAAGGAACATACATGGAGCCAAAGTCTGGGGAGGACTAGGAACAAAACAGAAAATAACCTTCAGGGAAATGCACACAGGGAGACTAAAACTCTAATTGGTGAATGCATTGAAAAAAAAAGTTTGTTGTTACTTGAGTGTGGAACACAGGGTCTTCTACTAACATGGCCTGAGTTAGTCTGTTCAGGGAGGGGTTAACACCTTTGTGTATTGGAGGGGGAGTGGTACTTGGATTTAAACCCATGAAAAGAGAAACATTTAAGCTCACATCCAGGACCACTTCTTTCTTATCTCATCCATCTCTCCTACAAGCAGACTTTCATCTATATCGACAACTTGGAATACTGAAATGTAAAAATTTTCACCTCATGTAGAATATTCTCAGTATCCCAGCATGGGATATTCATGAGATCAGGAGCTACCAATTTTGATTCCCTGAGTTTAATTAACAGCTTTCATACTTGCTAGTTAGATGATTTAAGGCTTAGTAATGAAGTTCTTTTATTCTCTATTTCCCCATCTGTAAAATAGGGATGCCAAAACTATTCTACTTCATAGAGTAGAAGTTTACACTTAAAACAGTGGCTGACACATAATATGCATTATATATTTACTATTATTTTATTTGTACTATTATTGCCATTAGTGATGAGATGATGATGATAAAATGATGATGGTGTAGTGTGAATGCCCAGAACATGACCACACGAAACAGGTACTAAATGGTATTTTGTTGAGTGAATGGATTAATGAAAATTCTACCAAGGTAATTTATACCAAATTAATTTCTGCCAGAAATTTAATTAATTTCTACCAGAGTAATATCAAACCACAAAGATCTCACAATTGATTACTCACAGAGGCAAAGCAAAGCATTCAATAAATCAGGATTATTGGTACTCAAGATGCAAGGTGATTAGGATTCATATTCTTCAGATCCTTTATAGAGCAGTGAAATCAAAAGTGATGTTTGAGGGTAAGCACCACAAAAATGTTCACTCTATGCAGCACTTGAAGATTTCTTTTGATGACCAAATAAAAAGTACTGATTTAGCATTGTTAATTAGAAATAAAACCCTTAAAAAGCTTTCTTTAACTCAGTTGTTCCACTTGTGAAATAAAATAAATGCAGTCACAAAAGAAAAATTTTTATGCACATAGATGTTCACCATATTATGTATACTAGAAAAAATTTTTCAATTAGTTAAACATCTAAATACAGCAAGATAAATAAGCAAATTGGTAAATATACCATGAAAGGAGTATTAGCCAGAGTTTTCCAATGTTACATGCTAAGAATGCTGGATGTTACCCGAAGTTCTCTTAGAAGATATTTGTATTAGCATGTAGAAATGATTGCCGAATTCCTGGGGGAGAAAAGAAAAAAAAAAATCCACATATCTAGAACATGGTTTATTTAACCAAAGATATATGAAAAGATCTAGAAGTTCTTTGAATCTTCTGAGTTTTGTGCAAAACTCTCTTTCTATGGTTAGTGTCCATGGTTTATAGCAAATTCTACATCTGCCTGTACGACTTCTTATAAAGCACTAATGCCTGGGAGGAGGTCCCTTAAGTCCAGATTCATGAATCACCAGGAGATCAGTTACAAACCTGCGTATTGAGACAAAATATATCCGATACGATATCTACAGGCATTCTACTACAAGACTCATATGGGGTTAGGCAAACTACAGCCCATGAACCAAACCTGGCCCATGCCGGTTTTTTGTACAGGCTATAAGCTAAGAATGGCTTTTCATTTTTAAAGAGGAAAGGGGGTAGGGTAAGGAAGAAAAAGCCATGAGACAGAAATCCCATGTGACTTGCAAAACCTAAATATTTATCCTGACCCTTTACAGAAAAAGTTTGCCAACCTCTGCTATGAGTACAGTGCCAAGAGGCAGAAGAATTTCAACAGACAAACCTTATGTCTGTTCTTTTCCTTTTGCACACAAACTGAACTTTAATATTTTTTCTCAAAATGGTTTGAATTTGTTAACTAGGTGATTTGTGAACAGAACTTCAGGAATGACATTAAAGGTTGCTAAGTTGTTTGAAACTGAATGTTTCCAATATAAAGTTCACTGAATCTTAGATTGGAAAACAGACGGGAGATAATAAAGAGCACTGATTCTTTGCACAAAAAGGAATGTTTCTAGATACAACCAAATTGAGTCTTTGGTATAGACCTACTAGAACCTCCATTAGGTAACACTGTAAGAATGCTTAAAGCTAGTGATTACATACAACTGAAAAAAATCAAGACTTTTACTTTTATTTAAATAATGCATCATTCAGACTCATTTATCACTTAGCCACGGATTTGAGCCTAATAAAACATTGGTGCTCTAGTTCAATAGATTGCTATGCATACTTCCTCACACTAACAAAGCCCATCCTAGTTTGTGGGTCAGTGTTTAGTTTGGCTCAAATGTCTTATTTTGATAAGCCTTCACTGACTCACTCAAATTAATGAGGACTTCCTGTATCTGGCTAATGAAAGGTCTTTGCGAAGCCTATGAAATCTGCTCCACTTGTCAACTGTGGCCAGAAGATTCCAAACGTCAAGAGGGAAAAGAACATCATTCGATGGAACAATACGGAGGGTATTTCAAGAGAAGGCAGTCTACCAGAGCACCGTGGAAACTTTTGAGACTGTCACAGACCCAGGGCTTTGCTGGGGTCTTTGTCCATTTCTGGGTGAGCCAGCATAAGGCCCCGGAGAGAAGAACAAGTGCTCCAGAGCCAGCTCTGTCTCCATGTGGGTGAACCTGAACTAAGCACTTTGCTTTTTGGGCCTTAGTTTCCTTAAACATAAACTGAGGGTGTGTTGGGGTGGAGTTAAATGACTTAACAACATCTAAGGACTCAAAAGTCCTTTGTTGTTTGGATTCTGAGACTATTCTAGAATCTCATAGGAAACTGGCAGCAAAACCAGAACCAGAATCCTTTCTCTGGCCCCAGGCCAGGCCTCAATTCTACCTACTGTTCACTATGTATCACTGTCTATGCATCAGTGCTGTGGTATTTCTCCAACAAGTTGGTCCCCAACACCAATCCTGGAGAATGTCAGATTTGGCTGTACTCCTTGCTGTCTTTCTCCACTCCAGCCCACATCCATTCTCTGTTTAGACTTTGCCTGAGTTCTTTTACGGATGTCAAAAATAGAGTTGATCATTTCATGTATTCATTCACTCAACCTAGTATTTCTGAAATATCAAATAATCAGCACAATGTAACCAACATTCATTTTTGTCTCAATAGCTATGTACCAGGCTTCTGAAGACTTGAGATCTGTCCTCATGGTGACTTCAGGATCAACAGAACTCGTATCAATTTACTCACCATCTGCTGCTGTACCCACTTTGGCCCCAGCCAACCAGACATGCTGCACCAGGTGCAATTCCTTCACCTTGCACTGAATTAACATTCCATCAAAGTAACTTTATACCAAAATATTGTTTGAAACCTTGCAATTATTCTCCCCTATGACTCTCATCCTAGGTTACTCTACATATTGTTGGTGCTTAAAGTCAAATACATTTTCTTCACATTGTTCTTTACTTCCCTGTACCGCCTTCTTGGATTCTGTCTGCTATTTGATTTGAATGTGCATTTTTATGGTGAAGCTTACCTACATATGTAATTACTCTGCTATGCATCTCCTCTGAGCTAACCACAGCCTGGCTAGCCCTGAGAATTCCACTTCCCCTGTATACTCCTCTCCAGCAAAGGACCATATAAGGTCAGCATCCTACTTTCGCCCATATTGTTCCAGATCTTCCTTCATCCTTATGTAAAATGTTCTCCAATTGGAAATCATGCATCTGCTTCCAAACAGATCCCATGAAATAACAAATGGAGTGCATTTGCTTTTAACTGGAGAGTCACATGGATTATCACCGTTCTACCAGAAACACAGATTAGTGATTTAATATCCTTTATTAACACAAATACAGGAATATGAATCATTATGTAAACAATAAAGTTTGCTTCGCAGAACTTTAAAAACAAAGAAATTCTTGGGGAAACAACTTAACAAAAAAGGCTCTTAGTGGTGAAAATCTGGGAACCAGAAACTTCCATTTCAGCGTATTTAACTACTCCAAGACCACCTTAGTGTATAAACATCTATCTACCCACCTAGGCAGAATGCTTGAGCATGAGAAGGGCTGCCAAGAAGTTTGGGCAGGAGCCAAACAAGCAGCCAAGCTGAGATTCCAGGAAAGATATCAATCAGGTCAGACCCACCTGGCTGCTTTATGGCATCTGGAACTTTCCAAGACTGATGCTCAACATGCAGACCTTCGGACACAACCACCACACCTTTCCTTGCCCAGAAATTTGAGAGTTGGTGAAAGTATAACACTTATTTAAAGCTACTTTACAGATGAGGAATTTGGTGCATAGGGAGGAGAAATGATTTGTTCGCTATCGCAATGTCTGTAGTAGAGAAGTAAAACTCAAAGCTGCTTGTTTTCACATCTGTTTCTGTTATGCAATGTGATGATGGGTTGAACAGGAATTTTAAAAATATCACCATGGAAGAAACCAAAATGAATTAATGAATTAAATAATGATAAATATTATAAAATACATATTACACATAAATACATGTCATATGTAAGACATATAGGATACAGACAATAATCATTATGTATAAATAAATGTTAAATAGTAAATTTACTAAAAATAACAAAAATTCATTGCAAAGATAATTAAGGCTATAGCAAAATAGTTAGGTCTGAGATTAACCATTTTTTTAAAATATTGGTTTCCTATTAGTAGGTGCTTACTTTACACAGTGAGAAAACACTAAGCCTTCACAACAGGTCATCCACATTAAAGTCACATGTCCAACTGTTTGATCATTGTAATGGAATCCACTGATTTTGCTTTTCTTGTGAAAATTTTTGAAATGGCTAGCTGTTTATTATACCATACATGTAGTCAGAGTTCTTGACCTATAATTCAATTGAGTCAAGTATATCAAGATGCTGTATTAGGATCTAGAACTTAGAAAAACAGATTGAAACCAAATAAAAAAGAGCAATAATCCCTGCTTTCATAGGCTTCTCAGTCTGGTGTAGTTGAAAGAGACAAAACATATTATTCCAGTAGATCCAGGAGAAGGCCATCATTGCTGGGAGACCGTTGTGTACAGGAGACAGGACATAAATAGCTCTGGTTGTACATGTGAGAATAGACAACACCAAGGTAAGAAAGAAAGGAAGGAAGGGAAGGAAGGAAGGAAGGAAGGGAGGGAGGGAGGGAGGAAGGAAGAGAAAGGAAAGGGAAGGGAAGGAAAGGAAGGAAGAGAGAGAGAGAAAGAAAGAAGGAAAGAAGGAAGGAAAGGAAGGAAGAAAAGAAGGAAGGAAGGGAAGGAAAGGGAAGGGAATGGAAAGGAAAGGAAAGGAGGAAGGAAAGAAGGGAAAGAGAGAGAGAGAGAGAGAGAGAAATAAAGAAAAGAAGGAAACAAGGAGAGAAAGAAAGAAAGAAAGAAAGAAAGAAAGAAAGAAAGAAAGAAAGAAATTTTTAACCTGCCTTTCAGAATTCCACAAGGGAAACGCAATGAAACGCGTCTTCCCTAGAGTCCTGGAGAAAGAGAAAAGGTTTCCCACGTGTCCTAAATCATGGGGACCACAGCTATGGAATTCACTAAGATTATGACTTCGTTAATAAACAAGAAAAGAATCCCCTTCTTCCTCCTGAGAGAATTCATTACCCTCCAAATTGTGATCCCCTTTCCCAGGCATTTGGTAAGAGTGGAGGTGGCTGCTGTGACCGTGTTCATGTGTCTGTGAGGAGGACGTGGGCTCTGTTATTGGCACTTGTAATGTGGGGGTTGACTCGGGACATGCAGTAACTTGGGGCTCATGATCTCCCAGCAGCCTGATGAAGTAGAAAGAACAGGAGATTTCCAGCCAAGAAAACTTCCACAGAAATAGTAGTCTCTTGACTTGAAGCACATTATCCTACTGCCCAAGCTTCAGTTTCTTCATCTTTAAAGTAAGAATAACAGTATGTGCAGCATCGCCAGAGGATAAAATAGGATTGTGCACGCAAGACATCTGGCATGTAGTGGCCCACTCGCTGGTCCTCATGCTCTCTGTGCTCGCTGCTGGACCAATAAAGCGACCACCCCAACTGGGCACCATACTCCCTGACCCATCATAACCCAGCCCGTCTCGTTCACCACTACTCGTGCTCATTAGTCAATGCTTTGAACCTGCCATTGCTCTGGTTTAAAAAAGAAAAAGACAATTTGTCAGGTTGCTTTAACTTGCAGGACCAGGCACAAAGGCTTATGAGAGCATTCGATGCCCTGCCTACCTGTCATTCCAATCTCTTTTTCATTCTTTCTATGAAAAGCCTCAACTTCCTCCAAGCCCACGCACGAACACTTGTGGATGGGCGGACAGCAGCCATCACCTGGATCACCTTTGGCTTTCTCCTTACCCTTTAAATCTTGGTACTCTCTTTCAAGTTCAGCCTGACATGCCCATGTAATTTGGGCTTGTAGTGACAGCACCCTCTTTGGAAATATTATGGCATGTATCGTTTATGCCATTAACTTAGCAGATTCTCTTTTACAGCCAAATAATTTTCAGGTCCTTAAAGTGTTAGTCCTTGGTGGAAGGTGCCTTAAACCTTCCTTAAACTTAAAGGAGCTCTGAATGTCTCTTCTCCCCCGTGAGATGACAAGTTTCTCAAAGGCAGAAACCAGTTACCAATGTGTTTACTATCATCCACAGGATGTATAAAGTGGCGTTGTCTAGAGAAAAAAAAACAATATTCTTGCTGAAACAGTATGCACTTAGGTTTTGAGCACATTTAATTAGAATTGTTCATATGGGGGCACCTGGGTAGCTCCATTGGCTAAGCGTCCAACTCCTGGTATCGGATCAGGGTGTGATCGCACAGTCACGGGCTCGAGTCCCGCATCAGGCTCCACACTGAGCATGGGGCCTGCTTGGGATTCGCTCTCTCTCCCTCTTTCTCTGCCCCTCCACTGCTCACACTCCCTCTCTCAAAATAAATAAATAAAAATGTTCAAAACATAGTTGGCATGAATGAAGAAATAAACGCATGAATTTTCTCACCTCCCCAGCTTCTTGGGGATAAACTGTATGGGTCAATCACGAAGGATAAGAATCTGTTTTTTGCTCGTTCCTTGCTCACCACCTTCCCTTCCAGGTGAGTGTTCACAGCCTCAGAAAGCAGGCAGAAACCCACATGGCCATTTGCTTTAGTAGAGTTTTGACAAGCTGTGCTGCTTACCACCCTTGTCAGTTCCCAGTACAGCAGTAAGGTCACCTGAGCAATGGACTTGAAACACAATTGAAATAAACAGAGTAGATGGTGAATTTCTAGCCTGACTGCTCATAAGCCTATTCTTTCTTGGCCTCACTTTGAAGTTCTGCAAAAATAAGCCTGATGAAGGGACTCTTTCATGCTTCCCAGGCCCCATGAAACCTACCATAACACCTCCCACATTCTGTACATTTTCAGAATCCGCCTAAGGAAAGCAAACACACACACATGCCCCCTAGAGTTCTCTACCACTGTGTGGGCCTTTCATTTCACAGCCCTCTTGAAAGTGTTATTTGTGAGGCTTAAAATATGTGAGCTTGCAGGGGGAGGAGACAAGTGCTCTGGAGAAAATAACACGCTAGGATAAGCCACATCACATTGTTTCTTTGGGGACACATTTTGTTCTGGGAAAATGTCCTAATAGCCTCTGATTTCAAAGTTACTGTGTATCACAGGACTGTGCCTGGGAAAATACAATGACATTTTCTATGATGATATTGTAGTGAAATAATAGCTCTTCAGTCCCATAAGCAGCAGATTGACGTGCAACATCTATTAGAAATAGTGAGCGTTGAATATCTAATCCATCAAAGGGCTCCGGGGACAGGACTGGTTTCATGGTGGGGGTGGGGGGCAAATTTCATAAACTAAGGTGTGATACAAATTTTAGCACAATGTCAGCTGCTTTTTTATTCCAACACGAAAAACAGAGGTGTAGCTAACTTGTTAGGGAGAGAGTACCATACGGTGTACAAAGCACTGGCTTGGATGACAAGGACCTAAACCCTGGCAGAGGCACCAGAGTTGAAGTATAAGTCACTGGGCTTCTCTGTTTTAGTTTCCTAATTGTAAAAATAGATATAATCCCACTTCATAGGGATTTTTTCTTTCTTTTCTTGAAGATTAGAACAAATGTACGTGAAACATACAAACCATGTAATGGTGGTTACTCTTGTCATTATCTGATGAACACGTTAGCTGTGAAGTCCCTTCCTCACCAGCACTGAGTCATCTACCCTCACGCACAGGGAAAGCAGCGCTACGACAGACTTCGAGCATTTTCACGACCGCTGAAGACACTCTGGCTTTCCTTAAGTCTGCTGATAAGATAAAGGCTGTGAAACAAGGAAGCTGTTGTGATTTATGTGCCATGAGACTTCACGTGCTCCCCCAGAAATCTGGTTCCCTACTTTCTAGGCAGTTTTGTTTTAAAAACCAGTACGATGCCCTACGACCAGATCTCTAGACTCCTGGCCTTCAGAAATTCAAATTTTTCCCATTCGTATATGAATTTTCTATTGCCTCTGAAACAAACTGGCTTCCACCAAGGCAAATTTATTATCATAAGGTTCTGTCAGCCAGAATTCTGATGCCAGTCTCACTGAACTACAAACAAGGGATCAGCAGGACTGTGTTCCTTCTAGAGGTTCTTGGGACGAATCCATTTCCTTGCTTTTTTTTTTTTTTTAATGTTTATTTTTGAGAGAGAGAGAGCACGGAGTTGGGGCAGGGAGAGAGGGAGACAGAGGATCTGAAGTCTGCCCTGCGCTGACAGCAGAGAGCCCGATGGGGGGGCTCAAACTCACAAACCATGAGTTCATGACCTGAGCCGAAATTGGACACTTAACCAACTGAGCTCCCCAGACATCCCCATTTCCTTGCCTTTTAAAGTATCTAGGAGCCACTGACATCCCTTGGCTCATGGTCCCCTTTGTTCCACCATCAAAACCAGCAACATTCCAGCTCTCTGACCCCACTTCTCTTGTCACGTTTCTTTCTCTGACCCTTCCTCTTCTGCCCCTCTTCCTTTTAAGCGTCTTTGTGCTTACACAGAGTCCATGTGGATACTCCCAGATAATCTATTTTAAGATCAGCTAATCAGCAACCTTACTCGTATCTGCTACCTTAATTTCCCTGTGCTGTGTAACCTAACATACTCACGGGTTCTGAGGATTAGGACATGGACGTCTTGGGGTAGCTATTATTCTGCTAAACAGAATTTAATTTTAAATCTTTTTCCAAGAAAAGAAGCAACCTTGGGGCACCTGAGTGGCTCAGTTGGTTAGGCATCTGACTTCGGCTTAAGTCATGATCTGTATTGACAACTTGGAGCCTGGAGCCTGCTTGGGATTCTGTGCCTCCCTCTCTCTCTGTTCCTCCCCCGCCTGTGCTTGGTCTCTCTCTCTCTCTCTCAAAAATAAATAAGCGTCTATAAAAAGAAAGAAAGAAACAGCTTCAAAGAACCAAGTTTTGCCATCAGTGAGAAGACAATCTAAACATTTATTGTCAGTTATGTGTCAGTCACTGCACATTTTTTTAAACTCAAACCTCAGGACAACACCCTTAGGTAGGCTAGCAAAGGGCCTTCTTGCCTCCCTCTCCCTATCGCTGTAACACTAGAGTAGACCTTTACTGTATTACACATAAATCTTGAGATTCCAGAGAAAAATAACATTCTAAGAGAACAGCAATCAGAGTCTGTAACTGAGAATTTCAAAAACTACTCTTAAATGGGATATATTACTTCTAATATTTATTGATCAACTTATATTTACCATTTCCTGGGCTAAACACCTCTTACTGGTGCGTAATATTATTTAAATCTTACCAAAAATCCTAAATGGCAACTATCTGTATATTGAAAAAAAAGATTTCAATAGTTTGGGAAATTGTTCAAAGACACACACTAGTAACTGGCAGAATTATCATTTGAATCCAGTTTGCCTGACTTGAAAACGCACCTGTGAAACCATTATGCCAACTGGTTCTGAAACTGGGTCACAGGGCATGTCATGAAGACTGAAGCTTGAAAGGATTTTAACTTGAATTCGAAACAATGTATTTAAACTGTATCAGAATCTGTGTCCGGCCTCCAATGCCAATTTCTTCAAAGGAAGAAACGTTCCTTATAAAAGTTAAGTGTAGGACATTCTCTTGGGGAAAAACAGGACCCTTAGCTCAGCAGAGAGGGATAGGTGTACATTTTGGAAGGTGTGGTGTCTGAACAACCAGGAAGGATATGTGTTCCAAACAAAACACAGCAAGCATAATAACATGGAGATGTCAACCTCATAGAACAGGCAAAACACTGGAATGTTAAAACTAACGGAACACAAAATGTGAGAGGGGAAATGAAATAGGACAGGTAGACAAAGCCAAATGTTTAGGTCTTTGAATGCCATGCTAGAATTTGAAACACTTCTAAGCAGAATTAACAGGACATCTGTAGTTAAAAAGAATGTGGGGCGACCACAGTTAAGGGGGGAATGGGACATGTTAAGCTAATGCCAATGCCTCGAGAAGAAATGTTAACGTCTGGGAGAGGAGTAGTCGGTAATGATGGAGGGATGGAATCAAACAGAGAAACAGTTGGGGAATTTTGAGTCCCAGCCCCTGAATCAAGCAGGCCTCCTGAGGCAGTCTGGGCTGCTCTGTTCCCTGGGTAAGTGGCAACTTCTGTAAGCGGCTTGGTGCCAGTGGTGAGGCACACGGAGGTGACCTCGGAGGCCCGCTTCTTCTCTGAGACTCCAACTGAATCGCTTTGAAGTGCTAAACCTCTTCTGAAGAGGCATAATTTAGAGCCTGCCTCAGCCTTTGCAGCAGCCCTCGGCCTTTTGGGGGAAGATTATATTTTCCAACTGAAGTCTGCACGAGCTGTTTTGGTTTTTATCACAGGTCCCCGCTAGAAACTCTGGGTAAGGTTTTCATCCTCTCACTGGGTTGCATACGATTCACATTGTGTTTTGATTTGTTTGTCCCGGAAGAAAACCATCCTTGGATTTCCCTGGCATGAGGAGCGGTCTGGGAGGCACACAGAGAGCAACTGAAGAATATTTGCCCATGTCCTTGCTGATGGCCTGACAGTGGTCCACAAATGGATAAAGAGTTCACTGAAAACAAAAGGATGGGCCTTACTCTTCCACCAAATAATGGTGCCCACCTACCATTTAAACATTTCTCTGAACATGCATATATTTGCTCATCACCTAGCGGCACAACAGGTATTTGCTGGGTGAGCTACTCAGTGAACAAACACTGAGTCGTTTGGGACCCTTCTATGAATCAAACTCGAGGGAGGTGTTTCGTAGTTCCATGGCCATGCCACACCTGTGACTCAACCTCTCGTCTTCAGTGCCTCCTCTGCAAAACAGAGAGACTATGGACTCACAGCAAACACGGTGTCAGGCAGAAATGATTAAGCAGTGATGCACCTGAAACTGGCCAGGTAGAGGCTGGAAGAGGATGTTTGATTTCAACACTTTTGTACAAAAAGGGTTTAGCATCTATTTCCTACCCAGAGTTCATTTCTGTCTACCGTAAGAATACCCAACACCCCCACCCCCACCTATAGGCACAGAACACATAAGCAAATCGTAGTGTAAGGCATTCAAAGAAGAATCAGAGGGCTATGGAACTTTGCAAAGGTGAGATTTCATTCTTAAGTAATAGATAATCAGAGATGAGGATTGATAGTTGTTTTTGAAAAGAAGAGAAATAATAATGTAATTAGCGACCTGTGGATGTTGAGAGCTGTCTGTACGCCAGGCACCATGCTACATGTTCCTCTTACAATGATTTCAATTTTACTCCTCACACTGCTTGCTCATTTGTTTCCCCATTTTTCAGGTGAGGAAACTTATGCTGAGGGAAGCCCTATGTTTGTCAGATGGTGCACAGCCAGTATGCTAACAGAGGCAGCGTGGTCCCTGACCGTCCAACTCTAGAGCCTGTTGCTCACATATTCTTTACTGCAAAACCTTAGCCACACCTTCAGCTAAGCTAAAAAAAAGTCTAAACATTTCTGTAAATAATCCCACAAAGTAGAAATAAGTATATACAGACCAATATGGAATAGGAACAACAGAAAAGACGTTCATGAGAAAGAAAGTCTGTAGCACTGGACGATAACAAAACGGAAGGGGAACCAGTTCTCAGAATTTTCCTCCACCCCTTAGTGAGGAACTGTTGGGAAACTGATGGCAGACTATTACTTTGTAATCCATCTTGTGCGTCTGTGGGGTATGTGAATGTGCAGCAAGATAAGTTCTTAAAAAACAGATATGTGAAACCAGATCTGATTGTAGAAGATTTCTCCCATGAATATTTTGCAGGTCAGTGTGTGGATAGTAAGCCGAGAGCAGGCTCAGCTTTTTATCTATACACTGATGAGAACTTGCAGAGGAGGAAGGAGAGGCAAAATGTCTCAAGTGCGTGTAGGTTTGTCAGGCTGCGAGAAGAGGCGTAAAGAGGCAAATGGCCCAGAGCACATTCATGAGCTGTTTAGGGAAGATGGAAAACTAAATTCCGTGTTAAAAAAAAAAAATGAGAGTACTGAGCTTCAAAGAGCTTTTTGAAGCACAGTGGGGGCCTGAGCATGGCTGGGGCCTGGTGCTCTAAAAACGGAGGCTAGGGAAAGGGATTTCAAGTGGTGAGAAGCCAGAAATACAGGTGTCGGCCACGTGATGCATTACCGATAAAATGATACACAGTGAAAGACAACCTTGATGTTATTCCATGTCTCTACCGTTTATGAGGAACTTTAGCTACTCTATTCTTCCTGTCATTAAATTTATATATTTAATTTTACGGCATGCCTAATATTTAATTTTATGTTGTTTGCACTGCTACAAATTAAAACCCAATCACTACCCCTGAAGCTTTAATAAAGTCTGTTTTATAGACACAAGCATCTCTTCAAAGAAATCACAGAACACAAGTCGCATCCCACTCCTGGATGGGTGAGGACAGAAGAAACATAGGGACTTTGGTGCAAGCAGAAACTTACATCAGTTTTCTCCAGACACAGGTGACTACAGCTAAGATCTTTCCTCTATACTAATTACACTAAAATAAATGAATTAAAACTTCATACACACCAAGAAATCCTTCTGTCATATTTATTTTATTTTATTTTATTTTATTTAAGAGAGAGAGCATGCAAGTGGCAGGGGAGGAGGAGGAGGAGGAGGGGAGGAGGAGGAGGGGAGGAGGAGGAGGGGAGGAGGAGGAGGGGAGGGAAAGGGAGGGAGGGAGGGGGAGGGAGAGAGAGAGAGAGAGAGAGAGGGAGGGAGGGAGGGAGAGAGAGAGAGAGAGAGAGAGAGAATATCTTAAACAGGCTTCACATGGAACTTGAACCCAGGACACTGAGATCATGACCTGTGCCAAGTGAAAGAGTCAAACACTTAACCAACTGAGCCCCCCAGCCCCCCACCCTGTGTCATATTCTTAAAATCCTAATCTGAAGGAAATTTCCAGAAATTATTTGACATAGGCAGGTATCTAAGGCAACTCGCATAGAGTAGTAAATGAGGAACACCTTGAAGTCAGACAGCCAAGGACTGGGAGCTGAGCAATGCACTGGCTGTTCACTTGAAATGTGGGGCAAGTTACTGAGCTTCTGGAAACTTTAACTTGGCTCTTGGTAAAATTTAGTTACCAGGACTTCTCTCACGGTGTTATTTTGAGTGGTAAATGACATAATAATGTAAGTTACTTCCTTTAGAACCAAATATATTGAAGGCTTTCACCCTAGAGAAGGGCAGTGGGACAAGGTCTGGTACAGAGAGTTGGGAAAAGCCAATTCCCAACCTCAGAACAGAATACACCCCAAGCCAGCTGGGGTGCCCAAGTAATACAAACATCCAAAAGCACCCAAAGGACCCCATGTGTGAAAGAATTGGCCAACCCTCAAATACTACAATTTTTAATATTGCTCTTCTCCCAACAATAGAGGGTTATACAATAAATTCCTTGAGACCTAGAGCCATATCTGTGTTCTTCACCATGAAACAGCGAATGGAATTATTAGCTACCCAGGGAGTATTTTCTTAATTGAACAAAACTAAAAATCAAACATCTTCAATGGACACTGGTGGCTGAATTTAAAGCCTCTTCCTGGCACTCTAAAAGACCTGAGTAGGAAGAAAAAAATCATAAAGCATGTAGAACACCATCAGCGGCTCACAAGGGAAGAATATGGGAATGGGTTTTCTGAAGGGATTGCCCTTCATTGCCAAGGATGATGAATGGCCAGGCTTCAGGCAGATCAGATAACCTGAACCAATATGTGAAGGTTCATTAACGAGCCCATGGTCCCATTGGCACAGCATCACATGTCACCCAGGATGTCACAGGTCATGAAACATAGGCACTTGCAATTTCCCACTGGGATTGTGTTTATCTTGAATTATTTACCACCAGATTTCCTGACAGTGGGAATAGGCCAATAATGTGGTTTTTGTATGGGGGTGGGGGTCCTCAAATTGTAATTAATCCATTTCTAAGAGACTGAATGGATCTTACAGAGCCACAGTCCATAAATTACCACAATTAGCGTCTTTATGGCATTATGCAAGTTTCATGGCATGAGAAACCACATTTCCAGAAAGAACAGTGAGTAGAAAACACTTTGGAATAGATTGCCTCTGATTCCTGTAAGGTGGCATTTCTTTCAGGCTACATTAGGTCCAATCATTAGGGTGAATACTATCCATTGGGGAAATGGATGACAGAATTTCAAAGAAGGGAAAAGGGAGAAGGCTTTTCATCAAAAAGTACGTTCTAGCCCCAGAAACCATACATAGAGAAAATGGCTCTGTGAGAAATAATTACAATTTGAATGCGTAGACTCAATAACTTGTGACCTTTCAAAGACTCTCCCGTCCCCTTTGGGACAGAGCCCAAACTCCGCAGCTTAAGGGGGACTGTTGGCCCCTCAGGGAGCTGGCTCCCATCCCCTTTCTCCAGCCTTCTCTTGCAGGCTCCCCACTTAAACACTGTGCTCTGCGTTACACGACACTACTTGCAGTTCCCCAAACACACCACGTTTTATGTTTGGGAGCCCTTTTCCTTCCTGTCCCCTGTGCCCGGAATTCTTTCTTCCCCTTTCTGCCTGGTAGACCTGAATCCCTAATGATTCCGTTAGAATGCTGCCCCCTTTGTAGATCTTTCTCGGATGCCCTCGGGCATGGCTGCTCCCTCTCCTCTTCTGTGCCACCAATGGTCTCAACTCACTTTTCTTATAATGCCCAGTACCCTGCACTGCCATTGTGAGTGTTCTTATCTCTCTCCACAATCAGGCCATGAGCTCTTTCAGGACAAAGACAATGTCTCATTCTTCCTGTTTCTCTCAAGCTTGCCAGAGAGACAGGGAAAGTATACATGCCGTAACAATATGGTTTTGATGAAGACAGGGGATGCCACAAATCCCCGGAACTCTCCCATAATGCATATCAAATAAAGCAGATATGAAATCCAGATTGAATGTGAAAACATGGGGTTGATTCTGCCATAAGACAAAATGACAAAAGATGCCATCAATAGGCTAGTTTTTTCCTACAGGGTTTGAGCAGGTTACTGTAGTTGAGAAATGTGCAAGGTATTACATAAGGAAGTAGTTACATATTTTATGGGTGACTTGTTCCTTCTACCTGGAATTTTCCCACCTTTACGAGTTCACATTTCATCTGTAAGTGTTTTGCACAGCTGTTCTGTTTTGAAACACATATGTGGATATGTGTATATATGTGTAATTCTGAATTCAAAGAAACATGTCAAAACACACAGCATACTTATGTGAGCAAAAACCTAAAGTAACAAACTCACTTATTGTTTGTTTACCATCTCTCTGTCCAAGACTAGTAGTTTGAGTAACTTATTACCTTTTACCAGACATTACATTAAAATGTTGTCTCCTCTCATCATTGTCAGATTCTTGATTGTGGGAATTATGTCTGATGCTTCCCTATACCCTGAGGAGAGCCCCTATGCTTACTAAGTGACTAGCATGAATGCCCCTACTTGGCACCCAAAAGGACAAAGATCACAAAATCCAGCCATTGGTACTGATGAGTTATAACAGACAAAGCCTTGTTTAACAATTAGCTTTGGGACTATGGTAAATGCAGCCATAATACTGAATTGTCTGAATGTTTACCCTTTACTGTAGACTTTTTTCTGCTATGGGCATCTTGAAAAGGGCATATAAAATTTAGGGAGCAAACATTCAGAACTACACAATCTGTTCCAGGAGATTCTAGTTTCTTCTACGAGCAGGTAAAGGAGAAGCACTCCGTAAAATGGTACAACTTGATGCTACATTGAGGCTCCACCTTCAGATTGGTAAAACTATCTAGCATTTTGCACCTCGTAGGGTAATTAAAAAGATGAAAAAATATATAGTATTTATATGAGCACTTTAAATGTCAACAAGTATGATCCAAACGTAAACGATTATAATTTACACTTGCCCTATACCAATTTTAGTCACCACTAGTTAGCATTAAAGACCCTCCAAATTCAGATCCAAATCTACCTATATTTTCATTTCCATTCTCTCCCACCTTAGGCTCTAATTCCAATTAATCAAAATGAATTATTCTCTCCCTCACGAACAAAGCCCATATCCAATTTCCTCCTCTTCCTCCCACTCCTCAACTTTTACTATCTGGGATTTTCTCCCTCTTTCTACACTGATGAAAATGCTATTAATTTTACCAATTTAAGTCCCAGCTTCAATTTCATTTCCTTCCATGTATCCTTCTCTTTTGTGGATTTTATAGTACAGTATAAATAAATGATGTAGTATAAATAACAAGATGTCAGAATATCTGGGGTTAATTCCACTGGGGCAATTCACAAGTTCAGAGTCCTTGGTTAAAACACTTGGCCACCCTCATAAAAAATGGGGCTAAGTAATATCCCTCACTGAGTCTCATCAAACCAGACGAGCTAGTCAGTGAATCAGTCAACCCCTAGTCAACTATACTAGGAACTGTGGGAAATAAAAGTGAGTATGACATATCTACTGTCCTCAAAGAGATCAGAATCTTGTAGGAGAAATAGGTAATTCAACTAGTAACAATGGCATTGCAACTTGGGTGTACTAAGCTCTGGGAGTACAAAATAGCCTGCCAGGTATTTTCAGCAAAAATATTTATCTTAATAATAAGCCAGATCTACACACCTGCCAGTAAGAATGTTCAGATAAACATGGAAAGTCTGAGCTCACATGCCGTAGGTTGGATACTGGCAGTGGGAGAAATGCAACCACAAATGAGAGGCTCTTTCCACTCAGTATAGCAGGTTGGTGGTTGGTGCACTCCCCTTTCCCTGTGCCATCCCTTGAAGGTGGTATGCCGTGGATTCTAGGGGAATCACGTGTGTTCTGGGTGATGGAGACAGAAATCATGTCCACTTTCATTTGGAGAAAGTGGAAGCAGAGTGAGTGATTCATCTTGTTTTAATGCAAGCAGATGGCAGGGTCATGGGAACTTGTTTAAAGCATTAGTGAACTGTCTCTTCAAATTAAGGACTTTTGAGAATTAAGAGTTCGGGGAAACCCCCATGACTCACAAGATTGTATGCTTTCGCCGAATGATCAGGCATCTAACCCCCTGAACATTAAACCACAAGGAACATACAAGGGCATGGCTGATTGCTTTAATGAAATGCAGGCATTCCGATTCAAGACAACATGTGGTGGGAGATAACCAGGGACAGCAAGAACTTCCCAATGAGCCACTCTCTACTTAGTAGAATCACAGGCTTTGAAGAACCACAGAGCAGTCTGGTAGAAATATAGTAATGATGCCTGAAGAAGCTTTCAAATATGAATGGGTTTGAATCATAGTCCAGAGTTTCTTGGGCTTATATTCAGAAGGGCAACATCCTTACATATTGAAGATATTAGGCATCTACCCTAAAAATACAAATTAACTTTAAAAGGAATTAATTGATCTAAAAGCTCAGAAGGCCTGTGCATAAATATTTACATAACTATTTATAATAATGTTTTAATTTATATTTTATATTATATTTTAATCATGCTAATCAAATAGTATATATTAATAATGAGTCATTGATAATCAAATTAAGATATTAAAAGGGAAAACTATGACCTTGTCTAGATTACAGAAATCATCATTTACCTAGTTAGGAAAATAGCTTTATATTGTGATCCTTTGTAGCCATCACAAAAACATAAGAGATATACAAGATATTTACACGAGACCATTGTATTTTGCATGTTTTATACAAGAAGTTTTTAGGTTGGCAATTTGGGGCTAACATGAAAAGAAAGTTAGATACCTGCAAAGGCCACTAAGCCATCAACTAATTCAAATCCAGTTTGTTACAGTTGAGGAAAATCAGGTCAGATAAAACAAGTGACTCTCTTTAAGCTCTGTAGCAATGACTGGTAGAAAATATACCAGAACTGAAGAACATGGACTAGACATGATTTCAGATCTAGCTCTGAAACTCTTAAGCTCAAATTACAAAACTGCAACCCTCAATATCCATATGAGATAGGCATTTTCTATGAAATACATCAAATAATACATAATCCACTTGATTAAATGAAAAAAAATCATGACCTACATAGGGTATGAAATCTAAACTCAACTGGTTTTTCTTTACTGAATACAGCAAACCAAAACTTGGTTTAAGTTATTCACATGCTAAAATAATCCTCTAAAAAATATGAGAATTAAATTCCGGTCTGCTTCAAATGATTTTTACCACTATCTTACTGTCTGAAAAGTCATGTTCTCTAAAAGAAATTTTAGCATGAAACTGAGAGTTCTATAGAAAATACAGTGTTACATTCTTAATCTAAAAGCTGAGATTGATAGCATAATTTTATAACATCTTGGCAAAAAAAAAAATCCTCAGTCTTAAAATAAACTCATTGCATGGGTCAAAATACTCCAGATTCTAAGGCTGATCCATAAAAGAAGTTGGGTTTTTTCCATTCCTCATCAAATCTGCCTTGATTAGGACCCAGAACTCCTAAAGGGGAGAGAAAATGTATCCTCCCTTAGAAGGGTCTGTGCCTTGGTGGACCAAAATGGAAGGGAGGGTGGACCCAGAGCAAAGGGCAGCCTCCTTGGCTGGCAGGAAATCCAAAGCAGACTGTGGGAAGTACATGCACATTTGAAGCGTTCTTTCGAATGATGATCAAGGTCAGTGTTTCTAATAGGCAGTGGACTCGGTGCTTTAGGAGAAGTCTGCATAAACCCAGAAGGGTGTCGGGCCACCAGTCAAGCAGCACAGGGACCAGAGTAGAACTCTTATTTCAGCTGGGACAAGGAAAGGCTTCCCTCAGGAAAAATAAGATCATTCTCAAGGAGAATTACAGATGGACTGGGGCAAAAAAGAGGCTCTCTTTTGGTGAAGGTACCAGTTTTGTTACAGAAAGAGGAAAAGAGAGAGTGGGATATTAAAAAAAAAAAAAAAGCCAGAAAAAGAATATAAGACAGTGGAGAAAGATGTTAGGGATGGGGAAGAAAGGAAATCAGGGATCTTAGAAATTTCAATGCTTCTGGAGCAGACACTAAAGGATTTGGAGGCTCCCAACTTTTACGGGACTCACAGCTCCCACTGCAGATGTGAGCCTGGGTCAGTGCAGATATGTAGAATTTGTCACAAGACATGGGAGTCCTTCCTCAGCCACTTGGTAGGTGGATACCACTGAGTAAATCACCTTCTCTCTCCACACATCGGTATTCTTCTATAGAGTTCAAAGAGCAATGCTGCACTCACAGTCTTACTGCGAACACTAAAAAGTAGTGTACGTGAAAGCATTGTGTAGACCGTAAGTTGTTATGCACACGGCCATTATCATGCCACATGCAGATCATATGATGTTCACGGATGTTTTACCTCCATGTGCTTTTTTTTTTTTAACCATTTTTAACATTTATTTATTTATTGAGAGACAGAGACAGAGCATGAGCGGGGAAGGGGCAGAAAGCAAAGGAGACAAAGAATCTTAAGCAGGATCCAGGCTCTGAGCTGTCAGAACAGAGCCTGATGTGGGCTCGAACCCATGAACAGTGACATCATGACCTGAGCTGAAGTCAGATGCTTAACTGACTGTGACACCCAGGTGCCCCCAGTGTACTTCCTTCTAAAGTAGAGCTACCAAGAGTGGCTCTAAGTGCACAACCAAAAAACTGGGATGAATCCTCACAAATTTGGGACTGGTTCTGGGATTACCTTCCAGTGCAGTACCTTCAACTGCCCTGTCCCAAACCTTCCTGCCCATAAAGTACACAGAGACCCTCCTACCAGGGGCACTTTAGGACCTGGGGGTGCTGTAGCAGATATTCTCAAATCTTTGGTTTTCTGAAGTAAGTGGTAGAAGGAAAGTAGCTAATGCTAAATTATAGTAAAATGCACACTTCTACCTTTTGGATGCTATGGAGTTCAAATTATGGGCTTTGTGTCTCCAAATACCAACCTTCTTGGTAGGTTCATAAATACCGACCAGTAAAAAAGTAAAAGGAAGGAATGCGTATTTTGATTTGTTTCACTTTGAATCGACAGTTTAATTGATTTTTTTCATTGATTTTTAAAAAAAATAGTTCAGAGATAGAAATATAACCTGGGGGATTGTTTTCTTCCCCCCTCAACTCTGAGTTTGTAAGACTGTAGCATTTGAAATCTGTGAGACTTACATGAAGTCTGGTCTTTGTTCTATATCAGTAGAAAACTGAGTGGGGAGGTGACTTGCCCAAGGACGCCAATGACTGGCTATCAGACTGGGGCTAGGATCCAAATCTCCAGATTTCATGGCATCACATTACACCTACTATGAGCTCTTCTGGAACAGCGATGGGTCCTCAATCCCAACTGCATAGTTTTTAAGGTTTTTTAAATGTTTATTCATTTTTTGAGAGAAAGAGAGTGAGCAAGCACACACTCCAGTGGGGGAGGGGCAGAGAGAGAGAGAGGGAGACACAGAATCCGAAGCAGGCTCCAGGCTCTGAGCTGTCAGCGCACAGCCCAATGCGGGGCTCGAACCCACCGACTGCAAGATCATGACCTGAGCTGAAGTCTGATGCTTAACCCCCTGAGCCACGCAGGCACCCCACACCAGGGAGCTTTTTCAAATCCCAGCACCCCAGCTACCCTACATATCAAGTAGATCAGAATCTCTGGGGATGGGACCCAGACATTATTACTTCTTTTGGCCACTCAGCAGACAAGTTCCCTGGCCTAAATGACGATATAAAATTCTGTATTAATATAAATAATAATGGCTTGATTTATGGGGCACTTGCTCTGTCCTAGGTACTGCATCAAGCACTTTCCCTGCTTTAATCCCTTTCGTTCCTCACTACAGCCTCATAAACTAAATGCTACTATTTTTCTCCTTTAATAGCAGAGTAACCTGATGTCTACCCAAGTTTAACACCTTGCTCTAGGTCATGTAGCTCTAAAGTGTCAAGGTCCGTAGGGGACCCCAGAGCCCTTACGAACTAGACTAGACTACATCTCTAATCTGACAGAGACATAGTGAACAGCCGGCCTTCTATGGCTGACATAGGAGTTCCCAAGGTTGGTCCAGTGACTACTGCTTCATCTCTCCCTACGTCCTGATAAAAGTTCATTACAGATCAGCAGCTGATCTTAAGGTGTGAATCCTCCGTCAGTCACACGAGTATCCTGAACTTATATATGATGCCAAGTATTATCCTGTAAGAGGACATGGGTTTTTGCATGGCATCCCAATGGGCAATTCCCAGGAGAGCATGGGGCCACTATAAGAAACTAGACTTTACACATAGTTTTGTTCAGGGTTTGTTCCACTTGACTCTGTTGACTACCCAGATGCCAGGATGTCATGGTACAGTGCCCCCATGTCATCTTGATCTAACCACCCATGGCAGTGCCTGATGTCCAGCCTCCAGATTTCATTTGCTTACTTCCTCCAAAGTCTAACTGAAAGAGGTGGAACCTATGTAGAGTGAGAAATGACTCGCTATCATGGTTATTTTAGGATTGTTTTTACAAACTGGAGTCCAAGGGCAAATTCTCAGAGGTCTAGAAGTTTCCTATAAGACTTTAAAAATTTTTGACATCATGGACAAACTTTTAAAAATTAAAAACAGCATATTCTGAATTATCAGAATGACTGCATTATTTTCAAATCCTTTTTCACAGTTCCAGCGTGCCAGTTTGTAATTATATTTACAAATGAGTTTCCCAGTCAGATCGTGCCACTCTAACTGTCCCAGGCTAATGAAAAAAGAACAAAGGCAGATTCAGTAGGCAAATGATGAATTCCGGCCACGTGAACTCCAAACAGCATCACTGTGAACTGCAGGCATGAAGGTTCTGAAGCAATACACAAAGTGGTGAACTTGACTCCAGGCCAACAGAGTAGGAAAGGCACATTGACATGAAGGGGATAGTCCGTCCACGGACCTAGCGCAAGTGGCCTTCAGTTTCAGCAAAATTAATTACTCTTGACAATTCAAATTATTTTTGCTTTTGTAATGTACTTGGTTTTAGCTTGTTAATTTGTTTGGACTTCAGAGCAGTATGAATGAAAAGCATAAGGAATTTAGCCCTTGTTTTACGGGTATGCGTATTTAAATAATGAGAGGATAAAATAGTCTAATTCCATATTACAGGGTCTGTGAAAAATTTCACCTTGAAAAGGATCCACACACACACTGGACATCAGTTCTGATCAGGGTGGAGGCTTGGCTCCTAGGGTTCTAGGTGGTTCCCCAGAGGTATTCTGGACTGCCAGGATCAGCTACCCATGGACCAAGGGTGGATGATACAGGACATGCAATACCTCGTACAATTTCATTGGCATTTCAAGAGATTTAACTTGTTAATTTTTTTCTATTCTTAGACTTGTATTAATATTCCAATTAAATTAGAAAAAGAGGAAACAAGAAAACAGGATGTGTTTTTAATAAACTGAACTTCCATTTGGTTTTATTAACATTGCCATGGAAATTATCATGAAAACGTCTGTCTCAGAATGTAACGATAATATCAATTGTTTCTATTCTTGTGATAAAAAGAGGCAGTAGTAGGTGTGGCACTGGTCCATGTGTAGACAAAATAGGAAGCAGTGCCACTTAATTGGGAGTCTTCCCACGGGAGGAATGATCTTGCTCCTCTATGAATTCCTCACACCCAGGCAGGTCCTAACACATGACAGGTACGTGCTTGTTAAGTTCATTGCCATGCCTTGCTCCGCATGCTGCTTTCTGAGACTCATCTGGAAGCTCAGCCCTGCCCCTAAGTGTAGGGTCCTGGGAAGCAACCCTACGACAGAAATCCTACAGCTTGGAATCAAGTCAACCTCGATGCGCATCTCATTCTCTGCTCCTGGTAGCTTGACTCCCTGATTTGGAGCTTCCAGTTCAGGGAAAGGGGCCCTTGAAACAGATCTTTCCAGTTCTTCCAGAGATTGTGTTCTGTCTCTGAATGTAACCACCCTGGGGCTCTCCCCTGCCACGTCTTCTGGACCAGTCATCTGCTTGCCTCCACCTCTGCCCATTCTACTGCCAGATTATGCCATCACTCCTGGAGGAGGTGATAGGTGTGGTGACAGAGTCTGTGAGACTGTGGGCTGGGCAGGCACGCAGTGTGGTTCAAGCATGGAGACAGCTGATGGGCTGCTTTATACCTGTGTGGTCTTGCCCAGGTTATTCACCACTCTACACCTCAGCGTTCTCATCTATAAAATAGGCACAAAATATAATTTATAAGAGAGTTGCGAGGAACAAATGAATTAATTTGTAGGAAGCATTTGGAACAGTGCCTAAATCACTGCAAGCACTCAAAAATGCTGTTTTCTCTCATTTATTTTTTTGTTTTGGTGTTAATTTCTTTTTTAGGTCTCTCATACCCCCACATGCATGCCAAATACCCCTGGTAGGCTCTCCAGCCACTTAATTTTGGTATTCTGACCAACTCACTCCTATCTCATTTGGTTAACCCCTCCGTGCTTCCCTAGCAGAGGGCCCCCATAGCACCAGTTACATCATTAAACAACATCTAACTACTATTTCATAGTCTTTCATTGTTGTAGGGCCAATCACCTGAACAAACTTCATTCAAACACTTAACCTGTTGGGGTGCAAAAGTTAGGGCTTCCCTACAATAGGATGCACCCTTTCGGGTATTGTAGGCCCAAATCCACAACACCCCAAATGCACATAGTCCCTACTGTCCTGTAAGCAACCTTCTAGGGGTGAGGATATAGTGACAGACTCTACACAGCCTTACTATGAGACATAGGCATTGAGTAGGAGATCAGACTGGTGAAGGTTTAGAGCAAAACATAGGAGTAGCACAAGATAAGTCCAAGAGAGCCACTAATGGCATGAGAACAGGAGAGGCTCACCTTGGTCATTGTTCAGAGCTTTTCGGTTCGCAAAGCACTACATTCTCTCATTTTATCCTCACAGAAAACACAATGAAATGACAGAATGTGTTTGAATGACTAGGACAGTGCTTGATACATTTTCACCAGATGTCAACCCTTTCAAAGTAGCTGATATGCCCATAAAATGAGGTTCAAGGGCAGTATAAAAAAAATGACTGTAACTTGAGTAATTTTGAGGTTAGCCTAATATGCCCTTGCTGACAGCTTAAATAACCCATAACCTTCCCCACTGGTGATTTTTGAGACTCCAGTTCCTGCTTTTCTGATTCTTTCAATTCTGCAGTCTGCAGCTGGGAACTTTCCCAGACTGGACACTGGCATTCTTAGAACTCCATTTCTATAAAACCGCTTTGACTTATATTAAACTCTTGAAACTTGAGATATTTCTCTTGCTCTCTACAATGTGACTTTTGTTTACACCTGTGGTGTCTGGTCCTCAAAGGTCACCACCCCCTAATGTTCACACCCTGTGTAAATACCTCCCCTGAGTGGTAGGGACCTCTGATTTGCTTCTAAGCCAACATAATATATGGAAAAGGTGAAGGCATTTTTCAGATGTAATTAAAGTCCTAAATGGGTTAGTTTTGAATTAGTCAACAGCCTGGGGCATCCTGACTTAGGTGAAGTCTCTTAAAAGGAGAAAGAGGACTGGGCCCTTTTGAGGTGAGAGCCTAGCCTTGCTGGCTTCATGATGTGAGTGGCCGTGTTGAGAAAGCTTGTGTAGCAAGGAACCATGGATGGACCCTAAGATCAAAGATGGCTGCCTCCAGCCCGTAAGAAGCCCAGGCCTTCCCTCAAGAGCCTCAGGGAAATTATTTCTGCTAACAACCTGAATACTTGTAAAATGATTCTTCTCCAGTTGAGCCTTCAGATGAGAACACAGACTGGTTGACACTTTAATTGAAACGTTGTGAGAACCTGAGCCAAGGACCAGTTAAGCTGTGCCCAGACTCCTGACCCACAACCCTATCAACCAATCAACCAATCACACTTACTTAGAAAAACTATAAAATTACATGAAATTGAAACAACAATTGATAAGCCTGGGGTTGGGGGGGCAGGAAACATAATAACAAACAATATCCAAACCAAATGCAGAATGGCCAGTTCAATAAAATCATATTGAATTTAACTTGAAGTTTGGAACATTTGCTGTTTTTTTAGTCTCCAAATTCCTTCCCAAAATGCACAATTGTGTGTAGCCTTATTAAAGAAACAAGTTGAAGCCGCCCTATATTGACAGGCAAACATATTTACACCTAATGGGATCCCAACGGGCATAAGAGAATCCAATGGAATGCACAAAAATACAAAGGGTTTATGGGTGCATCCCTGTGGTGGTTATCAAAAGAGCCAAGTAGCTCAATATTCTCAAGTGGAGTCAAGATGGAGAATGTTTGTGGAAAGGCAGGCACAATGGGGAAATAACACTGAAAGAACAAATACACACATCACAATACCTACAGAGCCCCTCTTTGTTATTTTTCAAAGATTTTTCATGCATAGAAAAGGAGCCTGAGGTTAAGCAAATGTGTGCTATATTAATAAACATAGCACATTAGAAACTCTGAGTTTGGGGCTTATTAATTTTGTTAAGTTTAGAATTAAGTACTTTAAGACAAACTTACTTTAGGGAGCCCCATCACTGACCACTCTGATGCACCTCTTTGCACCTCCAGGACAGACAGCGAAGAGTGGCAAGACAGAAGCTAAATGCTACTCAGTAGGCATCTATGCACAGAGGAGCTATGTGTATGCAGTCGCCCACAGATGCAGAATTCAGTGCTGGGAGGAATCTTGTTTTCTTTACTCCGACTTTTCATATGGGACTAGAAAATCTACTTCAAACTCTTCAAAAGTGGTCTGTTGTACTGTTGGTCTCATTTTTTAGAATGTTCTTCTCTTATTTGTTTAATCATGCTCATTCTATACTTATCTTCTGGAAAGATTTTGGACTATTATTACCAACTTCCAGCAGCCCTTTTGAGGTGCAGATCATTGTCATTGTCCCTGACTATTTTCTCTTCCTCTTAGGAGCTCATGGCAGTGAAGAACAGAGAGGAAAACCTTTGGCCGAGATCAGAACCCTGTAATTAGGCTAATTGTTCTCATATCTCTCCCTCTTCTTCATTCCTAAGACTGATCCTAGTGACCAATATCTTTTTTTTAATTTTTATTTATTTTTGAGCAAGAGAGGGGGATGAGGGGCAGAGAGAGAGAGAGAGACAGAGAGACAGAGAGACAGAGAGACATAGAATTTGAAGTAGGCTCCAGGCTCTGAGCTGTCAGCACAGAGCCTGATGCAGGGCTTGAACCCACAGACTATGAGATCATGACCTGAGCCAAAGTTGGTCACCCAATGGACTGAGCCACCCAGGCATCCCTGATGACCAATATCTTAACATTGCTCCTAGTAGATCACTCAACTCGGGATAACTCATGACCAAGTCCACTGATACTCAAACCATGCTCTGAAGAGAAGAAGGAGGGCATGGGTAAAGTTTCTACTCAGAAATCAAAAGAGAAGCTCTACTTATATGTGTTTACATATTGAGCTTCTATGCAAAGTCTCATTTGAAGAAAATATTCTATTAAAAAAAAGTTGGAAAACTGCCAACCTAATCCATTTATAATTTCTTCATTCTTCTTAAGTTTTATCTCACCTTTTTACAAACTTGACCCAGAACTTTGAAGCCAGAAAATTTGCATACCTGAATGGAACACTAAGATTTTGATATGGTACAGATGTAATATAAAGGAGTCATGCATAAAATTCAATGAGCAGTTAATCTTGAAATTAAAACCAGGAGCAGAGGTTAAAAAAAAGGGGGGGGAGGGATGTAAGTTTGAATAAAAAGAATTGCTTGATAGAATTCTATCACTTAACAGAAACACACCTTATATTTTATTATCTATGATTTCATTTACAATATTCCTTTTTTAAAGACTTTTTATGTGTTTGTATTTCTTTTGAGAGAAAGAGACCAGGGAAGGGGCAGAGAATCCCAAGCAGGCTCCACACTCAGTGTAAAGCCCAACACAGGGCATGATCTCATGACCATGAGATCATGTCCTGAGCCAAAATCAAGAGTAGAATGCTTAACTGACTGAGCCACCCAGGCATCCCCACTTATAACGTTCTTGAAAAAGCAAAAGACAAAAAACAAAAAAATAGTAACAGAAAATCAGTGGTAGCCCAAGGGAATTTGTTGGAGTAATGGAACTCTTCTGTATCTTGATTATGTAGTAGATACATGGTAACATGTGTTTGTCAAAACTTATAGACATTTAAGCTTTAAAGAAGGTGAATTTTATTGCATGTAAATTATATCTGTCAGATGACATTGCTTTGTTTATAGAAAATGTGCAGTATTGATTTCATCAAAATTAAAAACGGTATTTGCTGCAAATGACACCATCCAGAAAGTGAAGACACACCCACAGAGCAAAAGAAACTATTTGCAAATAATCTGACAATGGACTGTATCCTGAAAACATAAAGACCACTGACAACTCAATAAAGTGAAAAAAAATAAAATAAAATGGAGAAAGTACATGACTAGACATTTCTGCAAAGATACACAAATGGCTAATATGCCCATAAAATGACAATCACTATCACTAGACATTAGAGAAATGCATGGCAAACCAATGAGATAGCACTTTGTGCCCACTAGCATGTCTATATTAAAAAAGAGAGAGAGAGAAAGAGTGAGAGAGAGAAAATAACATGGCTTGAGGAGGATGTGGAGAAAATATAACCTTCCTACCTTGCTGGTAGGAACATAAAATGGTGTAAACCGATACTTTGAAAAACAGTTTCACAATTCTCCAAATTTAAATACCGAGTTACCATGTGATTCACCAGTTCCCCTCTGGGTTACATACCCAAGAGAAATAGAAATATATATATACATAAAAAATTGTACATGAATTTTTTCTAATTTTTTATTGAGGCAAAAGACACATAATATAAAATTTACCATCTTAACCATAAGTTTATTTATTCTGAGAGAAAGAGAGAGAGTGCCCATGTGTCAGGGAGGGGCAGAGACAAACTCCCAAGCAGGATCCAAGGACTGTGAGATCATGACGTGAACTGAAATCAAGAGTCAGACGCTTAACCGACTAAACCACCCAGACTCCCCACATCTTAACCATTTTTTAAATTATTTTTTTAATGTTTATTTATTTTTGAGAGAGTGAGTGAGAGAGAGTGCAAACAGGGGGAGGGGCAGAGAGAGAGGGAGACACAGAATCCTGTGCCTGAGCTGTCAGCACAGAGCCTGTCGCAGGGCTCAAATTCACAAACTGCAAGATCACGACCTGAGCTGAAGTTGGACGCTTAACTGACATTTTTAAGTGCACTGTTCCGGGGTATAAAATACATTCATAAAGTTGTGTGATCATCGCCACCATCCATCTCCAAAACTCTTTTTAATCTTATACCATTGAAATACTATGCCTATTAAAAAAATACCCCTTCCCCCTCTTCCCAGTCCCTGGCAACCACCATTTTACTCTCTGTCTCTATGATTTTGACTACTCTCAGTATCTCATATAAGTGGAATCATACAGTATTTGTCTTTTTGTGACTGACTTATTGCACTTAGCACAATGTCCTAAAGGTTTGTTCCTGTTGTAGCATATGTCAGAATCTCAAGACTGAATATTCTATTTCACGTACATACCACATTTTGCTTATCCATTCATCCCTCAGTGGGCCCTTGGGTTGCTTTTACATATTGCTTGCTGTGAATCACGTTACCATAAGCCTGGGTGAACAAATATCTCTTTAGAACTCTGCTTTTCAATTTTTGGGGTATATATACAGAAACGGAATGGCCGGATTATATACATGAATGTTTACGGCAGTGTTACGTACGTAAGCCAAAAGTGGAGACGACCCAAATGTCCATCAACTGATAAAGGGATTAAATATGGTATATCCGTATAATGGAATATTATTCCACAATAAAAAAGAATGAAGTACCGATCCAGGCTACAACACGGCTAAGCCTTGAAAACATTATGCCAAGTTAAAGGAGTCAGGCCCAGAAGATCACAGATTGCAGGAGTCTATTGATATGAAATATTCAGAGTTGGCAAATTTGTAGAGACAGAAAGCAGACAAATGCTTGCCAGAGACTGGGGTGCAGGAGGTAATAAGGAGTGAATGCTAATGGGTACTAAGTTTCTTCTTGGAGTGATGGAAACGTGCTGGAATTAGCTTGTGGTGGTGACGGCGCCAATGTGTGAATGTGCTAAGCCCTACTCAATGGCACATTTTAAATGGTGAGTTGCATGGTATGTGAATTATGTATCAATAAGGCTGTTAAGATAATTATACCTCAAATTTGACTGGAGAAAGAAAATTTTAAACTTCCACAGTCCAAAGAGGACACAACACAGAAGCAGAAAGTCTCTCTCAAAAAGCAATATGTGTAAATGACGAATAACCATATAAAAGGGTTCTCAGGTTATCGGTTCTCAAACTAATGCAGATAAAACAGAAAGGAGATATATTTTCCCCAGTAAGATTCACAAAAATTAAGGTTCGGCAACACCCGGTGTTGGTAAAGTTATAATTAAAAGGCCTTTCCAACCTTAAGACCTGGAAATGCTCAGCCGAAACAAATTTTCTAGAAATAACTTTTGCAATTTGCATCAAGCTGTGGGATGGGCATAACTTTTATCTAACTTGAAGGGTGTGGCGGCACAGGATTTATAAACAAACATTCAGATCTGTCCCTGCAGTGTTTGACATGGGAAGAGGCCTGCCACAGGGTCCTGGAGGGGCCCTGCTGCCACAGTCATCAACCTGTGCCTCCAGGCTATAAGGAGAGGCTGAGGGGTGCTGGGAGAGACCCCAGCCAGGAAACTGAGACCTGAGGCACTTAGTGGTGCTCACTGAGTAGTACAGACAGGTTGGCTGAATACAATCTGGTCCAGAGTTTCTGTATTTCAACAATGAGTCGGGACTACTATGAATATGGACCGAAATCTGGCCCTATAAAAATACTGGTGTTGAAAACACCTGCTGTAGACAGTATCACAGTGTGTTTACAATGGCAGAAGAACCAGTGTTCAACTTAAGGGCACTAGTTAAGAAAATGAGGTATATCCAGAAAATATGATGGTCTCTGGCCATAACACATGATTTCAAAATATACACTTGTTAAAGATGCAGAAGTATCTATAATATAAAACTGAATGGAAAATTATTTAACGACATGGAGAATAAAAGTATGAAAATTTAAAAGGTCTCATGCATGTATGCCTGTGTGCATAAATAAAGAAATATCACCTGGGGGGCTCCGGGGTCGCTTTGTCCATGAAGTCTTTGCTAATCCAGACCAAATTCTTGCCATCACACAGCTAGGATCCCAGTGATGTATAAAGGGAAGAGAGAAGGGTGAGTTTGGGGGCAAGGGTAAGCAACAATAAAATGATAAATTCAGAAAAGGAAACAGTCTATGGATGCAATTTACGAAAGTCAGCTATAAGATGGGGGACTATTTAGCAAGAATGGTCAGGGTGGAACTCCCTGAGGAGATTGACATTGACACAGAAGTCACCATGATAAGAAAGGGCCAGATGTGTAAAAATAGGGAACAAAGATTTCATACGGGGAGAATAATAACTCTACAAAGTTCCAGAGATGAAGGTCCGGTCGGTGTGTTCAAGCCACAGAATGATGGCGAGAAAGGCGGGGATGCGCTGAGCCAGGGAGAAGTGGTAGAAGCAGACAGAGACCAAACCACACAGACCCATGGCTGTCTTGTCCGGTGTGGCACAGAAATTCGGCTATTTTTTTTTTTTTTATGTGAGATGAGAATCCATTGCAGAGAAAGAAATATCAAGTTTGCTTTACTATAGATTACCAGGCTGCCGCTTAGTGAATTTGCTGTTGGAGATGGGGGGCAGATTAGAAAAAGGAAAACAGCAGGCGCCATTACAGTAGCACAGGTGACGGATGCTGGTGTGCATGGCACTGGCAGCTGTAGACACAATAAAGCAGTGAGAAGGGTTCAGATTTGGGGAAATTCTAGAAATAGCACTCCCAGGATTGCTGATAGATGGGATGTGGGGGTGCGGGAAAAAGGAGAGTCAAGGCTTTCTGTTATGTCTTTGACTTGAACAACTGAGTGAATGATGATATCACTGGTGAGGGGAGGAGCAGATCAGGGTATTTGGGGGAAATTCCTGAGTTCTTTCCTGGAAACCAACTTTGGGATTCTGGGTAATTATTCAGGTGAAGATGTTGAAGGCTGTTTGATACTTGTACTTGGAGCTCACAGGGGATGGGTCAGAACTGACCATCTCAGTTTGAGTGTCTTCAGTGGGGAGATGGTAGCTAAAGACAGGACACTGGCTAAGATCACTTAAAGAATGTGGTTGGAAAAGAGAAGCCGAATATAAGATTGAATTCAGGAGCCCTCGAAAGTTGGAAGAAGAATAGAAAATGGAACAGAGACTGGGAGACCTTTTTTTTTTTAATTAAAATGTTTTATTCAGTTTTGAGAGAGAAAGAGAGAGAGAGAGAAAGAGAAAGAGAGAGAGAGCGCGAGCATAAGCAGGGAAAGGGGCAGAGACAGAGGGAGACAGAGGATCCTCCGAAGCAGGCTCCGTGCTGACAGCAGAGAGCCCAATGCAGGGCTCGAACCCATGAACCATGAGATCATGATCTGAGCCAAAGTAAGATGCTTAACCAACAGAGCCACCAACGTGCCCCTGGGAGACCTTTTCTTTAGAAGGCCATGCAATAGACATTTGCACCTCTGAAAGCTAGACCACACCTTGCCTATGGCTACTCATGAAAGAAGCCACAGGCAGTATACAAACAAGGGGGTGTGGCTGTGTTCCAAGAAAACTTTATTGACAAAAGGAGGCAGCAAGCAGACTTTGGCCAGCAGCTGTGAGGTGCCACTCTGGAACAGATAGACAGGAAGGAATCCCGAAGGTGGTTGGCAGAAAGCAAACGGATCATGGTACCAGAGAAACTTGGAGAAGGTACTTTAAGATGCAAAGGACAGTAGATCATGTCTGAGAAAAAAGACACCTGAGCACTAAGCTGTCCAACTATACAGGTCTCTGTGATTTGCTGAAGGCAAGGTGGTTTTCTCCAATACCTTGGGGATATAGCTCCTTCCTCCTCCAGTGTCCTACACCAAAAATCTTTTGACAAATCTCCCCCTCCATCCTGTAGGTCTCCAATAATACCTGAACCCAGAAGGCTTCTGAGGTAAACAGAATAAGAGACCCCCAAGGTCTCTTATATGGACCCCCAGAAGGTTATGCTAGCCCACATCATCTGTAATTATGTGACCTGTTCCAGATATGCAGATATGACTGTAATAGGATCTTGTGATAGGAAGATAATTATCCCAAATTACCCGGATGGGCCTTAGGTAATCACGAGGGTCCTGTCGTGGACTTAATGTTGTCCCTCAGAATTCCTATGTTAAAACCCTAACCCCAAGTATCTCAGAATAGGACCTTGCTTGGAAACAGGGTGATTGCAGATGTACTGAGATCAGAGGAGGTCATATGAAGTAGGTGGCCCCCTAATCCAATATGCCCTGTGCCCTTACCAGAAAGGAGACATTCAGACATGAGCAAGCACACGCAGGGAGAGTGCCGTGTGAGGTGAAGGTCAGAGGTCATGTAAGAGGTCGGAGTGACGCTTCTATAAGCCAAGGAACACCAGAGATTGTCACCAAACAACCCGAAGCGGGGCAAGACGTCAGGGCCAGCCCTCAGAAGGAACCAGTCCGCCAATATCATGACCTAGGACCTCCAGGCTCTGGAACTGTGAAAACAAACAAACAAATAAATGTCAGCTGTGTAAGCCACCTGATTTGTGGCTTCGTACTTTGTTACTGTAGCCCTGGAAAATTAATATATGTTCTTGAAAGTGAATAAGGGAAGCGGGAGAAGACTGAAGGTGGAGAAAGAGGCCAGGAGTCAAGAACAGGGAGAGTCTTTCGAAGCTGGAAAAGACAAAGGAAAGCATTCTCCCCTGGAGCCTCCCAAAGGAACACATCCCTGCTGACACCTTGATTTTAGTCCAGGGAAACTCATGCTCGACTTCTGACCTACGCATCTTCATGGTAATATATTTGTGTGGTTTTTAAGTCACTAAGACAGTGGTGATTTGTCACAGCAGACACAGAAAATGAATATACCTCCTGAGCATCAAATCCCTCACACACACTCAGGCACAGGGTAATTCTTGTTCTGTGGGCTGGACAAGAAGCGACTGAAAGCCAAGTGCCAGGTGTTACTCCTAAGCTGGTCTCTAACGCACTGCGCATGCCCAGTAAACAAATGCGGGTTAATGTATGTCTAATGACTAGGCCTCTCACCATTGCTCTTTCCTGCTTTCTCTACCTGCCTATGAGCGTATTTGAAGTTTAATTTTCTGGCCTTGAAGCTCCTGTTCTTTACCTTCCTTAATCAATTTTAATACATTTTATTGGACCACTCTAAACTGTCCTAAGCTCTTCTGAAATTCAAGAACAAAAACAAAGAATGACTTTGAAGACCCAGCAAGAAACAGGACCCATTAGGAAAGTGTCTTTAGCAGAAGGTTGTAATGTGAAATCACTTGAGCTAATTTGCTGCAAATCACTGCTAAATCTATTGCAGTGGGCAGATCTGAACGGGCAATTTCACAGGAGGAGATGAGCTGACCTGATCCTTACCCATCTGCAAATCCATTTAGTCTTATAGGTGAAATAATAAATTTCATTATGGTTTATTGAAAACATCTTCTTAATGATTATAGATACGTGTGAAATCATTGATTTTTTTTTAATCTTGGAAGTGCATGTCTAGCTATACATGCCCTTGTGCTAAATATTCAAAAGTACGAAGGAGTCTACCAAACCCTGAGTTAATTACAGATTTTCCAGGATGTCCTTGATTGCAAGCTCAGTAGCAACTTCAGAGTCAAAATGTTGTACTCCCTGTAACAGAAAATCCTTCATACCAGATAATGGAGAGTCTGGCGATAGTTACAATTTTGTCAAATCCAACCAGATAAAACCTCAGTTTTAACGTGTGCTGAACATCTCCTCTATGCGGCTGTAAACTCAAACATTTATTTATTTATGTTATTTTTATTTTTTTAAATTTATTTCCTTAGAGACAGAGCAAGGGAAGGGAAGAGAGAGAAAGAGAGAGGGAGAGAGGGAAAGTGGGAGAGAGGGAGATAGGGAGACAGGGAGAGAGAGAGAAAGAATTCCAAGCAGCCTGTGAGCTGCCAGCGGGACATGAAGCCAGATGTGAGGCTTGAAATGAGGAACCATGAGATCATGACCTGAGCCAAAGTCAAGAGTCAGATGCTTAACTCACTGAGCCATCCAGGTGTCCCTTATTTATTTATTTTTTAAGTTTATTTATTTATTTTGAGAGAGGCAGAGACAGTGTGAGTAAGGGAGTGACGGGGGCGGGGGGGGGGGAGAGAGAGAGAGAGAGAGAGAGAGAGAAAGAGAGAGAGAATCCCCAGGAGGCTCTGCACTGCCAGGGCAGAGCTCGACACGAGGCTTGAACTCACAAAACCATGAGATCATGATGTGAGCCGAAATCAAGAGTTGGACGCTCAACCCACTGAGCCACCCAGGCGCCCCACAAACTTTTTTTTAAAGTTATCACATGTGCTGCACCTATTTTATCTAATGAATAATCGCCACAGGTATATGAGGTAGATATTCTTATCACTAATTTGTAGGTGAGGAAACCAAGACTAAGGGTATTGAACAGACTTCTCCAAGGCCAGGCAGAAAATCAAGAGCAGAGCCGAAACCCGGGTGTGTTGCATGTTCTTTTCATGGTGCCTTGGCCTCTAATTCAGGCAGCAGAGCAAGATTCCAACAGAAGTGGTGAGCTCATTTTCCTACTCCAAGACAACTATAATCTATCAAAGCCATTAGGCTCTTGCTTTTTACCTTTGGATAGGACATTTGATACAATCTCTCGCATCTTGGCAGGTGAACTACTTTACCAAGGGGGGACCTGGGACTTGTCATAGGTTAGTGAGTAGGGAAGCCAGAACCAGAACCCAGGTTTTCTGTCCCCTCACTGTGGTTTTCCTCAGCAGCACATGTGGATACAAGGGTCTGCTCAGAGTTACCGCAAATGCATCACCTAGGACCAAACTGAAGAACTCACAGTGTAATGGTGTGGTCATTGCTGACTGGGATAGATTCAGGAAGGATTTCTGGAAATAGCAGACTCCAAAGCAAATGAACGAAGCAAGAAAAAAGAAGAAGAAAAGCCACAGAAGTAGAGGATGGAATGTGTTTAGCTGCTTACTACAGGGAGGTAAGTTTGGCCTTTGGACAGAGTCCTAAACAGGGAATAGCAGAAATTAGAAGGAAGCTAGTGTCAGGTCCAAATTTGAAACTAACCAAATGTCATGTGGTGTACGCACGCATCCTGCTCTCAGAGCCTCTTTTCACCCCGTTAGTTCCTGGCACCAATGCAATTGGCATCTTCTTCCAATGGGGCAGAACTTCCTCCAACACACTCATTCAGGCTAAGGTAGTGCAGACTTGAAACTCTGCCCTGTGGGCCGTTCCAGTTTTAAAAGGTCATAAGGGGGAGGGGATGATGAACCCAAATGAACTCTTCACTAATGGTGACATGTCTATCGTTGATGAGGGCGTGGTTTCTTGGGCTTGTCACCTGACAGAAAGGAGGGCACTTGTATATGTCGTCTGTGACTAACTTGACAGCGGGTGTGGTGAAGCACTGCGCGGTAGGGGTTTATGCACCACACAGTGATTCCTACTGGGAGATTAGTTCAGAACCCGGAGCCACCAGACCCAGACTCCAGTCCCTGCTCCGCTGCTAACAATGGGTGACTACGGACAGAGCACTTCTCCAGGCTGGCTTCCTCTTTTTTCCCCTCACTTAGTAGGAAAGCTATGCATGGCCTCAAAGGCCCCTTGTCATCTGTGTGATTCTAGCTCTTCCTTCATCCTTCCCTTACTTGGGAAGTTTCCCTTGTTTGTGATATTAAAACAATAACTGTACCTTTCTGATAGCCTCCTATGAAACAAGATGATCTCCATAAAAAGGGCTTCGATAAATTCCTGGCACATAGCAAGCACTCACTGATGTTACGCCTGCATCATTTTAAATGCTGATGAATGACAAATCTGCAGGATTTTTCACCTCCCTTGATTCCCTCTACAAGGCACAATACACAGGCTCATCATTATCAAAGTGTACATTTCCACCAATTTATAGCGTGTTAGGAAGAACAATTCCCTTAAGACTAATCGATCTAGGGGTGCCTGGGTGGCTCAGTCGATTGAGCATCTGACTTTGGTTCAGGTCATGATCTCACAGTTTGTGGGTTCGAGCCCTGCATCGGGCTCTATGCTGCCCACTAGCTCAATGCCTAGAGTCTGCTTCAGATTCTGTGTCTCTTTCTCTCTCTGCCCCTCCCCTGTTCACACTCTGTCTCTGTCTCTCAAAAATAAATAAATGTAAAAAAATTAAAAAAAAAAAAAAAGACTACTCGATCTAATACAATACCCCCCTCCAGCCCCTCTCCCTGGTGGTCTTATTGTCTACTGCTTCCCTTCATGCACAGTGGTTGACTTGAGCTCGTGAAATATACCATGCACTCTTAAATATGCATACATTTTGTACCAATGGCTCCTTCTACATGGAATGCATTTTCCCAGCCCTCGCCCCTTCTGCCTGTTGCTATAGCATTCACCCTTCAAGGTCAGAGCCAAAGGTCACTTTCTTTGTGAGCATCCATTTCCCTCCCTTGGCAGACAGGACCTCTCTTCCTTCTCCAGACTCACAGGTCTCTTTATTTGCTTCTCCAGCAGAGCACATATCTCAGCGTAACTCAACATGTACCGATGGGTTAGCAGAGGTTCTCTCCTCAAAAGATTCTTGAGGGTGCGGATTCTGTCTTACTCATGCCCTGTGGTCACCTTGAAGGCCAGGAGGAGAGAGGACAAGAGATGACCCTGGGGACAGTGGGTACGGAAAGTACCCGAGGTGTGGTGACTCAGGAAGGGCGTTAAGAGCAAAACCCTTGACCAACCAACCAGGCTGAAAAAAAGAAGATAAATGTTGGAGCCTGGTGCGAAGCTGACAGACAGCAGATCTTGTGCCAGCTGTAGGGGGACTTAGAGGCATAACCACTTTGGGGACAGAGGGGCGGCCCTGGGGTGACTAGGCTGGAGTCATGTGGCTGGTGAGGCCAGGTGGCCCAGATCTAAACTCATAGAAAATGGGTACATGGTAGCATTTCTTTGATGTAGTTTCTGAGAGAGTTAGCTCAGAGTGGGGGCAAGACAGATCTTTATGGGATACGTAAGGAGCTAGATGCTCTGAATCCCCTAAAAGCCCAGCACAGAGGAGGCCTTGAGTATATGCTACAGTACATTCAGCAGGTGGATGGCCGCAGCTTCCTCCTGCTGTCTTTCCCCTCACTCTCCACCCACTGTCCCAACAGACATATGTGCTGCCATCCAACTTTGCATCCATTTCTGGTGCTTCCCCAGTCCAATCACTGCACACATACCAAGCTCACTTCTACCCCTTTATTACCTGCCATGTTCTCACCAGATATCCTCCTGGCTTGCTGCCACACTTCCTTTATTTCGGTCCTCATATATCCCTAACCGATTAAAAATGAAAAGGCAAATCTTCCCCGTATCCACCCTAACACTCTCTCCATCCCTGCAACCCTGCTTTATTTTTCAGCATAACATTTTCATTACCCGACTTCCTGCATATTTACTTGTTTAGCAATTTATTTCTGTCTCTGTCCCTGAAGCACGTTCCATTTCCAGAGAGCAAGAACTCCTCTGCTTTGTTCTCTGATGTATCCCAATGCCTATAGCAAGGCTTAGGTCACAGTAGGCACTAAATAAACGTAAACGGAGTGAAGCCAGAATGCTACACGACTTCTAGCTACAAAAAGTCATTGCACAGAAAATGGATGCTGTCTCGCTCCATCTACACGTTTCTCTAACACCAGCTTGAATCTCCATGAAGTTCACTGCCTATTTGAAGACAGCCCATGTTCAAGTGCTGACATTTCAATGCTTCAGCCACTCCAAAAGCCCCGATTCTGTCTGAATCATACATGTTGCCTCCCCTCCCATATTAATAAATCCCACCATACCCACCCAAGTTATCACAACTGGTTCTCGCACTCAATATCTTTTTTCCAAAGGAATTGTGAGAACATAGCCGAAAGCACCAGTTGGAAATCTCTCAAAACATCCCTACTACCATTCCAGCTCATCTTGAATGGAAGCTGATAAAGATTGACTACCGTTATGTGGCAGCAATTCATCATACTTAGAGTCTCTCTTTTGAACATCAATCTTACAAATTCACCGGAAGACATAATAGTGTAAATATATTATTCATAAACTATAGTGAATCCCCACTCACCACCATAACCATTTTGACAATAAATCATAACATGTAAATGGTTTTCTTCTTTGTTTTGTGTTTTTCCCCCTCATTTTAGAGACTCAACAAGATACATCTACAAGAAGTACGGAGAGCAGCAGAAAGAACTCTCTGCGCTAGAGCCGAAACTCATAAAGAGGAACCTGGATTAAATGCATAAACATGAGGGAACACAGTCAAACTGAGATATTTCATTTTACATTTGCTCAACCATCATAGAAACTTTATTATTGTATCGCAAATGAATGAATAAGTGTATGAGGAATATGTTCTTCTTTGTGGCCTTTCAGGCTGGCTGTGGAAACCATTTAAGTGGAAATACTCACTGTTTGAGACTCAGGAAGGAGGCATTCCCTGGCACGGAGAGGAAGAGCACGCTGATAGGGCAGACATCAGTGCATCCACAGAAAGTCTGGAAAGGAAAGGAACATCCTTTACCATCACACACATTCTCTCGTTTCCATCTTGCACAACCCAATGAGTAGGCAGCATGGCCTCCCTTTTAAAATGAGGGAAGGGGGACATACAGTGACTTGCTGAGTACACGCGGCAGCAGAATGGCTGATCTTGGACTTGATTCAACCCATCTGTCTGATTCCAAGTCTTCTGCTTCTGAATACTATGCTGACTCCCATTGTCTGTTGTCTGCCTACCCCCTGGGGATTAGGTAGGACAGCACAGCTTCCTCAACCAGAAAGACTAGTTTCTTTCACAGGAAGACTCCCGAAAGGGGGGAATCAGAGTTCTTTCTCACACTTATCTGGTTAATCAGGAATGGAGACATTGAAGTGGTGGGTAAGGATACCAGCTCCAACTCCCCCCTTGCAGGCTGCAAGCTACCAGAATTTACACTATGATTAGCTGGAGATTGTAACTCTATTTTAAAACTCTGGGTGGGGCCTATTTAGGGAGATTAAAGGCCACCTTTGTGATTGAATGTTGTCCCAAAAAGCTAAGGGAGTGGCCCTTAATTCAGGAGTGAAACTCTAAGCACCCAAGAAAGATGGAACTAACAATAATAATGAGACCTTTGAAGTTCACACAGCACTTTTCAGGCCTGGTCTCATTTGTTGTAAAAGAAGAAATCACCACTTGTTGCTGGCCTCCAGCGTTCTGTCACCGTGAGGGCACGCCCCACAAGCTATCATGGACACACAGCAGAGTGGCAAGTCACTGCCAAGTGTGTCTGTCTCACCGGCGATGATGCTGAGGGTCAGAGAGCAGAGAGCCATGTTCCTGGTCTTCCTCCCCATTCACTGACACCGCCCCCCAACATACCAGCTGCCAAGAGCTGCCTCCTCTTCCCCATTCCTCCCTCAGATCCCTGCTGATTCTAGAACAGGATGAAAAAATGCCAGTTGTCAGAATCTAGAAACTGAGCTTATGTCTCCCAAGTCTGTTTTGTTTCAACACGATTGGAATTAGTCTGAAGCTGAGAAATTACCTAGGAACAGTTGGACACATTTCATAGGCAAAACTCCAGTGTGGAAACCAAAGGCAAATTGCTGTCATGAATTTGGGAAGGAAGGCATGATCTGGAAAAACTCTGTCCTTCCATCCTAAGAGATCTAGGCCAGATATGAAGGCAGGGCAAGAGGAAGGGAATGCGTACTCAACCCAGACAAAAATGTGAGAAGTAAATCACGTATGGTGCATGGTTGACTATCAGAAACAAGGTATGGGGGAAGAGATTATAGCATGGGGTTGATTTTAGGGATACAAATAACTAGACCACATTCCCTCAAATGCTTCCTGGCCCTTTTTAGTCCCCAAGACATTGCTTTAAAGAGAAGAACACGCATAGTGTTGTCAAAAACAAAACTGAGCTCAAATGATATATATATATATATATATATATACACACACACACACATTTTTTAATGTTTATTTTGAGAGAGAACAAGAGAGAGAGCGAGAGAACGAGAGTGAGAGATTGAGGGCAGAGGAGGTGCAGAGAGAGAGAGAGAGAGGGAGACACAGAATCTGAAGCAGGCTCCAGGCTCTGAGCTGTCAGCACAGAGCCTGACATGGGACTCAAACTGATAGACCTCAAGATCATGATCTGAGCCAGAGTCGGACGCTTAACTGACTGAGCCACCCAGATGCCCCTCAGATGCTATATATAGCTCAATGGGCCAGCCCAAGATCTTGTCTTTTCCCAGTTGTGTGGGTGTCTGGGGACAAAGTGGCCTCGCTCAGCCTTGGTTTCACTGTCTATAGTAATACCACCTGTACTGTGCCTTTTCCATGAGGTGGCTGTGACATGAAAGAGAATCATAACCATCAAAATGAAAGCAAAAAAAAATTGGTGAGCCTGTTCGTTTTTACAAACATTTCACCAAGCTCTGCAATAGGCTCTGATTTGACAAAGGTTTGAACAATTTGATGACAAAGTCAAACAACCCAATAGAACTGGGTCAAGAAACCTTAGGCGGCGCTGAGAAAAATGCTTTTTGAGGAAAAAAATGTTTCTGGCCAAAGAACAAGGGATTTAAGTTTTGGAATAAGATAAAAATGAAGAAAGGATAGGCTGTCTCAGGCAGGGGGTACAGGGCTAAAAAATGAATAATAGAAAGCAGAGTGACTCAGAGTCTGTTTTGGCTCCTATCTCTGGAATCGCTAAAGAAAACTAGATGTTTACTGCTCAGATGTGTTGGAAAAAGAACACCCGCATGTACAGGACGTGAAGGTTTATCACTATTACGTTGGCCTCTAATTTTAAGAGTCGATGAAAGGCCACAAAGTAAGGTGGGATCAATTTTAAAACACATTATCAGAGACCCAGATAACGTTTAGAGGGGAAAAAACAACTCAAGTTCACAATAAATGTAGGAATGGATCAATAACATTCCTCATGATTCTGCGAGATGGTCACCTGTGGTACAACACGGGAAAAAGGCAGATAGCCATCGTTAATTGGTTGTATGATTTGGGGAAGTTTAACCTACTTAGGCATTGGTATCCTCCCCTACAGCAAGAGGAGTTGAACCCTTCAGGATAATCAGTAAGGTTCTTCTAGCTCTGACAATATAAAATTCTGTTATTCCACAAAGGAGAGTAGGCCAGAAAACAGAACTGTTCCTTTGGAAGAAGAAAGTTCTCCAGGGGTCAGAGAAAGGTCACCCTAAGTCTCAGGCAGAAACAGGGATTATCAAATCTTCCTCTGAAAACAACAACAATGAATTGGGCATACGTGGCAACTAAAACTGAGCTAAAGAGAAAAAGATCATCATGTATAGCTTTGTTGCGGCATAGCAAAAGCAGATCATGGGGCACCTGGGTGGCTCGTTCGGTTAAGCGTCCGACTTTGGCTCAGGTCATTATCTCACAGCTCGTGGGTTCAAGCCCCACATCGGGGTCTGTGCTGACAGCTCAGAGCCTGGAGCCTGTTTCAGATTCTGTGTCTCCCTCGCTCTCTGCCCCTCCCCCACTCGTGCTCTGTTTCAAAAAATAAATAAAAACTAAAAAAAAAAAAAAAGTAGACCATGTTAACTATTGTTATTTTTAAAGCTGTCTTCAAAATGACACGACCCTCAACTATGGAGTGTTTTATAACTGCAACCCCCTTGAGTGTTTTCCAAGAGTCCTTTCTTGATCATCATCACCTTTTCATTTAGACCCTGAGCTCCCTACCCACATCCAATGTATGATTTCTCCTCTCTTTGTTGCTCACTCCCCTTTTTCCCAAATGCCCTGTCATAAAAGTCTGAGTCCATGATTTGTATTTTAGCAAGTCTGCCAATACACTTCTACTCTGTCCCAAAACACACACATTTTCCCTCAAAGCCAAAAATCTGGGTTCCTCTTTTCACATGGTCTTTGTTGATGACGGTTCCAAGGCCTTACTGTCTAGACCATGTGATAACAACTCCAGGAGAGTTTTTTGATTCCCTCCCACTTCTCCAACCTTTGGCCCACTCTGCTACTTAGCATCATGGAATCCAGTGTCTTCTCTTGACCTGAGTTTAATTTTCAGACAGGTATCCTGGTGCCAGGTTTGGACAGGACACTGAGAGAGGAGCTTAGCAAGAAGTATGGATCTATCACTGAATTTCTTAGTAGTGATAAAGGAATATCAAGAGAAGAGAAGATTCCAAGGAAAGAAAGCTAACTCCCTGAATATCCACTCTGTGCCAGGCACTGTGTTAAGCACTTGAAAGCCACTGACCCATTGAAATAGCCTAAGAACCCAGCAACTACTACATGTGAACACAACATTAAGCACTTTAAAGTCCCATTGACTTTAAATCACAATGCCCATTTCAGAAACGTGAAAGCATGTAAGCCATTTCAGGATCACCATACTGCTGATGACTGGCTAAAACAAAACTGAACCTCAGATCTTCCGACCTCATGTCCAATGTTCTTTTCTTTCTATCCTGTCTCCAAATTCAAGCATTAAAGTCAAAATTAATGTTTTATGGTTGCCCAGTGGAGGACGGAACCAACCTTCCACTCAAAATTGGTTTTGATATTGAGACTGATGATTCTCTACCTGTACGAAGATGGCTAGGAAAGATTTCTTACTCACATAACGGAACTTTCTAGTGCAAGCAGAACAGGCACTCAAATTGCTGAGGGATAGTTCAAGTGAAGGGAGGGGAAAGTGGCTCCGTTGACATCGTGGTTAGGGGGCTGGCATCAGGGTAACCTGTGGCCAAGGCCGGGGGGCTACACGGTCTGAACATCCCACTGGTACAGATGGAAGGAGAGCCAGATTTTCTTACCAGTTTGTCCAGATATGGAGCAAGGGGCGGGGGGCAGAGCTGGACAGCTCTCAGTGGGTGCACATCAAAACTGGAGCCAGACTCTTTCTCTGCTACAGCAAAAGAGCTCCACGGGTAGGCATTGCGCTCCGAGGCCAGATTCAGAGAGATCACACAGGCAGTGGTATTTGCCCTGCAATACTCCGTCCCCTATGGCCGAGCCAGAGTGACCGGGCAGAGAAGCGGTGGATGGGGCTCACCCTCCAGAGAGCTACACCTGTTTCATTCTCTGTGCCTAATGAGTTCACGCCAATGAAAGCAGAACACTCAGTCGTAAACAATAATCAACTCCAATCCATCAGGAGCCAAATTACATGTTTGTTTGCACAGGAACAGCCGAAAGCACCCCCTTGCAAGTAGCTGTGAACAACACTGTCAGCCTGGGAGACCGGAGAGCATGGCAGGAGCCAGCTTCAAACCACAGAGTCAACTGATATTTACTGTGACCTTAATATACACCAGGCACTTTAAGTACACAATATTGTGAATCCACATCCATAACCCGTGCATGCGGCAAGGTCAAATCCACATTCTGTGGTTTGGTGAAGCATAGATGGGGCTATTGCTGTGCACGACTCTAGGGGTGTATTTTCATTGTGCTCTGTGTGTATAGGATCCACCGAGGTTGTGCGCCAAAGGGCCCACAGCCTTGTACCCAGGGGTCCTGCTCAAAAGATGATTCACTCTTGAGAATATGCTTAGGAAATAGCTGCCCTGTGATCTGAATCCGAGGCTCTCTGACTCTAAAGTTCACATAGTAGAACTTCTGTAAGATACTAGCAATTAATCTCAAAATAGCAGAAAGGAAGGTGCTGGGTAGGGGGTGATTTTTTTGTAGTTGCTTCTCCTCAGGGTCTGCCTTCAAAGTGTTCAAGAAGAAAATCAGCATTCGGTCTGGGACTCCCGAAGGGGGCAGTTGCCAAGCTGTATATACAAGCCTGTGAATTTTAGGTAAGAATCAACCAGGCATTTCAGCAGTATACTGACCTTTTGTGTTTGGTATTCCTCAACCATTCTGAGTTCAAGAGTCATTTTTGGTGAGGGACCAGGGGGATGATGAAAAGAATTGAAAATGCTAGTCAGAATCCTCTCATTTAGAAACTCCAAAAAGACACAGAGAAGAAGAGAGCCAAAGAGAGCATCCTAAAGGGTATGTTTGGATCTGTACCCCGCAGAGAGGTGGGGAAAGTAACTCACATTATCCCCAACTCTGTGCAGGGAGGCAGTACCACACAGAGTAGGGGGTGTACACAGTGCTGGGTGCTGGGAGACACACCTTGAGTAGGGGAGACCCCAAGATAGCCCTCAAGGTGTTGAGAACCTAGCAAAGAGTATGGAGGGGAACTCTGGGTAGGGGACATGCAGAAAAGTGGCATGGGGAGGGAGCATGTGCCCTGAGCCCCCCGTTAATATGTTTAGAGGTTACAATAGTGAATAAGCCAGTGAGGACCCTTCTTCCAGGGTGGAAGATTCAGGATCGTAACAAGTGGAAAGCATGGCAGGTAGAGAGCGAACAGAGACAGGAAAAGAAACTTAAGCATGAGAAGAAGCTTGGCCCCATATTGCCAGCTTTGAATATGGATGAAGAAGACCATGAATTGAGGAATGCGGTGGCCTCTAAAAGCTAGAAGGGGCAAGAAAATAGATTCTACCCTGAAGCCTCCAGAAGGAATACAGCTCTATCCAAACCTTACTTTGAGTCCAACAAGACCCACTTTGCACTTCCGACCTACAGAATTGTAAGATAATGAATTTGCTTTGTTTTAAGCCTCTGGGCTTGTGGAGATGTAGGATAGCAGCACGAGAAAACTGGTATGCACTGCAGTTAATGTTGGCCGTCATCACAATGAGTCCAGGATAAAGTTCCAAAGAGGAGGAAGAAGAGACCAAAGAGCTGATGCCTGCTGACTGTTGGGAAGTGACGAACAAGTGCAGGTGCATCTGAGAAGCAGTGGGTGACTAGTGTGGCTTGCTGAGGCCACCCCTGAAGTCAGAGCACAAAGACAGTGAAGAGAAGGGCACCCCGTGCCAAGATGAGAAATGTGGGTGTCATTGTATACTCAGTGCCAAGAGATATTCCAGGTAATCTGTGCACATTGCAGCTTCCATCCATCCTTTCCACTCTCCCGCCTTCTTTCCTTTCCTTTAAGAAAGCAATTAATCTTTGAAGCAATATTGGCCTTTCCCAAGAAAACATAGGAAATGAAGAATATCATTTCTGGAGGGAGATTTCTGAGCAAGTCTGGTCTCGGAAACAGGGACCACTGAAGGCACACATACAAGTGAGATACTTTTCCAGTTATCTCATGACAGCAGAACAAGGAATTCGCTTAAGGGGAAGCTGGACCCGGATGCTGACTGTAAGGGGAGCAGTGGACCACTGGCGAGCCCCAACTCTATCATGGCTGTGTTAAAAAACAAACAAACTGTGTTTCCTTGGGCAAGTCCCTTCCCTCTGTCTCATCTGTGAAACAGGATTTGCAGTCCTGCTCTTTCCTGCGTCCTTAGCAGATTGCCAACAAGATGAAAGGAGGGAACAGAAGTGAAGGAACTTTGTAAGAGAGGAGAACAGTATATCCGCCATCAGCCCTGTTAGGCCGCAGGCTCCCAAAGACCAAGAGGGAGTGTGTCTGTCCTCCGGAGGTCTCGGCGCTGTCTGGTTGCAGGTTTGATCATATATACACACATCACACATCCTTCCCTTCACTCCTCTTTCTTCTTGTCTCCTAATTTTTTCTATTCCCCTTCTAATCAACTGAACACTTTGATCACTATTTTGCCTTCTTGTCAAACAGATCTCTGAAATTCATTCATTTGCAAACTGGTTTTACAACCCAAATTGCTCATGCATAATGTTCAAGCATGTCAGAGAAAGCTTGAGCACCCACCCGGGAAGTATCAACAGACAGCAAGACTGTTCTTTAAACCTAGGAAGTTTTCCTGGGATAAATATTCACTTTGCATTTTATTCCCTCTTTGGAGAAGGGGGGAATAGCATCAAAACATTATAAGGTCATTTCATTGGTTCTATATGAATAATAATTTCACAATGAATAATCCTTTCATATCCAGAAGATGTAGAATTCCTACGATTATACATTCTAAGTAAGTTTCAAGGTGTTTCTGATTTTTACTGAGTTCTCTTTACATGGTCTCATTTTGAGGTTTGAGTTGGCTATTTGTAGACATTAAAAATACACCCAGTGTCTGCCATGAAACTGCTTTTGCCATATATAAATGGGGAGTCTGCCTTTCAAACTGCGTATCCTCTGTTTTCTGATCTGGAGCCTTCAGGAGATACTGTGCTGTCCCATTCTTCACAGGACCGAGCATGTGAATTTTAAGGGTGGAAAAGTAAGAAAGTTAAAGCCTGTCATGGACAGTGCCCATTGGAATAGGACATACATTGGAAAAATTAACTTATTGCAGAGATGAATTCTGCAAGCACACCCAGGCAGGGAACAGGTAGACTCCAAAGGGTGTAGGCATTCAGGAGAGTTTACTATGACACAGGCATCTACCCTGATGCTAGATGACTGAGACGGGTAGAGCTGAGCATCAAAAAAGAAGAGGTCTGTCACAGGACAACCAGCCATTCATGTGGGAGTTCTCCTGTTTTTGTCTGTTCTTCCCCTGCTGGTCCCCCTCTGATGGCCACTGCCACCCTACTGTCTACCAAAAATTGCCCTGGGAAGATGAACAGTTATACTTCAGAGTTAAACAGTCATACCTCAAAGTTTAGCAGAATGTACAACCTCAGAAGAGCCTTAGTGATCGTATGGCCTAATGTTCTCATTTTACCATGGTCCAGAGAGCCCAGCTAGTGAGGCAGAGGCCAGGACCTTGACAGTATAGCCCAGTCTGCCACAGCAGCTACTGTGTCGAGCCTTTCTGGGGCTTGGTTTCCTGAACCTCATCTCATCCTCTAAAAGGCAAGCTTTTGTATCTCAGAGTGGGAAAATGGAGGAATGAAAGTATAAAGCTTTCCACGGTCTCCCTAAAAACAATGCCCATCACCACCAAAGGCAATTCCCATGCACAGTTAAGTCAATCAATACAAATGGAATAGGTCAGTAGAAATGTTTTCAAACTTGCATTATTAAGCCAGGAAATGGTGTCATTTCTCTGCATTCAGGATCTTAGAGGAAATCCTGGGAGGGCTCTTTTGCTAAATTGGTATGTGGTTTGCATCTCAGGTCTTTCTTTCATCTGTCACTCATGATTTGGTCATAATGGCATGAGTCCAGCTGGTGAGAATTCAGTCTCAGAGCTTGGGGTCTAGGTTTGTTAATGAGACATCCGCTGTCTTGAGGAAAAATTTTCAGCGCTTGCTTCTGCTTTCCTCATCTTCCCGGGACAACCTGGTTTTCCTCAGTCTCCAGCTATAGCCCTAATCTGCTCCTATCCCTAGTAAGGGCACAGAATCAGCAAAGGGGAAGCAGTTAAATAAACAAATACATTGCCCACCTTTACCACCATGTCTCAGGCCAATTTATATGCTGTTTTCTCTATCAGAAAATCTTTGTCAGCACATTCCCCATCATCTTCACCAGTCTGCCTAACTTTCACCATAGCCACCCCACATGGAAGGCTTTCCTGCCTGGATTGCCCAGGCTGGCATGGAAGCCTTTCTTCAGACACCTGCCACAGCATGTGTGGTATTGTCTCTTTGTATTGATCTGTGAGCTCCTTTCACACAGGAGCCTGGTCTTACTGATCACAGTAATGAATGACTACGCTAATAATCATTATTGTTATCAAGAAGCAAAACAAGAAGAAGAGGGAAGAGAAAGAAAAAAAAAGTGAAAGAAACAGCAATGGGGATGCCAGTGGTACCTAAAGATGGCAGGAACCAGAGTGTAAGGAGAAGTGGAGAGAGGGGCCAGCACCAGAGACACAATAATGGAACTTGAGGTCGATTCCTTGCCATTGTCATAGTTCACGGTAGCTGCTGGGGCAGAGACTCCTAAGTAGTCTGGTTTCTTTATCTTTTTTCTTCTTCTTTATTTTAGAGAGAGAGAGCATGAGCATGGGAGAGGGGGAGGGACAGACAGAGGGAGAGAGAGAGAGAATCTCAAGGAGGCTCCACACTCACAATGGAGCCTGATGTGGGGCTTGATCCCATTACTCTGGGATCATGACTTCAACTGAAATCAAGAGCCAGATGCTGAGCTGACTGAGCCACCTCAGCACCTCTCTTCATCATCTTGACGTCTGCTCTTTGGAGCAGAAATGCTCTTTTGCCTTAGCCTAAGGAAAAACAAGAATGACTGAAAGCTATTCTGCCGATGTGGCCCCAGAGTACAGAGAGAGTTGAGTTGTCCAGACTGGAAGTGTTGCCATCAGCCCATCTCCACATCCTCTTTACCTATGGGCTTTGGACATAACAAGAGTTCTGTCCTCCCTTAAAGGAGGCTGGAAATATGAGAAGATGAAAGGAAAGTTTCTAAAACACCTTAGAGTAAGGACCCTTCACCTAGAATCTGATAGAAGGAGAGAATCAAAGACTGTCTTTCTCTAAACCATGGAGGAGGCCTTACCTTCTCCATGTCTCCTCAGGGGTGTGAGTCATCTCTTCTTGGAAAGCTCCTCTGCCATTTCAGTGTACAACCCTTAACTCCACCCTGTGCACCTCACATCTATCACTGGATCCTCTGTGCTGGGTCTCTCTGACAGTGGTTTGGAAGTTGTCCTTGTTTAAATGTCCCCTAGGGGACAGTGAGAGAGAACTCTGCATGATTGGTACAGAGGGCCACGAATATTTGCTTGTGGTTTCTAAGCTCTTTTGTGTCTTCTATCTCATCTACATTTTCCAACAACCCAAACATAGATCTTGTCCAAGATCCAAGAGCTAATAAGACAGGGAAGCCTGACCTTGAATCCCACTCTCATGCCCTGACCTTGTTGTGATGCCCTCTTAGAAAGATCTAAGTCAGAAGAGTGGCCTGATCTAGGGGACCCACTCCTTCCTAAATTTCAAATGATGGAATCATTTACAGACACAGAGAGCTCTGCTCTAAAGATGTCTTAGAGTCCATTTTTTTTAGCCTGAAAAGCTATGGGAACTACTTAAACTAAAATAACCTTTCTTTAAAAGCTAATAATCAGCAGTTGATATGAAAGCAGTTAATTGTAATTAACAACTCATTAAAGCAAAATTAAGATGCCTGCCACTGCATAACTGGCCAACAGCCAGAAATACATGAGAACATAGAAGATGAGCCTTTCTAAACCTCTAGGATCAGAATTAGGACCTCTGTCCAAGACTTGCCAAAACACTCCAAGAACCTGGTCCCTAGTCTTTTCCAAAAACATAATGGAGAGAGCTTTACATGGATGTGTATGTAGCCTGCTTCCCATAGATACAAAGCAATAGACACTGGTCAAGAATTCGGATGGAGCACTCCTGCTACTATAGACTTAAGGATAATGGGAAGTCCTAGATGGCTGCAGCCGGAGCTGGTCTTTAGACACCAACTTACTCATCAGGCTCACAGAGAAGTGTGTTGCCCAGAGTTATAAAACACGCGTAGCAGTGAAACTAGCAAGCAGCTCCAAGCTCCACATTCCAAGCCTAATACTCTTTCTGTTCCACTTTGCTACCACTCAGAGATGAGCTCTTTGAAATCAATGCACCTGTGACCGAACAGATCTTGTATTGAGAATCTGTGGTTGAACTCTTGGTCTCTCTCAAGATCGATCCTTACCCATGTCAAGATTTGCTTTGGGGTCCAGAACAATCACAGAACAAGGCAGAACAAGGAGGCAGCAGTCTTAAGAGTTTGGGGAGATAAAATCTGAACTTCATTCACATGCATTTTAAAATCTGAAAGAAATGTAAATACAAGTCAGTTTCTGAAGTCACAGCATCATTAGGTGATTATAAGAGTGAAAGAGATCTCTCCAGAAGTTGATAGACACCAAAAAGTGACATTGCTAAAGCTGGACCGGGTGAAGAGAAAGGGCAAAGCATCAGTGCTGGAGAAACAGAGCCTCCCTGAAACTGAGCCTTCCACAGTGGGGGGCAGCCCCTTGATTCATGGAGACACTAGGGGTCTAAGAGTGGTATTAGTTTAGCTCTTTACACTTATCTGTTCACATGACTGTTCAGCCCTCTGAGGTTTAGACAAGGCTGCTGTGACTATCCTTTCTGTAAAGGCAGCTTTGAGAAGGACCAGGCTTGTGTTGCGGAAACTCAGCTGCAAGCCTGGAGACAATTTCCAAATTAGGGGGTTGGATCTGGACTGGATTCAGGGCAATCACTTAACCTCACACCCTCCTCCGCAAGATCCCCGCTCCAAGACCCAATGTGTAAGAGCATGTAGTCATGACAGGATTCAGGAGAAAGTAATGGCATCTTCCAGATAAAAATGAATATGCTTGTAAACCCTGAGATGCAAGCATTTCCTAAGACACTGAGTAATAAACAGGTTTGTTTGATTTGGGGTGTGGCAGAAAGGATGAATCTAGAGTCCTGTGACACTAGTTTCCGTTATGCTTGAAACACTTAACTTCCCAAGTGGCTTTCTTTGATCATGCTCCTTGATAACCTCAATTTTCCATCTGTGCTCCATGCACTTTCTTGCAGGGATGGACTGACTAAAAGTGGTGTGACAAATATTAGTGCACCATATAAAGATAAGGGATCGCTTCTAAGTTTTTGCTGCTCAATTTTTATTGCACCTTGTACGTACCATCAGCAGAAATGGTAGTCATCACAGGAAAAATCTGTTCCTATCATCAACCTTCAAAATATCTCCTTCTCTAGGCTTCCTGGGAACATTCCATGTAGGTGAAAAGAGTTAATTCCCCCATAGGTCCAGCTAATTTTGCCAGCTCTGGCTGTAGTGGCCTGCATTTTGTTGTATTGTTAACACATTGCTTTATATTATGTAAATGTGCATGCTCTTTGCAAAGTGGCAGTAATTACAAGGCTAAAAAATCACTGCAGTGGTCCTGTCTCCTGGGAGCACATCACATCAGGAGTTCAGTTACTGACCTTTTCATTTGTCTGAACAAATAAAAAGAAAATTATTGACTTTGTTTTTTAAATATTTACTTGCCTCCCTTTCAAGATAAATTATATAAATAAAAATATCAGTCGCTTGTTTTTATAGCGTGTTGTGGAATTTCACCATACTCGAGGCCATTTTCCTTCCTGGACTCCAGCTGTTAACAGGTTTTCTGCTATCTGAGGATAAAATTTGTATTTAAGATGATGTCTTCTGGAGGCTCAATGCTCAAGAGTGAATCTACTTAAAATTACCATTGAAAGTAATTTTCCCCCCTCATGCATTTCCCACAATTCTCCTGTTGTGACTGGCTTGGTTTTAGTTACCTTCATTTTAAATGCTCTAATAATTTTTAAATAAGCTTTATTTCCTCCGTGTTCACTATAGTACTCAGATGGGCCTTATCAATAAGCTGGAAATACATGCAACAAGGGTTATTAATCAATTGTGTCTGTTGTGATTTGATAATTAATAAAAGGAAACGTATGTGACAAAAAGGATCGATTTTTAATTTTTAATGCCTATGAATTAGTGAGTAGAATATTAATGGACTGTTGGATTTGGCACAGAAGAAAAACAGCTATCCCATGCTTTTGGAACTGGTGCAGGAGGCTGGAGCAGACCTGGCTTGGGAATCCCGAGACACAATTCCAAGCAATGACCTAGACCAAGTTATCTGCCACCACTGGCCTCAGCTTCCCTGTGTATATTGAGGAGGCACCAATGGTTTCTAATGTCGCTTAGACTCAAATGGCTTAATACCACAGACTAATAAAATTCCCTAACACATACCCAAAGAAGGAGAGAGAGAAGCTGAGATAGGGTTGTCAATGTTTAGTCCTCCAAATCAAAACAAAAAATGATCAATTCTAAAAATATGGAACAATTAAAATATTAGAACAATTAAAATATTAAAATCAATTATTTAATTTCATATATGAGTTTATGAAAAAATTGCCAGGTTTTTCCCCCCCATGTATTAAGGATTAATGAAAATTTCCTCATGTATCTAGACCAGAACATGGCATTGTACTGGGAAACTCCTAGAGCATCCAATGCCATTAGAATTCTGCCATTCTTTGAAGTGTCCTAATACTAGCAGATCTGAAAGATACTTTTTGGTTCTAATATTCTATAGAATTCTAGAATTTGAGATCCTGCAAACCCATTTTTATAGTTTTTAAAAATGGATTTTCTTAACCGAATGCTCTGTTTACAGAAGTTTGATAACATCAGCTTTAAATGTGAAGGTCACCTCATATTTTTACCACTTTAGCCTAATGATTAACTCTATAAAGGAACCTATCAGTCTTCAAGTACATTTGCACTGCGTGTACTCAGCTACTATGTCTCAAAATTTTAGTTCTTTTTATAATGTGCTTGACACAACTATATTCTCTTAAGAGCTTACTTATTTTAGCTTTTATTTTTCATGTGATATTTGTATGGAAATACGATATATTATCAAACTAGAACATGTCATGTATGTTCTACAAATTCAAAAAAAGGATTATTACTCCTGTTTGCCTTGTATTAAAGTTCCATATTCCCATGCTATTCCCTGTAAAATAGGGATAAAAGTACTGTAGTCCCCTATTGCTTGAGGTGACTGTGAGCCTCACATCAGACAGGTATCTGAAATACTTTTGTGATCGATAATTTAAAACTCTATCTTCATTATGTAAAAAAATGCTTAAAATCATAGGTAACTTTGATATCATTTGTTAAGAAGAGTGCATGTCACTATGATACTATAATACTTTATAAATATTAACTAAATCAATTTTAAAAGAACTCATCAAAGGGTTTTGGAAGGATGAATGAGGTTGTAGTTCTTTTATCCTTAAGTCTATAAAAAAAAACTTCGTTATGTGACAGAAATACTCTGAAGATCTAAGTTTATAGAAGAATGTAGAATATTTCAAGAACAATGAAATCAAATGAGTCAAAGTAAAATAGGATATAAATGAGCCCCATTGTACGCAAAAGCGATAGAAAATTCATGCTACATGGATTTACTAAATTACCATTTTAATAATCTAGCTATTTCTCAGTGCCTACCTTAAATTCAGATGTCCTAGAAACATGATGCAATCTATTAGGGAAGACCAAATGTTTTCACTCTGCTTGGAAGCCAGAAGAAATAATAGTTTTCATTGTTTATTTTACTTTTGTGGAAAAAAAAAATGACCTAAGATCACAGAGTATTAGTGCAGCAGAGACTGTTAAGAATTTTAGAAATTGTCTAGTTTGGGAAGCAAGTAGAGTCTACCTGCTTGACTGACAATCTGTTCTAAAATTGGTAGAGAAGAACAATAATACTCCTCTAAGCTTCTCAGAAGAGAGTCATGGACGTGTTTTGCATTTATATGGCAGGTATGTTTTGATTTCTATAATGTACCAAAGACTGTATTTGCCACAGTTTACTGTGGCAAAGACGACAACAGCCTCTGCCCTCAGAGAGCAGGCAGATCATACGGTGAAATGGGATACTTCCCACAGTAGGGCCAACAGTGTGGGTTGAAGGCACATGTCAGGAGCATCCAACCCAATCCAGAGCATCGAGGGATCCTCACTGAAGGAGTTAACCTAAAATGTGACTTTTAGAAAGTTTTAACTACAGAAGAGCTTGGTGGTGAGGTGTTCCAAGAGGCAGAGAAGAAGGCAATGTAAAGGCAGAGATGATTCCAGAAGTGCAAGAGCTATCTGCCACTCAAAATCCTCCTCACAGTAGAGAGGAAGAGAGATGTCGGGACCACATAGCAAAGGGCTGTGCAGCCACATGTAGCAGGAATTAAAAGTGCTATTTAGTAAACAAGACATCTTCTACGGCTACTCTTCTTTATTCCAGGGGGATAACACACTTCACCTCTGGAGTAATTGATTTTTTGTTTTGAGAAACACCATGATGGATCTATTGCTTCAGAAAGGAGAGACACCTTGGTTGTAGCCTGATGTGGGAAAGGAGGAGGAGCAGAGAGAGATGAAGGACTCTCTACAATATATGGAACTTCCTGCCTCCATGGACAGCCCAAGTGAAAGCATGAGGACAATTAAAACATGTATTTAAATAGCATAAGGTGAGGAAGAGTCTTCTAGTAAAGAGATAGAGAAGTGAGGAGTGAGACCAAGTAACATTTATAACAGCAATAACTAATGAGCACTTTCAGTTTATTCCAAGTACTGTGCTAAAATCCCTAACTGTCATGCACCCCGACCCTAGTAAGTATCAGTTATGGCCTTGCATTACAGTTTTTTTGGAAGAAAATAAAAACAAGGGCAGGTCCTTCAGAATGAAGCCTAATATGTAGGAAGTATTCAGCAATCACCTTCTCATTCAGGTGAGAAGTAGAACAATCAGGAATTCAATGGGGAATTTACTGATCAGATGATCAGAAAAAATCCTAACCATTCTCCCACAAGAACTCTGAGATACAAGGAGGCAGTTAGGTTTTCTGTAGAATGGAGGTTACAGCCATGCTGTTTAAATATTAAATGGACAGTGTGATTCCAGAATGTTAGATGCCTTGGGCCCCCCCTGTAACAGACACTCATGTTTCCCATATTAAGAGGTTTGGACTAAATCCTAATGGAGATAGGAAGCCAAGGAAGAGATTTCCAGTAGATGTAAATTATAGGCAGAATGCAGTCAGGTCAGCAGCACTGAAGAATGAGTGGGAGTGACAAAACTAGGGGCAGGAGGACTTGTCTTAAAGTCATTGAAGCCATCCAAATAAAAGGCAACAACAGCAAAGTCTGTGTGGGGGTGGGGGATGGGGAGAGGGGATAGCTGTGGAGATGTGAAATAGTGGCTGGATAACAGAGAAGTGGGACCTTATGAATTTGTATCCATAGAAGAATTAAGAATGATACCCCGATCTGTGTTTAGGGCAGCTGGGTAAGATGCCAGTGCCTGAAACAGGAATCAGAGCTGGTTTGGGAAGTACTAAGAAAATTCCATTTTAGACATGATGGATTGTGATGCCTATGAGATATTCAAGTGAGAGAAATAACAAGTGGCTAGTTGAATATATAAATCAAGAGTTCAGAAGATCGGATGGTGTTGAAAATAAAGATCTGGGAGTATCACCAGGCATAAACCAAAACAAGAATAAAACACACACACACACACACACACACACACAGAGCCAATCAAAAGTAAGCCAAAGAAATTTAAAAAAATTAACTCCAAGAGCCTAAATGTCCATCAACTGATGAATGGATCAGGAAGATGTGGTTCATCTATACAATGGAATACTACATGGCCATGAGAAAGAATGAAATCTGGCCATTCGTAGCAACGTGGATGGACCTCGAGGGTGTCATGCTAAGCGAACTAAGTCAGGCGGAGAAGGACAGATACCATATGTTCTCACTCATAGGTCTAACAGGAGAAACCCAACAGAGGACCATGGGGAGGGGAAGGAGGAAAAAGAGTTAGGGAGAGGGAGGGAGACAAAACATGAGAGACTCTTGAATACTGAAAACAAACTGAGGGCGGAAGGGGAAGGCAGAAAGGTAAAGGGGGGTGATGGTCATGGTGGAGGTCACTTGTGGGGAAGAGCACTGGGTATTATATGGAAACCAACCTGACAATAAACTATAAAGTTAAAAAAAAAAAGTCATCACAAATAAAAAAAGATGAAATGCAAAAAAAAAAAAAAATTAACTCCATAGGGTATGTAGAATATGAAGGGGAAAAGCTCTTAAAAAAAACAAACAAAAACATAGGAAGAGTAGCCTGAATAAGATACTGATTAAAAGGGATCAAAGGAAAATAAAATAACAAGAAAAGAAATTCAAGGCAAAGGAACTGAGTTTCCAAAGCAAGTCTTTTCTGCCAAATGCTGCTAACAAATCAAATGGTAAAAGGTATCAGGAATACATGTGTGCATTTATTCCAAGCAGATGACCGATGAGTTAGGCAAGGATGCTTTCTACTAGTATGATGTTTTAATGCAGGCATGAGTGGGAAAGTGGAGGAGAGTGACTCTAGAAAATTCCACCAAGACGTTTGGCCGAGGAAGGAGAAACACAGGCAGCAGCTAGGTTAGAAGGTGAACTGAGGAAGCAGAAAGGCTTAAGCATATCTAAGAATTGAGGAGAAGGTTGGCAAAGAGAAATGTTTACGGGGTAGACCCCTCCCTTCAAGGGTGAGGTCATGAGAGAACACTAACCAGACAGGAGAGCCCAGAGCAAAGCTTTAAGGACATAAAAGAGGCAAGGACAGACTGAATCTCTACTTTCCGATGAATGAAAGAAACTACTTTCCCACGGGTAACCCATTGAAAAGTAGGACTTGGACCCTTCAATGCCCTTTAAAATTTTTCTTGTGAAGAGTATGTAAAACATATGTTAAAGGGCAAATTTCCAGTCCCTTAGAAACCATCCATTGTAGCCTCTCCCCTTCGAAGTCCATCCCTACCCCCATCTTTCTATTTACCCCACCAGTTTTATGTTGTGTGCTCTCCTCACTTCCTTTAAGTTGGCTATTTAACTCATTACATTTTTTCCTTCTACTGGTTTGGAGGTTACATACTCCATTATAATTACTTTAGTCATTTTCCTAAAAATTACAAATTGCATACCTAAATTACCAAAGTGTAAAATTAACCATTGCGTGTTCCATCCTCTCAGACATTTAAGGACCCTCCTGTCCTGTGTGCCACATAAGGGGTGCCTTACAAAGCATTACTGACTATCTTTTTACTTATATTTGCAGGACACCTTTTTCTGTCCTTTTACGTTAAACCTACCTATATTGCTATGTTTCAAGTGAATTTCTTGAAGACGCATAAAGTTGGGTCCTGCTTTTTATCCACTCTACCAATCTGTCTTTTAATCTGTATTTAAATGATCAATGTTTAAATTAAATATTGATTTGTTAGGGCTTACATCTGCCCTTTTTATTTGCTTTCTGCTTGTTCTGCTTTTCATTTTTGTGTCTTCCTTTTTCTTGCCTTCTAACGGGTTATTGGAATATTTTGTTAATCTCATTTTTATTTTGCACTGTTAATATTTTGGTATTTTTCATGGTTATTCTAGGTATTATGATATACATATATAATATATTAGAGTCTCTATATAGACGTTTCCTACTTAAGTAAAATATAGAAATCTTAGATCTGTATACATCCCTTTACTCATCCTGCCTTTAAAATATAAATGACCTGGGGCATTTGGGTGGCTCAGTTGGTTGGGCATCTGCCTCTTGACTTCAACTCAGAGTTTGTGAGTTTGAGCCCCATGTTGGGCTTTCCGCTGACACAGCCTGCTTGGGATTCTCTCTCTCTCCCTCTCTCTGCCCCTCACCCCCACTCTCTCTTGCTTTCTCAATAAATACATAAATTTGAAAAATAATATATATATGACTCATTTCCTCTACATACACTGAGCTCCAGATCAGACATTATACTTTTTGCTTCAACCAAACAGAATTTTTAAAAATTCATGTACAAAAGGATAGCCTATTATATTATCTCTAGGTTTATACATTTTACTGTTCTTCCTTCTTCTATAGACCAGCCTCTTTCTTTTGTCATTTTCTCTTTAGAAATTTTTTTCAGAGAGAGACCACACTCAGGCAACAGGGAAGAGGGAGAGAGAGAGAATTTTAAGAAGTTTCCACATTCAGCGTGTGGATGCTCAACCAACTGAGCCACCTAAGCGCCCTTAGAAAATTTATTTTAATCATTTTTAAGGGTAGTTCTACTGGAAACAAATTCTTTTAGTTTTCCTTCCTCTAGAAACATTCATATTTTCTCTTCATTCCTAAAGGATGTTTTTGCTGCATATAAAATCCAGAATTGAAAGTTCTTTTCTCTCAACAGTTGAAATATTTTGTGCCACTTCCTCTGATTTCCATGGTTTCAGATGAGAAATCTGCTGTCTTTCAAATTGCTGTCTTCCCCTAGGTAATGCATGGTTTCTCTCTAGCCTCTTCCCAACTAACTGCAGTGACCCTGTTATCAAATAAAATCACCTTCTGAGGTATTGGTGACTAGGATGATGACATTTGAATTTGAGGAAGATACAATTCAATCCATAACATTTGCCACATCAGCTCTTTGATTTTTAAAGATTTTCTTTAAAATACGTTACCCAAATTTTATCATTATTTACATTTGTATGGGTGGTTCGAATACATTTTTTTAAAAATGTTTAATATTTTTTAATGTTTATTTATTTTTATAAAAGAGAGAGAGAAACAGAGCACATGGGGTAGGGGCTGAGAGAGAGGGAGACACAGAATCTGAAGCAGGCTCCAGGCTCTGAGCTGTCAGCACAGAGCCCGTTGTGGGGCTCAAACTCATGGACTGAAAGATCATGACCTGGGCTGAAATCAGACGCTCAGCCTACTGAGCCTCCCAGGTGCCCCCAAAAATATGTTTTTAAAAAATAAGCCTTGATTAGTGTTGACTAATAATTGATTAATTCAATCATTTATTTAGTCAACCAAACTTGAGTTCCTATACTGTATTATGCCAGGCAGTGGTAATAAAAAGACAAATTGCAAAGACAAAAGACAAATTATACACAGTCCCAGCATCCAAGAATTTACAGCCCAGTGTGGTGGGGTTGGAGGAGGCAAATAGGTATATAGCCATAATGGAATTTCGAACAAGATCAGACCCCTACGTGTAGAAAAAGAAAGTGCTTTGGGGATTTGGAAGAGGGAGATTATTTCCATATTTAAGTGAATCGAGAAAACCTATATGGAGAGAGTGTCATGAGATCAGCATGGAGAAAGACAGTGAGGATTTGAATACATACAAATGAGAAGAAGAGGGGACACCTCATTGTAGAAAGACACAAAGAAATGGGGAAATGTCTGACGTGCACAGGCAACACAAGATTCTGTTTGCTACTCTTTTTCATAAATGCTAATGGTGCCATCCAACAAGTTTGAAGATTTTTCCAGTACAGAAATAAGGTGGTAGTTTATCAGCAAGAATGAGCCAGACTTCAGAATTAATCAGGCCTCAGTCTGAATCCTGGCTCCCACACCTGATAACTATGTGCTCTTAACTTCTGGGTCCGTTTCCTTATTACCCACCTAACAGATTGTAAGACTCTGAGAAATTAATGCAAAGTACTCCGCCTTCTACCTGCTATTTCCTACGTGGGAGGAAAAAATACATCTACCTACATAGCCATAATGATGACAGGCACGGAAGAACACGGTGAACGCATGACTGTACCATTCTCAGGCTTCACGGAGCTTCCTGGTGTATTAGCACGTAGGGGCTGCAGCCCACCCCGCCTCCCACCTGCTGTCCTGGCTCACAGCCACATCTACCTGGAGCAAGAGATACCTGCTTCTTTTCCGCAAGGCACCTCCCTCTTGCCTGGCAATGTACAAGGAGAGAGGGAGCGCTTTCTTCTGATTCACATAACAGAGCAGTAAAGATTAGCCATATCTCATGGGCATAGACTGGGTACATCGTAAGGCCAAACGATTATCGTTTCTAGTTGACTTTATAATAACAGCTTTCACGATAAAGGCCAAGTACCTAAGGACTTTTTCTAAATACCTGTGATTTTGTTTGTAATGTTTTTTTCTTCTTTTTTTCTAACTGAAAATACCATGAAAGCTTGCCTTATGTAATTTCTTTTTGGTTCAGTACTAGAATCTGAGACAAAATACAAGAAAAGACAAAAAACTTTGAAAGAAAACCTCAGCATTCTGTGGCTTCAGGAAGAAAAATGGAGAGAATAAAGTGTGCATAAATATGAAAGGTGCTAAGACATGCAATAAAGAGAGAATTGTGATCATTATAACCGATTAGACAGCTAATTAAAATTACTAAAGCCATATGGGTTAGCTACGCCCAAATGTAAGGAAGTAGATGGTCAAAAACTGTCGAATCACACCTGAAATGTTCAAGTGATCTAAGAGGGATAAAAATGTTAGCAGGAATTTTTTTACTCAAGGATATAGGGATCACCTCCAAACAGCCTTCCTCACCATCTCTCCAGCCTGTCTTAATCTATTCCCTTCTGCATCCTCAGGACAATGTCACATAGAAGAGAGGAGTTAAGGTTACCTGGAGTCCAATCCTGACTGGATATCCACCAGCAGTGCAACCACAGGCAAGTTCATTGCTCTCAGCCTCAACCACGTCTCAGACTGGGACACCAGGAGGATTAGATGAGATCATGGACGTCAGCCCCTGAGCAGGGGTGCCTGCCGTAGGAGGAGCTCTCCATAATTAGCAGTTATTATCACCTGACATGCTTTGCTAATTTCCCCACGCATCCCACCTGTTTGCACATCCGTGCTCATCTTCACCTCCTCTGCCACCTGGAGCCCACTCTTCTTTCCAAAGCTACGGTGAAATCGTGGTCAGACTCATGAGAGCTGGGCCCTATTTCCAACTCCTGCTCTCGAGCCACCACGAAGAATTGAAGACACCTGCTGATAACTGTTGTCAGTATGGTCATCCACAGAACAGAGACATTCATCACAAACTAGGAGAGGCAGGAGATGTACCTCATGATCTGTCCTGAAGTTTCACTTCTAAGTCATCACCACCTCATGATGGGACTAGAGGACAAACATGTCCTTTTGATTTGAAAGCTAATGTATTTTGAGTTTATTTGCCACAAAACTAAAGCTTTTTTAATTTTCACTTTGAACGGGTTTCTTTGACCTGCAATCTCACACAATAATTGTTGTAATGTTTTTTTTTTAATTTATTTTTGAGAGAGAGAGAGAGAGACAGCATGAGTAGGGGAGGGTCAGAAAGAGAAAGAGACACAGAATCCGAAGACAGGCTCCAGGCTCTGAGCTAGCTGTCAGCACAGAGCCTGATGTGGGGCTCGAACGCATGAACCACGAGATCATGACCTGAGCTGAAGTTGGATGCTTAACCGACTGAGCCACCCAGGCGCTTCCAGACAATAATTTTTAAGATGAACCAGCAGGGACAGTGGTAAAGAGCACAGCTTTAAGAGGAGAGACCCTTTTTTGTTAAAATCCTGGATCTTCTATGTACTAATGATATGGAATGACAATTATACCAGCCTGGTAGATGGATGGTTACAAGGATTAAAGGAGATGCAGTGTGATTGACTTAGCATTGTGCCTGACATGCTGGAAGCATCTGGCAAACAGTAATGATCGTTCTGCCACCAAAATTATCAATTAGAATGGCAGCATTCAGATAAGTGATGCTAAAGGCAGCCTTAAACAGGGATATTAACACAACTAAAAAATACTGAGACAATTGTTAGAATATGAGTTCTGGGAGGGAATACTGTTTGGCTATTTTGTTCACTGTTTTACCTCCTGAACTAGAAAGGTCTCTGACACAGAGCGAGTGCTTCATAAATATTGGTTGAATTAATTAATAACGAGCTCTAAGAAATTATATTTCAACAGAGGATCCTTCAGCATGGGAAAACATGATGGTGTCCTTTTTCTCTTCCATCTTTCCAACATGCTCTCCACCGAGCAGTTGATGAGTTTGGTCATGGTTGTGAAGTAAAAGCCAACATTGCAGCTTAAAGCTTTTCAAATATGAAATATTCTTTACAAATAAAAGTTCTCCAGTTAAGAATCTCTAATGTTTCCTCAGTCACCTAAATGGAAATGATTTTAGTGCTTTTGGATAGAAAGTATAGTAAGTGCCAAGAGCAAAGGACTCGGATACAGGATGTTTGGCTCTGGGCTCAGGTCTGCCATTCACTAGTGGTGTGGCCGTGAGGTTACCACACTAACCACCCACTCACAGGGTTACATGTGTTATAAGTCAGAAATCTATTCAAAAAGAAAGGGAAACAAAGTTATGAAACATTCTGGTAGATTTCCTCCCCAGTACCTAGGAAATAAATGCTGATTTGGTTACACCACAAGATTCTTGAAAAAATCAAACAGCACTTGAAAACAATCGCTAAACAAAATATTTTTATGTCCCCAGAAAAATACCTGATTTTAGTAATAGATAAAGTTTTTTGTAAAGAATTTTTAAACCTGTTGAAAAGAGAGACAACCAGTGAAGTAACAGACTGAAAAAAAAAATGTCTGTATTGAATGACAAAAAGTTTTGAAAATGTATTTCATTTCAGAATTCTTTCCTAGGAATATCATTTCAAAATTGAGTTGTTGCAACAGCTGTTTGTATTTGGGCCCTAAAACAATATGCAAAGAAAAAAAATCTTTCTGCCCATTTTTTAACCTGGAGTGAAGAAAAAAAAATTAGTGATGGGAAGGGAAGGAGGAAGTCAATTTATTCTCAGCTTCCTCTAGAAAAGAGATTATAAGCATAGGCCATTCCTATTAATGTTTCTTTAAAAATATAATTAAAAATGATTCACAGAGTTCAAAACATCTTGTGTTATCAAAAGAAAAAACCACCTGAAAAATATGCTGAATTTAGAAAATAACGAATACTCAGCAGATCAACAGAGTTGAGCCCTCCTCTTTGGAATCTATTTTCACTGCTGCACAATGGCTCCTACATTCAAGGTTGCCTGGCCCAAGGGATGTAACAAAAATAGAACAAATGTTTCAGGATACTGAGATTTACTTTTTCAAAAGGGGAGAAGGCAGGAAATAAAGCTTAGCTGGTGCCCGCAGCCCGTATCCGGGAAAGACACCAGTTTAGGAATTCCTGTGAGTTAATCCCACAGGGCCTGGAATGTCCATGGAGGAGAGGTTCAAGGGTAGGCACTGGGGTGGAAGGGCTGGGCTATATCTAAATAAAAGCACATTCACTGCAATTCTCCACAGCAAATTTTCCTGAGTAGTGGGAATTGGAATACATCTGTATGTGCATTTGCTTTTCTGTATTTTCCAAATCTATAATCAACCATAAGTTTTTGTAACAGGAAAATAGCAAATAAAACAGATTTCAAACATGTATCCCAATGATATTGAGGAGAATTTAGCATCAAGGGCTCCATTTTTCAATTTCAAAGACTCTCCAACTTTTGGCCCGACAAATTAATTTCTCGGAGCATTTATTTACTAACTACACCCACTGCCCCCTTCAGCTCCCATTGTAGCTCCTCAAAGAATTGATTAGGCTGCCTGGCTGCCTTTCCAGGAATTATTTAAACATTATCTAAATGTGTAGGCAACACTTTGCTGCCATCTGCCTCTAATGAAGATGATAATGATGAAGATAACAGCATTGTGGGTTAAGACTCCATAAAAATGCATATGTGTTTACAAGGCTGGGGATATTAATTTAGGTCGCAGCTTTGGTCGGATGAGAGAAGTGTTATAGAATCATCGTTACACTTCTGCTTTCACGGATTTCTATTCCACCCCCTCCCCACCATCCCCAGATGTGTGGTAGGTTTGGGCACCAACGACTCTCTCTGTCCTACTGGGTTTAACCCTTGCATGTAATTTCAAAGATCTAACGGTCAATGGGAATTCATGTAACAGCTTTATTAGTCTTAGAAATTGGTAAGAACCATCCACGTAGGGTTTTTTAATAAAGTTGGTTTGGAAAATACTACTAAGGCTTAAGGACAAATGGGACCCCCTCCCCCCACTTGATGCTAATGGGGAAAAAACAATCAGTGCACAGAGGGATCCTCCTTCTGCCTATAAGCAGAGACCTAAACTGCTGCTTCTATGACCTGGGCCAGTCAAATCTTGTCCCCAGAGGCCCTTGGAAAAAGTCAGAATAGGGCATTAGTTAAATTAGCATCACAGACACACTGCATCCTAGGCCAAAAATACACCACCTAGTCTGTTCATTTCACAGTGTGCCCACCCATATCATCCCGGTATCGCCTAACAAGATACACAATGAACAGTGACATAAAAAATGCCTCAAACTTGAACATGGACTTCCGGATTATTACATCCAAGACAGGAAATAAAACAAAACCCTGAATCCTCTCTGCTCTGTCAATTAAAGCTTAGAGAACTAAAACCAAAGTTCCCTGCTTCCTGGATTAGGCAGAATAATATCCCACACACACTTCCAATATGTCCTCGCTCTAATCCCTGGAACTTGTGCATAAATTCCCTTACGTGATAAAGAAGTACTAAAGTCACAGATAAAATTAAGGTTGATAATCAATTTACTTTAAAATGGGGGAGATTAGGTGCACCTGGGTGGCTCAGTTCATTAAACATCTGACTCTTGATCTCAGTTCAGGTCATAATCTCATAATTTGTGAGATTAAGCCCGCATCAGGCTCTGTACTGACAGTGTGGAGCGTGCTTGGGATTCTCAGTCTCTCTCTCTGTCTCTCTCTCTCTCTCTCTCTCTTTCTCTCTTTCTTCCTCCCTCCCTCCCTCTCTCTCTCTCTCTCTCTCTCAAAATAAGTAAAATAGGGAGATTATCCTGGATTAGCTGGGTAGGTCCAGTATAATATGGGTCCATAAAAGGGGAAGAGGGAGGCAGAAGAGGAGGTCAGACCCAGAGAGTGGCAGTGTGACAAGGACTGTGCGTAGGTTACTGGCTTTGACAGTGGAAGGAAGGAGCCATGAGCCCAGGAATGTGGGCGGCCTCTTGAGGCTGCAACCAACAAGGGACATACTCTCTCCTAGAACCTCAAGAAAGTAACACAGGCCTGCCAAGTGTTAATTTCAGCCCAGTGAAGTTAATATTCATTTTGCACTTATGGAACTGTAAGATAAGAAATCTGTGTTGTTTTAAACCGTTGCATTTGTAATTTCTTAGAATAGTCTAGAAACTCATATGTCCCCCACTACCCTATTCTGTCGTTGCCTCTCACTCAGAGGCAGCCTGGGTTCTTTGGCAGAAGCTGCATTCTGAGGCACCCTCTGCCAGAATGGGCACAGGGTTTAGTGCCTCCAAAACGCAGTCCATGCAGCTCCAAGTTTCTCATGAGTGCCATTTTTTTCTAGTCAGTCAGAAGGATACACAAGAACATCACAGCACCAAATTCATGCCAACAAAATTGAAAAAAAAATCTTTAATATTTATTTTTCAGAGACAGAGTGCAACCAGGGGAGGGACAGAGAGAGAGGGAGACACAGGATCCGAAGCAGGCCCCAGGCTCTGAGCTGTCAGCACAGAGCCCGACGTGGGGCTCTAACCCACAAACTTCGAGATCATGACCTGAGCCCAAGTCAGATGCTTAATCGACTGAGCCACCCAGGCGCCCGTCATGCCCACAAAATATAGGTAGCACAGCCTTAGAGTGGCTAGCACACATGGAAGTGCACAGCAAGATCCTCAGACTCAGCTCAGAGAACAGCCCAGGCTCACAGTGCTTATCTTCAGACACCAACCGTAACAGAATTTTCCTGCTGAGAAAAGGGGGAAAATATTTTGGGTTTCAGCTCTGCCCAGATGCTGTTCTTTGTCCCAAGGGTCCCAATCTAAATAAAATCAGTAAGGAGAAATGATCTTCTGAGTGGCTCATTGTGACCTTCCGATGTCTTGGAGGGAAAAAATTTCCAACACACAGCCTCCCCTGTCCTGGGACTAACCTAACTTCCTGAAAGACTTAGGCAATCCCAGTTAGACTGGGATCTGGCCCTCTGAAATTCCATCTCCGTTTGGAACCGTATGTGCCTGGCCTTAACCCTGAACTATGTAGACCCTGTCTAGCGACATCGTCTTTGGTGACATTTCCTTGCATTTGTGATGTCCGGAACACGCAGCTCACCAAAGCAAGTGAATTCACAGCCCATCCAGTCCCAGCAAGACCCCAAGACAGATTTTATTCGTGTGGACTATTGGCTCCCACACGTCTAACTCTTGTTCTCGAGTTACAAGGGCTTACGAAGCTCATCTCTTAGGCGTGAATGCTTCTCTGCATTCACCTCAGTTTAAAATCACCTTCGGCAAATGCATGACCTTCCCCTTAGACCATGTGCTCTCCTGGCAAACCTTCCCATCCCTCAACCTTTGAATTTTCCAGGCTTGGACTCGCCTGTTCTCTTTTCCTTGAAGCACAATTTCTTTCTTTTTTTTTCATTTTCCTATCACACAAGGGTAAGTCTCTGAGTGCTCTGCCTCCTCTGTTTTTCTCCTCCTCCTTCTCAGCAGTCCAGGTGAAGTTGAAAGAAATTGTAACCTATTTTCTAAGTTGCTTCTCTTTCTTCTCAGCCCTACGTGGAGCTCACCCTGTTTGCTGAATCACTGCACTTTTCCTTCCTTTTCCTTTGCTCTCTGGCCGAGCACACATACTTCCAGATTTTGTCTTGTGCTGTCCCCATGCCTGACAGGGATGAATTCAGTCAGCTCCAGGCCTGCCCGAAACTAAATAAAGCCCACCACCCTGGAGACCTCGCCCCAGCCGGCTACAACAAATCCAGGCCTAGTTTCGATCATGTTGACCTCTCCGGCTGAAACGGAGGCTGTTATCTGTCTTAAGTCTCCTCTACTCCATAACTGTCCTGGCCAAGCTCCCCTCACAGTACATGCCATATACGTGTCCACACAAGTTGCCGTGTTATCTTGAGAACTAAGTAAATACGCCACGCTGCTATGCCCTTAGCAGTCTGAACAGGTAGGTATCAGGTAACCTCCCCCTGTGCTGTCCCAGGTTTGCGGGTGGCTCCCATTTGTTCTTACGACTGATCCACCCACCGCCACGCTGCTGAGAGATCTCTCAAAAATGTCACAGACAGGGGTGCCTGGGTGGCTCAGTCCGCTGTGCGCCTGACTTTGGCTCAGGTCATGATCTCAGGGTTTGTGAGTGCCAGCCCCTGTTGGGCTCCCTGCTGTCAGCTCGGATCCTGCTTTGAATCCTCTGTCCCCTTCTCTCTCTGCTCCTTCCCCCTCTCATTGCCTCTCTCTCCTCAAAAATAAACAAACATAAAAATGCCACAGACAGCCTTGCCCTGGGAAACCTTCCGGTTCACTCTAAGAATGTACTGCTTAACTCGGCTAAAATTTTAGGGGAGAAATCCAGTCTCTGATCCGGCAACCATCTAATCATCCCTTTCATTTTTAGTTCTTCCTTTAAATGCAGTTAAATATTGAGCGCCCTCTCTTCTCCCATTCGCTCTTCCTCTGCCATCAGCACTTTCTCCCTCACTTTAGTACCTTCACTTCACTGCTCCCCTCTGATCTGACAATAAAAACTTGTTTGTTTTTTTAAATGAATCTGCTCCAACATAACTGACCAAACTTGATTCCTAAAAACAGTCTGTTCCAGACATAGGAGGTTTTAATACCTTTTCCATTTCATAGGCTTTCTGTTTCCATCCACCCAGATGACATGCTGCAGATAAAGGAGGAAATCTTCCTTTTCATCTGTTCATTGATTTAAAATGCACCATTTCTCTGTAATTGATCTCAGCAATGGCATCTGAAACCCACACCCACGCTCAGGGCTTATGAAAGGAACAATCTAGAACCAGCTCGAGACCCTGTGGATAGGAAGGATTCCATAGCCTTTGGAAGCCGAATGAAGCCAAGGCCTTCCGTGGATGAAATCCAAAACAAAACCAAGACAGAATCTGGGAGAGCTGATCGAGCACTCTGTGTCAATACCCTAGAGGTAACAATCTCAAGGCCAAAGAGCACAGGCTAATGTCCTGGAGGCACAATGTAGCTGCATTTTGTGACTTGAAGTCCCAGTAATATAATGTCAGTCTGTCACTGCACCATCACGCGCTGTGACCGTCTAGGTCAAAGCTTGGCAGGAGCCCACGTGAGTATCCAGAAGCTCCAGAAGGTAGCTTTCTTTCTAAATGGTGCAAAGCATATGAGGAGATGTTTGATGCCCAAATCCTACTCCTGGCCCCTCTTGCTCTCTTCCTGTCTAGAAAGCCAGAGAATAGAAATATCAGATGATAAACAAAAACTGGAGGTTGCACCTTGTCAACCTGGGTCCCGAGAGAGCCTCCTAGTCTATTCCCACCGAAGTGAGGCAGGTAGGCCCCCAGGCAGGCCCACCCTGGCTTACACAGCGGGTCTTAGACTGGAAAGCTGGAGCAGGGACCACCCCACGATGGGAAGAAAACTAGTGCAGATGAGTTTAATCCACTAAACTGATTCCTCCACCTAGAAGACACGGGGATAGCAATGGACTGCAGAGCTCAGGGGTCATGGGAGGATGGTCTGAGCCCCCCCTCCCCTTTTCCTAGCCTCAGGGGAGCCAGCCCCTCTTCAGAGAGGCTGCACCTCCTGGACGATCATTGCTTGGGCCGCAGGAATGAAGAAAAGCCCCTGTGGGTGCACTGCTTCCCGTCCTCAAGCACAGGCCCGAGCTTGGGGAGCCCCTCTCTAAGCCCCAAATCTGGCTTTGGAGCTGACCTCTGCTCCCACAGCTCAAAGAGCCTTCCAGCTCTGAGCGGAGCCCCCCTCCCCAGCCACAGACCAAAAGGGGTGGCAGCCCCCACCCCTACCTCCCTCCTTTCCTGCCCTATGAGGTGATTTTATTGAAAAACACAACATAAAAACAAAACTTACTGTTTCCTGAGACTGCCAGGGAAAGAAGTGGTTCTCTAAGTGGGGTTCCTCCTGGTCAAGGAGCATCACCATCACCTGGGAGCCTACTAGAAGCTCAAGTTTATTGGCTCCAACCCAGACCCACCGAGTCAGAAATCCCAGGGTGGGGCCCAGCATTTTTCCGTTTCACACGGCCTCTAGGTGAATCTACTGCACGCCGTTTGAGAACCACTGGACTAAACAAGATCATCACTAATTAGGCTAGCTTCTCTCCCACAGGTGGAAAGGAGCAAATAGGCAGAGAAAGAAAGAATCCCCCCTCCCCCGCCGTAAGCCTTTGTCTTCAGCTTATATTGTGCAGAGGATAGCATCAACTCCCTTTCCTGTTAGATGATTTTGCAGCAACATAAATTCATGAGCAACAGTCACCAAGACCCGACTCTGAATGGCTAAACTGGTCTTCTCACTGCTGTCCTGACTCCCCACAGCTACCAGAGTCATTTTTCTAGAAACCAAGTCTCATGCTCTACCTTGCTCAAAGAGAGTGGTTAGCTACCTAATTCCTACAGAGTAAAGCCTGAACTACCTGACATGGAAAACAAGGCTCATCACAAATTTGCTCCAAACCATCTTTCCAGCTTAATTTAAGCTCCTACTAAGTTCAAGACATCAAAGGGAGTAAGCAGCTTTGAATGCTGCTTTTGAATAAAGCAACGGAAGAAATACTTTCCCTCCTGCACAGTAGTCTCCTGCATCAGGAGCCCCGAGGAAGCAGGTTAGCCATGCAAATGTTCGGATACATCCCCCGAGAATGGGCTGCAGCAGCCCCAGAACAGGGCCTGTCCATCTGCATTCATGCAGGGCCTCAGGTGAGTCGCTTACAAGTGGCTGCAGACCACCTGAGAAATTCTGCTCTGTGTATTTAAGAACGCGTGCTCCCTGGCAAGTGCCTGGGCTTGAAGCAAGTTCCTATTAACCACTGAGTCGTGCTATATAAAAACCACTAAGTTCCCTCATCAAACCATTCCACCATCTCACAGCATGCAATATTATTTATCTTGCACATTTTAAAACACACCCTGAGAACAAATAGATTCCACATCATTTTGACTGAGGTGTCTAGTACTTAAGTGCCTGAAAACTTGAAAGGCAGGGACGCCGGAACCACCGTAGTGCTGCACGGAAGGAACAGGCAGTAGGATTCCAGAAGCATCCACAGATCTGCTCTCATTAATGTCTTCATCCAGGCCCCTTTCCCAAGGAGGGTTTCCACGTCTAAGTTTAGATGGCTGTTTAAGGTTTCTCTGCCAAAGCGCAGGCAGCCAAGATCACTTGTTCCCTTAATTTTGCCATTAACTTTTTCTTTCCTTCTCTGCAAAGTCTCAGAACAAATAGATTCTGTTGGCATGAATAATGCACCATGTTCCCAGGTACAAAGGAGAAGTCTAAGTCTGCACAGCTGCAAAAGGAAACTTAACCAAGATCCATTTCCAATGCTTTGCGGGCATCAAAGGGCTTAAAGCCCATTGGGGAAATTTTTTTTTAAGTTCATCTTCTTTTGAAATTCTTTTCTTTCTATTCCCATGATTTTATTCTTTTTTTAAAGTTTATTTATTTATTTATTTTGAGAGAGAGACAGAGAGAGAGAGAGAGGCAGAGACAGAGAATGAGGAGGGGAGGGGCAGAGAGAGAGAGAGAAAGAGAGAGACAGAATCCCAAGCAGGCTCTGTGCTGCCAGTGCAGAGTCCAACACTGGGCTCCAGCCCATGAACCATGAGATCATGACCTGGGATGAAATCAAGAGTCAGATGCATAACCGAGCCACCCAGGTGCCCCTAGTATTTTTAATTCCATTTCACCAAACCAGGCATACCCTTTTTGGTAACGGACTTGAAGTCAGCAGCCTGGATTCTACTGCTAGGTTTGCTCCCAGCTTCTGCATGACTTGGGGTAAAACATTTGACTCATCTGAGACTCAGTTTTCCTATCAGCAAAATGGACCACGTGACTAGAGAAATGGGTAGTCTCTAAGTCCCTTTGCTGGAAGTAGCAGAGGAGGGGACTATGAAATGCCACCTTCAAATCCAGGTCGCGTGAGACATTCTCTCCTAATGAGGAGGATCTTACTCTGCGATATTTCACTACTTTGACAACAACTTCAGGCTGCAATATTGGCCCATAAACAATGCAATAGTTGAGGGAGAGGAGTGTAATGGAATCAGCTATTTAATAGCCTGAGTAAAGGTTTTTAAGAATTGCCATCTCGTGGGGTACCTGGATGGCTCAGTTGGTTAAGCCTCCGACTTCGGCTCAGGTCATGATCTCACGTTCATGGGTTCTAGCCCCACATCGGGCTCTGTGCTGACAGCTCGGAACCTGGAACCTGCTTCGGATTCTGTGTCTCCCTCTCTCTCTGCCCCTCCCCCTCTCATGCTCTATCTCTCTCTGTATCTAAAACATTAAAAAATTTTTTTTTAATAAAAAGGAAAAAAGAATTGCCCATCTCGCATGTTGTGTGAGAGTGGGGAGTGCACCTTATTAAGTCCTTCTGCTTCTCTTACTCTCCTTTCTAGAGAGAAGATTGAGGCTCATCCCGGGGTTGGAAATGATGTTAGGCTGGGATGAAAATGTAGCCATGAATTACAACTCCCCAGACTCAGTGGTCGCTGACCAAGTGTATGAATATTTGACTCTCGGTTTCTGCTGTTAATGGCAGATTGGAAGACAATGTGAGGGAACTGTTTCATTTTACTTTACCAGGCTCAACTAATGTAGGTAATTAAGATTCACTGCCTAATTAACTTCAAATGGCTATACAGAGAGTAACATAATTCTGTTACTTTCTAAATATCAAGGTTTATCCATACAATAAAAACAAAATTATGTATAATCGAAGGTCTCGCTATTTGTTCATGTTATATCGTTAATGACGTACCATCCTTTTAGGATCACACAATATTCATGCAATGCTCTCTGTTTACCAAGAGCAGACAAGAGGGTCCCAGAGGTTAATGACTGTGGCAGGCCTCACAGCTAGCTGGTGACAAAGACAAGTCTTGAAGAAGCTCTCGAGGTAGATTAGTGCTTTTTCAAATTAGTCATTGAAAGGATTCATTTGTATTAAGAGAAATTTTTTCTGCTTTATCGTTCATGGTTTATTGAGCAATTGGGGATCAAGGACATGTTTGACATTGGGCCATGGGGGGGCAGGTAGGGCTATAAAAGGGGGAGATTCCTTGCTTTTCAAATTTACTCAAATGTACGTTATTTATGTCTCCCAATCTACCAACAAGACAAGCTAAACCCCAACACTGTGCCTCAGGAAAAGACGATCTAAGGGCACACTTGAGAAATAAATTAAGTCAGAAAATGTGTTGCCCACACTGGGCTCTGAACAATTTGTAACAGGACAAATTACACAGTAAGTAATGCCCCGTCTGGAATGAGGAGGGGTGCCTGGTTGGCTCCAGGGTGAAGTTCCAGGGCCTAGGGCTGTGTGTGCAGGGTTGCTACCCAGAGAGACCCTAATGCCAACGACTAAGGGATCAAGTGTGAGCTGTATCCTAAGGGTGGTGCCCACATCAACCCAGAGAAACTCACTTCAGCCATGAACTGCCTGTGCGTAAAAGGTGTGCTCCAGCCAAAAATAGAAGACAAAGTCCAAAAGCCAAAAGCCAAGTAGATTCTCAGGAACAAGAGCAGTGCAAAAAAATCAAGTTCATCACTGGGCCCATGGCTAGAACATCCATGGTCTTTGGGGTTTGCCATATGGATGAGCAGATAGATGAATGATGGCACACTGATGGGACCCTTTGTGCATTAATACTTTTTAAAGTTTATTTATTTTGAGGGAGACAAAGAGAGAGAGCTTGCTGAAGGGGCAGAGAAGGAGGAAGAGAGAGAGAATCACAAGCAGGCTCCACACCATCGGTGCAGAGCCCAATGCGGGGCTTGAACTCACAAACTGTGAGGTCAGATCATGGCCAGGGCTAAAATCGAGTTAGATGCTTAACTGCTTAACTGACTGAGCCACCCGGGAGCCCCTGTGCTTTAACACTTTAGAAAAAGCTCATCCCGGGGCACCTGGGTGGCTCAGTCGGTTGGGTGTCCGGCTTCAGCTCAGGTCATGATCTCACGGTCCGTGGGTTCGAGCCCCGCATCAGGCTCTGTGCTGACAGCTAGCTCAGAGCCTGGAGCCTGTCTTCAGATTCTGTTTCTCCCTCTCTCTCTGACCCTCCCCTGCTCACAAGCTCTCTCTCTATCTCAAAAATAAATAAAACATTAAAAAAAATTTTTTTTAAATAAATAAATAAATAAAAAAGAAAAAGCTCATCCCCAGGAAGGGAAAGTAAGGGGAAGATGGAGGCTCCTGAAGTACAGACACATCTTAGCTCGGACAGTTTGGGAGGCAGCTATGTTTGGAAACTAGAGGTTAACTGGGGGAGCTAAAAATGTTGGTATTCCGATCTGAGAGCAGGATAGACCAGTGTTCGATAGCGCTCTGACCTGGGTCAGCCTTCAGCGTCTTTCTCCTGATTTGCACAAGCTTTCTGTTGGAGACACCTGCTCACCACCACTTCACACCATCCAGCAACCCTAATGTCCCATGGAAATAAATGGCGGCAGCACCACTGGCCTGCCTTGGCCCAAATCTCAGCCGAGTGAACTTTAAATTAAATATCCTTGCCAGTTTTGCTATCACTTCTCCCCTAATCACAGCACCAGAAAGTGGGTGTGTGGCATCCCCAAACTGAAGACTCATTGTAGCAGAATATGCTGATGTCCCAGGTCTGCAGCCACTAGGGGAGGGGGCCTGGACCAGTTGTTGTGCTTGGATGCAACTCACCAATGCCACCTCCTTCCCAGCCACCAGAGCTTCTTTGCCGAGCAGAAATGAATCCCCTACTCCCCCTCCTTTCTCCTCCAAGACCCAGTCCAGGGAGGAGAAAGACACTATATGGGAGGACCTACTAACTGTCAGAGATTTACTTATTGTTGACGGCCAGGTGAGTGTAGGGAGGGGGAGAGGTTGAACATTCATATTCTAGAGATAGAATGGGCAGAGCAAGTGCGCTCCATTACCACATGAGGGACGGACATGGCTGCTTCAGAATGAACACATTAATTAATGGATGAATGGATTAATTATGTTTATAGGAGATCTGTCCTGCTTTAAAGGCATTGTCAGGACACACTGGCCTTTAACCCTACCTCTTTCTGCAAGAAGTAACTTTAGCACTACTAGGTACTGTCTGCCTTAACTACTACCTCACACAAGTTTGATCAGATGCCAGATGATTTGATCTGAGCCATTTCCTAGGGATGCAGAACGTCAGGCCTGCAGCCTACTGTCCCTGCAAGAGGCTCTCACAGGTCATCCTGTATCACCAATGCCGGGACTCAGGGCTGAAAGTTGACTTTGGCAACCATTTGGAAAGAGCATGTTGAATGTTGAACAAGGTTCTAAAGCACAAGCCCATTTTACTACGAAACAGGAAAGTGGAAGAGACTTGTCTCAAACCTTTGCCTAGTATAGGAACTCAGCAAAGCAAACAGGAGGGAGGAGAGAGCCAGGGATGGAGAGAAAGGCCTCCCTCATGGACTTGCCATGGTGACCTCCAGGGAAAGGTAGTGAAAATACTTTGAACCATGTGCTGCCATGTAAGTTTAAAAGTTCTCTAGAGTTAAGAGCCCCTGAATGCCACAATTTAGTAAACAATCTGACAGTCTCTTCTGGAAGGACCCACACAGGATTTTCCTGTATGGAACAAGATCCAGTTTAGATGGCCTGTACCCTGGTTCACAGTCCCCCTTCCTTGGAATAGGAGGGGAGGATTTCTTTGGTTTTCCTGAGAAGTAAACATCCTGATTGCATAGGCCTCTTGTTCACACTGTGACAGGACCTAATAAAGCTGGTGTCACTGGAATGAGATCCAGGAGGAGACTGTTACTGGCTAGGTAGAGGGACACCACGAGGCCAAGCGTCCCCAGGATAACTGCACTCACATCTTCAGTTACTCTTCATAGAGAAACATGTCCTTAACCATTTGTTAGGCGTTAGGCAGCGTGGTTGAGTAGACAAGAAAACAGCTTCTATAACCAGACTGTCTACGTTCAAACCATGGCCTTGTTTCTTTCTAGCTCCAAACCTAGACAGGTCACTTAACTTCTCGATGGACTTGGGCATGATAACAGTACCTACCTACCTTGCTTGTGAGCTTGTTGATCAGGTCCTTTCAAGGGTCACAGCCACACGCCAACGGTTTGGTGATTGTTTGCACTCATGACTCCCTCGAGACGTGCCAGGTCAAATGCTTGAATCAAGATGGAATAATTGTCATGCAACAGATGTTGGTCAAATGATAGGCATGTTCACAGGCGGTATCTCATTTATTCACACGCACTTCAGTCTTCACAACAACACGGCGAGAGAGAAGAGTATTTTTCTTATGAGAGATAGGAAAACTGAGGTTATAACTGGCATTCAAGATGACTCAGCTGATAAGTGCTCAAGTCTGGGGTCGACCCAGACCTGCTTCTTGCAAAATATCACAAGCAGTAGTTGTGTTTACTAACACAGATATAGCACCTCAACCAGGAGGGTCTGCGTAGACAAAACAGTGGTGTTTGAAGGGTGTCTGAGCTTGACTCCAAAAGCAGTGGGAAACGAAATACTCAGTAGATGGACATAGAACACACCACCATAACCAGAGGGGCATGTAAAAAGGCCTCACCCTTGGTCCCAAGCACGGAAGCTACAGGCCTGGACTTCTTAGGCAGAGGAATTTAAAATGCTGCTCCTAATCTTTGATGAAAGATCCAAGAGCCTCTATTTATAAATGCCCTTCAGTGGGCACCTGGGTGGCTCAGTCAGTTGAGCCTCCGACTTCCGGCTCAGGTCATGATCTCACAGTTTCTGGGTTCCAGGCAAGCAACGGGCTCTGCGCTGACAGCTCGGAGCCTAGAGCCTGCTTCCGATTCTGTGTCTCCCTCTCTACCCCTCCCCTCTCATGCATTGTCTCTCTGTCTCTCAAAAATCAATAAATAAATAAATGCTTTTAAATGCCCTTCAGGTTTTGCCCAAGTGAGTGGGGGAAAAAATATCCCACTCAAAACCTTGGAAATACCTGGGGATGTTAGAATGTGGTATTTTCACTGAAAACCGAGAAATGGGGGACCAAGTCTCTAAGGAAGGTTTGGTGAAGTCTTTGAAGGCCAGGCTCACAGGACAGGTACCCAGGGAGGATTCTTTCCCCTCCCTGGAGGGCTGGTCTGAGACAGCCTAGGGGAGTTGGAGAAAGGGGAAGCAGCCTGTGGCGGGAACTCATCCCTCACCCTCACCTTATATCTCACCCAGTTCTCTAGTGAAGCTCTTCACCACACTGAAGGGAAAAGAGGTTTTCTGTCCATGTTTTATAGACTCGCTTGACTTGGGAAGTGGTGACACAGGGAGTACCATTCTCCTCCCTGCCAACCCTGCTGGATAAACACAAATTATTACAGGCTTTACTTTCATTTAACAGGAGGAAGATTATTGCCAATAATGTATATGAAACTGCTTTGTAACAAACAAAAGTAAAGTATTATACAAATGTATAAGGCATGATAGTGATCATGGCCAGAAAGATGAACTTTATGCAGCAAAGGAAAACAAAATCTAAATTTTAACATCAGAAGAATAAATAAACTATGGCTCATCCATATGACAGAAGGCTGGACGGCCGCTAAAAGTCATTTTATGAAGACCTTTTTATTATGAAAGGAAATGTGATTATTCCTATGTGAAAATCATACACTGTATGCCTGCAAGTAAGCTAGGGGGATGGATGGACAGGTGGATGGATGGAGACAGACAGTGAGAGGGAAGAAAATGACAAATTATATAAATAGGATTTACCTCCGAGTGGTTGTACCGTGCTTGAGTTTTATTTTCTCTTTCATTGTTATTTCTTTAGTTTTACCCTACCTTGTTCTAAAAGCAATTTCAAGTTGTTTACAACACACATACAAGATAAAATTAAATTTGGAAAAACGTAAGCAAGTGAGGAATAAATATGAGAAAGATAAGATAGAGCCAGCAGGGTGGCTGGTGTATAGAACATGTTGCGTGAAGCCGTGCACATTAGATAGAGATCGACTGCAAACTCACCCCTAAGCTTTCTCTCCACCGACACAGAGAGAGGGAGAGAGAGAGAGAGAGAGAGAGAGAGAGAGTAGACCCTGTGACTCATGAGGATGGGGCAAAGCATTAGCAGGAAAACAAAGCAAAATGGTTCTGTTCAAGAAAACAGGAAAGAAAGCTCTCCCAAGGGTCTCTGCTCAAGGGGACATTGTGGAAGGTGGTGAGTGGTGGGCAATGTTTGTTGCCCTCTATGATCCAGGGAGTGGCCTCAGACCCTGCCAGTAGCCTTCATGTAAGCTGAGGACAGAACGCCGAAGCCAAGGAGAGAGGAACAGCCATCACTGTCCCATCTGACCCCCACATACCCCTACAAGGTATCATCATCATCCCTTCCAAAGCTGGAAACCGGTTTAGAGAATAGCTCGAATTTAAGCAAATGGCGGGGCCAGAATTCACACTGCACCTGCCTGATGTGTTTCACCATCAGGTTCTATTGCTTCCCATCCCGGAAAAAAGTACAATATTTGATATAGGCTGGTGGCACAAAGCCAAAACACAGTTCCGAGAAAACAGCTCTAGAGGAGATAATTTTTCTTTTTATACCTTTTGGTGTTTCTGAGCTTTTGCCAGTGATTATGTTTATTTTTACATTAGCCGCCCTTTTGGATTCCCTGCACCCCCTCTCAAGCCCACCTGGCGCACACTACTTTCAGTTGGTTTTAAGCTTTCTGGAGGCGCGTCTTGTCTCCTCACCGGATGAGGGACCTCCTCAAGGATGCACAGAACGGTCTTGCTTTGTGAGCTCATCCTTCTACGGCAGCCTCTACAGTTCCAGCGTAAGGCCCATCAATGAGCTATTTCTATGAGGGGCGTCCTCAAAACGAACCCCAAGCCACTGGGAACACGTTCCTGAGCTTCTGCTATGCAGCCCCTCTCTGCCTCACTTATTTCACTGAATGTTTTTATCACATCTCTTTGCTGTATGTTCTATTCAATCCAATATGCAGGGGAGAATATCGGCCCCAAGGGATTTGAAATGATATTAAACGGACCAAAACATTTACTAGAATTGGTAGTGTTGATTGGAAATAAGTGCCCCCATACATTCACACTTGGAGTGTCAATAAGAATAACCTTCATAACAGGCAAAATACACCAAAGCCTCCATTTTGCATTTTTCTCTGTATGGAAGGAAAGAGCCAAGGTACAGATAAAAAGGCTGATAAGCTAGGTCATAACATTCTTCCGAGTTTGTGCCATTGCCATGGGCAGGGCTAAAGATTTAAAAGTCCTTCACATCAGGCAGCGGTTGATGGAAGACATCCAAGTGAGTATGGAGCAGTCCCTTGAGGCATGCTCACTAGGACTGTCCATACAAGTAACCAAAGCCTTTTTCTCTCTAATGCTTTCAAGTTCAAATTTAAAGCCATGGCTACCCAGGGAGATGGAAGTCAACCCAATTGTTATACTGTTTATAAGAAAGTTCCTTCCACCCAAGCCTTCCCCATCTTTGATTTCGCAAGATGCACACCTGCCTCACTGGTCCCTGTGGTAGCTTATTATAGCTTCCACGGGCCAGAAAGTACTTGGTAATCAAAGATAATTCTGCTCCCACGTGAATAGATGCAGTTCGGACTTGTCTATCACTAAAAGGCCTCAGAAGACTAGAAGACATAAATGGATATAAATTTAGTTCTAAACTGTTTTTAAAATGCGTTCTAGCATGTTTAATAGCACAGCGAGCTAATGTATGCCAGCTCCTCTTTTTCTTGAAAGCGGCTTCCGTGTGTTACTGAAAGATGGATCCTGGCCCTTTCATCTAAAATAGCAGCCAATAAAGGGAATGTTTTCATTTGCCCCTTTCCCTATGTGGGGAAAGTTTAATTCTCTAACAAAACTTTATTGCTCATCTACTAGAAAACACAAATATGAACATGTCTTGCTACAGTGACTTTCAAATAAGTAGAAAGTCACTAGAAGTTCCTTTGCCCTGTTTCAGCTAGACACACTACCAAGTAAATTCTGACCTTCCATGTCAAGGACTTGCAAGGCTTAAAAATGTTAGAAAGCCACAGTCCAAAGGGCAGTGGGGATACGAGGCCCCTCATGACTTAACCTCAGCTTTCCTCTCTCCATATTTTCTGCCACTTAACTTGGGTGATGTTCATGTCCCAATATACACATTGCTCCTCTTTCATTCCCCAGTGGCTCTCCGTATTCTGCGCTCTCTACTGGACCAACATTCCTCTACTTGAATGCCTAGGAAGTGCTGACTCACCCACTTGGACATCTTCCGTGTTGTGAAGCATTCAATGAAAATAGCCGTTTCCACCTTCCCCAGTAAGGTTAGCCACTCCAGTGTCTACACGACACAGAATCCTGTTAGAGAGAATCCTGTTATTCCATGAGTCACACTCCAGCTGAATAATTTGTCACATGTACCTCCTCTCTACCAAAGAGGAAGATTTTGGGGAGCGATATCTAGACTGTAATTTCTTCCTGATTCCAGAATTAGCACAGTGCTCTTCTCAAATGTAAGGACTCATAAAACTTGGTTGACTTGGATGAAAAGAGTATGCCAGGTCATCAGAAATAGTGCAGGAAAAGGGAGGAGGGGAGCAGGGGGAGAAAGAGAAGATGGAGAAGGTGGGAGGTGTGGGACAGGAAAGCCACAGGAGAGTACCAGATGAGATGTTCAAGACTGTGATGGCTTCCAGGTCTTAGATTCTGATTGTTGTGGCCAGAATGTCCTTCTTGTATCACATCTATTGTCTAACTCTGATGTGAAAAATAGATGAGCAAATAGGACAGCAATATGAAAATTGTGTGCTTCTAGGAGAAAGTGAAGTGTTGGGGAATCTGCGGGCTGAGATTAGGACAGACAGACGTTCTTAAAAGCACCGTGAAAAGAGTGGTTGGGAAAATATTATTAGGTATCTAAATATCTTTCACATAGTTCTACCCACTTGGCCTTCAAAATACTCCATGACAACATTTGTTGCCTGGAGTAAGTGGTGAAGGAGAAAAACAATCTAATAATTCTCTGCTCAAAAAAACTTGAGGAAGCATTAAGTTTTTTTTTTTTCATGGTTGTTCTGAGATATTACCCAGGTTTTTAAAATTCTCTTATGCATTTTGAATATTGAAGAATATGCAGAATTTCCCTCATCTGACCGGAGAATCCCAGGACATCCCCTGTGACTAGTGTTCCTTCAAATACATCTTAGAAAACAAAGTTCTGCCCACCAGGTAGGTAGATATAATCCTTTCCCTGTTTATAAAGAAGGGCATTGATGCTAAAGAAATGATGTTCTCAAGCACATACAGTAAGAGCAAGGATTTCAAAGCCAAGTACTGGAGACGTTTGCTCACTGGGATTCCTAATAGCCTTGAATATAATGCAGATTAGATCTTGGAAATGTTTACTATTGCCTGAATCGAATTGCATACTGCAGGATAAGGTGTGGGACTTTTAGACCCCAAGGCTTTATCTACAGAGTCCCATGTGCACAAGTGGTCCTGAAATGGAGCTAATGTAAAGGAGTTTTAAAGCCAGAGCCAAGGCTTTAGGCTGGGCTGCGAGGCGAGGCACTTAGATATGGATGGCAAAGGGCATGCCCAGGCCCTGACTTGTCCTCTCCTCACACAGAGCTCTTGTTAAAATGTATATTTTTATAGATTTTAATGGAAATGCATGGTCATTTCCTAGTGCCTAGATCCTAGCATGGATGATATTTATTGGAGTAACAAACAAAACAGACCTGAAAGAAGTAAGATTTTTACACTGCAAGTTAGACAAATTCCTTCTGTCCATCAATATCGCTGGAAATGAAGTCATCTGTTTATAGTATTCCTCATATAATAGTAACCCCATAAAATACAGAAGTTACTTGAATATATAACCTCCTTTTTAGCATTATGCTGACTTCTTTCACCACCAAAACACTACAGATTCATAGAAGCTGTTTTCCAACTTGTCCACGGTCATGCTAAGTAGTATCACTGTCAGAAACAGGCAGTATTTCAGGAAAAGCACTAGAACAGGGATCAAGAGACTTGGCTCTGATGTCAACTGCTTGTACAACCTTAGGCAAGTCATTTGCTCCTCTAAACTTTGTTGTTCCAATCCTGTGCTGTCCCCTATGGTAGCCACTGGCCTTTGGTGGCTATTGAGCGCTTGAAGTACACCTAGACTGGTTTGAAGTATGTCTTAAGTGTAAAACACATACAGAATTCCAGATATTTAAAATGACAAAAAAGTATGAATATTTCATCGATTAATTTTACAGTGAATTCGTATTGAAATGATAGTATTCCAGATGTACTGGGTTGATAAAAATATATTATTGATTTCCCCTGTTTCTTTTTACTTTTTTTTTTTTAACGTGGCTACTGGAACATTTAAAATTACATTCGAGACTCATTTTGTATTTCTATCGACAACACTGGTCTAATGTGTCAAATGAAGTGGTAGTTTCAGAGCAGGGGGGGCCTTCAGTCCTAAACTTTTAAGATAAAGCCTTTGATGGAATAGAGCTGCGGAAGGTCTGAGGCACAAACGTTGATAGAAAGAACCAGAAAGAATGATGTTCCAGACAAGACATTGAGCATTAAAAATCATACCAGAAACACTGGGGGTGGTAAAGGGGAATGCAAAGGGGCATGGGGATTATGGGGAGGGACAAGGGGACTATGGGGGCTTTGGAGAGTGGGGATGGCATCAACTTAAACTTGAAGTCTAATTCAACGTCATCACTCCTAGTTAGACTAGCCTCAAAGTTTCTGAAGTGGATCCTGCCGTACATAGCAGAAAAAAAGATAATGATGCAGATTTTCTGTATTAGGACTGCACAGTTTTGCTAAGTTAGAGATATTCTGGATAATGGATAAACCTGGAGCAAGGGGGAAGCATTATACTCATTGATATGGAACTTTTAGAGTAACTATGGTTTCACAAATTGGTTTATTGAGGAATGTATGGGGCAAACAGTGGGAATCTCAAAAGTAAATCTCATGTCAGTAAGAGCCTCAAAGAAAAGACACTTCAGCTGTCATTTAATCCAACCCCCTCATGTTGGGGATCGGCACACGGAGGCTCAGACGGGGGAAGTGAAATTGCCTTTCCTCGTAAAATGATGCTACTCACCTGTAGCCAAGTTGAGGAGTACTGTAGTTCAGAAGTGGGTCTTGTAAAGGCTGCTTTCCTTCAAGAAGTTTCTAGGAGCTGAATTATCTTTGTTTCTTTTGGATGCTCTAAAATAGCTATGAAACAGGTGGTATTTGGTGCCTGGTCTCTTCCTATTAAAAAACAAAGCAGGATGACATTTAAATCTTTCTAAAGTAGAGATTAGTAACATCTCTGCTACCGGATCCAGAAAGCTGTTCAATGCTAGATAAAGAGTGTTATACACTGTTTGTTGAGTTAGCTGCATAGTAACTGGTTGTAAAATCTCGACACCCCCACCCAAAGTTATTTATTGGTTGGTTGGTTGGCTCTGCCAAACTGTCTAATAATGGTTTTGCGGTAATAATGTTGGCTTTCCGCTTCCGGTAAATTGGATAATATGTTTGGAGAACTTTTGCTTCTGACAAAGAGGGAGATCTCCAAGGCACAGTAATTATTTGACCAAAAATGATCAGAAAATCAAGATAAACAAACAAATACACATTTCGAAGAATCAGAGAAGAAATGAGAAGACTCTAAAACTCCAGAGAAGGAAGCTCCTTGCACAGGCACACTGAGGACATCCCCCCTTTGTGGGAGGCATTTTCTAATCACGGGTGAGGGCTGACGGCCCAGAACTGAGTTTCTGCCATGAGACAGAGTCCAGCAGAGTGATCTCCATGCAAAAGACTGCAGTGGCATTCTCTCTCTCTCTCAAAATAAATAAAATTAAAAAAATATAAAAAATTGGGCACTTGGGTGCCTCAGTCAGTTAAGTATCTGACTCTTGATTTTAGCTCAGGTCATGATCTCATAGTTTGTGAGTTCGAGCCCCACGTGAAGCTCTGCACTTGGGATTCTCTCTCTCTCTCTCTCTCTCTCTCTCTCTCTCTCTCTCTCCGTCTCAAAATAAATAAACTTTAAGAAATTTTTTTAAGAGTTCAGTGACAAAACTTGGGTATCACACTGTCTCGAAGAGTTTATTTTCACCATCAAAAGATATACTAACTTCCCATGGTGCACATAGCAGGAGACTGAAGTGTTACGTGGATTCTTCCAGAGAACAGAGTGGGATTTCCTGCAGACCTCCAGGGTGAAGGAAACAAAACCCATTGGGAAAAGACCCATGAGACTTACAGATGGAAACTGAAAGCTCTAGAAGAGGGGACTGGTCCCTGAGGTATCCACCACTTTTCTAGGGGACACCGACCTCTCTGGGAAGAGTTGGAGGCTGAGGATGTAAGCCTAGCCCCCAGCAAGAGGCCTCTCCTGGGATACAAAGGACTCAGCAGAACTGAAACTTTATATCCCTTGAAGAGCAACTCCCGATTTCCCACTCCCCAGCCACTGGTAACCACCATTCCATTCTCATCTTCTATGAGCTTGGCTCTCTTGGCTACCTCACATAGGTACAGTCATGTGGTGTCTGTCCTTCTGTGACTGGCTTCGTTCACTTAGCATAATGTCCTCAAGATCCAGCCATGTTGTCTTACATGACACCATTTCCTCCTTTTTTTAAGGCTGAATAATAAATATTCTATTGCATTCTACTGTATTGTAATATTCTATACGCCACATTTTATTTATCCATTCTTCCCTCGATAGACAAGGTCTAGAGATCTGTACGGCATAGTGCCCATAGTTAACAATACTGTATTGTGCACTTAAAAATTAGTTAAGAGGATAGAGCTCATATTAAGTGCTCTTACCATAATGAAAAACAGGAAATTAATGAAAGAACGAAAGGTAGAAAAAAGGGAAAGTGAAGCTCTTGAAACAACGCCTAGGATATAGTAAGCACTAGTAAACATTAACATTTTTAATCCATCCCCCCTCCCCACAAAATGAAGAAGCCCGCAAAGGTTTTCGTAGTTACTTGGAAGCAAATGACAAAATAAGAGGCTGGAAGGACCTAAAAACTGAAGGTGGTCTCTGCCTGAAGCCAGAGCCCCTCACAGGGGTAAGCCCCAAACCTCTTGCCATGGTCCTTGCTTTCCTAAGCCTCCTACTCTCTTCATTTTGGAGGTTCTCTTGGCCCTTCCGTTCATACTTCAGAGATGATATCCCATCTCTGAAACTCAAGGAACAAAGAACAGTCACTCATTTTTTCATCATACTGAATCTATCAAAATTATCTTCTTGGGTTAATGGCTGCTGTCCTTCTGTGACTAATTACATAGACAAAATAATGTATTTAAAAAGTAATCTGTAGGGGCAACTGGGTGGCTCAGTAAATTAAGCATCTGACTTCAGCTCAGGTCATGATCTTGTAGTTCATGGGTTCAATCCCCTAGTCGAGCTCTGTGCTAACAGCTCAGAGCCTAGAGCCTGTTTTGGATTCTGTGTCTCCCTCTCTCTCTCTGCCCTTCCCCATTCACACTCTGTATCTCTTCTTCTCAAAAATAAATAACATTAAAAAATTTTTTTAAAAACACTAATCTGTAGCCTCGTGATCACCAAAGATCAAAGCTACCCTGGGGCAGGCACAGGCCATGGAGCTGGAGAAGAAAATAAAGGCATGTGTTGGGGGGAGATTTGAAGAAGCAGAAAGGAGAAAGATAAATCTGAAGCCAATGTCCTGAAGGCCCACACAGACCTCATCACCTGTCCCCCCTACTTCGTACAAAGCGTATATTGTCTCATAATTAGTTAATTTCTCTTAGGTCTATGTCTCATTCCTCCAACTGCAGGTCAATTGTGAACTTCTCAAGGATGTGGTCTCGAACATCCCAGAGCAACTAGCTCTGCTGAGAATGTAGGAAAAGTGCACAGAAAGGGAAACAGTGCCAGTAGGAAGAGGGGTAGTTGAAGGAAGGAAGTCTCAGAGAAGGGGCAAGACTCAAAAGCCAAACAATACAAAAATATATTAAGGCATTCTCTTATCACTGGCATTGGCCAAGACTCATTTAAGATCTGGCATGTCCACTTCAAAGATGGCCTCCCTAGGTCCAGCCTTAAGTTCTCTTTTGACGGCCTGCTCAAAAATGAGTTAAAGACACTTAAATGAGTCCCAGTAGGTCTCCAGTTCCGCACTATCCACAGTGCTTTTGTTTAGGGCCACGCAACTGGCCTCCATCCTTTATGGAAAGGCAATAAGACCCCTGCAAGGATTGCTACACCTGAACAAGAAAAGAAATGGAAAGTACTGATTTGATATAAAATTAAAAGCTCCTATTTATTCATATGCATTTGTTATTTTTCATTCTCCTTGGGTATTTGTTACATGGTCTCCTAAACTAATTACCCAATTACAGAGGGTGAAGGCATTTAAAGGATTAAAGTGAGATCCCTCACATGTAATATGGAGGTAGAGATGTTTATTAATTGCTCCATCTAAAAATGCTCCCACCCTTTCACAGCTGCTGAATTATTCATTAATCTGCCGCCTCCACCCATGTGTTTAACCAGCATTAATCCCTCCAAGGTACCACTAAATACCACCGGTCATTTATACTAAGCCCTTTAATTAATCACATCAGTGGTCATGTGTTGACCCTCTTCTCTCCCACATGCCATTCACACAATTTCCTGGGGAAAGAACCAACTAGAACACACACTTCTAGCAATGGCTGCGAGGCACTTTGTAACACATTATTCCTTTAAAATTGAAGTCACCAACATTGCAGAGAAGAGGGGTCAAAAATGTGGCTATTTTTATTTTGACATACAGATGTGACTGACATTTTTATTCTGCTCTATGTAGAGGAGGACAAAAAGAGGTGTTATACACAAGGAAGAGCCTAGTGCTCCAAACTACTGATCCACAGATCAGAGATCCATGGGAATCGGCAAACCTTCTTCTTCAGTACCAGAGCCCCTGGGAGACGCATTAGTGGATGCATTAGTATTGCCTACAGGATACACTGCGAGAACAACCCCCAAAACTCCATGATGGAAAGGGTTGCTGTGTCCATTCATGCAGATTCTAGTGCAGGTCTGAGTGGCACTCTTGTATTGCTCAACAGTGCATCCGTTTCAATTGTGTGGCCCCGCCATGTCAACACAAAGCTTCCTGCCTGGTAGGGAAAGAGAGAGGCATCTGGAGACTTGCAAGTGGGGTTTCCACTATGTCAGCATAGGGTGACAGAAGTCACTTCCAAGACGGATCATATAGTCCTACTCAACTAAAAAGCAACAAAGACATACAGTTTTTTATGTATCTGGAAGGGAAGGGGAAGCAGGTAATGATAAATAATACTATTAATGTCTATCAAAGAAGAGAAAGTGCGCCAGTGTTTACTTCAACTACTTATTGGTCATTGGTATGGTCTGATATGGTAAATGCTATCTTACAAAGAATTTCCCATTGCCTTCCATTTTCCATGGCCTTCTCTTTTTATTCTATCTTGTTTTATGTCTTTCATAGTCTATCATGTTTTCTTCTCTTATGTCACTCAGAGACAAAACCCCAAGTGAATAGGGATTTAGTTGGGAGGTGCCTCAACTCTATCACATATATATTTCCATTATGTCAGTTCTCATCAGGATTCTTTTTTTTAATGTTTACTTATTATTGAGAGAGAGCAAGAACAAGCAGGGGAGGGGCAGAGAGAGAGAGGGAGACACAGAATCCTAGATCATGACCTGAGCCAAAGTTGGACACTTAACCATCCAGGTGCCCCTCATCAGGCATGATTCAGAGATAACAGGGACTTCCTAGGTAATGTGTGTGTAATTTTTCCTATGAAGAGGGCCCACACTTTACAGCAGATTCTCAGAGTTTTCCCTCTACTGGTCTCCTGAGTACTTGGAGGCTGAGATGGTCTTCATGATCTTTTGATCTTCCAGAGCACCCATCAAATGCTTGGCATGGCCAAGTGGACAGAACAGATTGTTGACAAGGGAATCTAGGAAAAGAAATTGGGAGGGAGTAGGGGTCCTGCTAGGGAAAATGCAGAAATGGGGTTCAGCAACTGGAGGGATGGGATCTGGCCAACAGGTCCAGCAGAAAGGCATTAAAGACTTGGAGGGAAGGAGCCAGGAGGCAGAATGAGGGCACCAAAGGAGAACGAGAATATCTAGAAGACAAGCATCTATGTGCTTTGCAAACGGCTGGGAAATTCACCTTGCCCGCCCCTGGACATGGAGGCTTTGCCATGAGAGCTTGCTGAGCACTAAGCCCCTGGTTAGAAGAGGTCTGGCTGTGCACCCGGATGCATTAACTGAATTTTCTGGAACAAGGGATTAGCATATACACCAAAGGTTTTTAAATGAGTGCTGTGATTTATTTAGCACATCGACTCACATATTAACTTTAAAGAAATCATCCCCTACAGTATCATTGTGTGAAAGCTAGCAGGAAGATGAAAGGACGGAACTCTAACATAGAAAGAATTGATGATGTACACAGCAAACTAAATAAAACGTTTATAGAAAAAATTATGTTAAAACAAAACGCTGCCCTACAAAAGATAGAAATCCACAACTAATTACTTATACTACAGCATACTTCAATGTTTCAGGGAAGCTGAAATTGTTTTACTTTTTCTTTGATCCTAAAAACGAGAAAGTTGGGGGCACCCGGGTGGCTCAGTTAGTTAAGCATCCGACTCTTGATTTCGGCTCAGGTCATGATCTCACGATTCATGAGTTCAAGCCCCGCGTTGGGCTCTGTGCTGAGCATGGAGCCTGCTTGGGATTCTCTCTCTCTCTCTCTCAAAATAAATAAATAAAACTGTAAATAATGATAATAATAATAAATACATACAAATAAGAAAGTTGGTTTATTCTGAAATCCCAGGAGGTTCTTTATAAAGTGACAGTGTTCATACAGTTTCAAGGAGATGTGGTGGCTGGAGCTGTGAGCATAGCTTTTTCCCCACATGGCAGTACTGCCCTGGCAGCTTGGCCCCTAAGCACTGGCCCTTCCATTCGCACTTCCAGGGGGACAAAACAAAATCACTCTGCTTGAATTGCAAAAATTATATTTGAAATACCCTCCCAACTTTGCTTTGTCAATTGACATCACATCTGTCCTTCAGAGGCAGGCTGAGAGATCCCCAGCCCCACAGACTCGCCAGCTAGGACCCACTGACAGTGCTCTTTTGTATCATCAACTCAAACAATGACTACCGTTTCCAAGGATGTGCCTGTGCTTATAAATACACCGTCAGACCTACAGATGAGAAAATTGAAGACTGACCCTTCAAAAACATTACGGTACTGATCTGTTACCCATGGTACCCATGGGGGACGTCTAATCCCTCAAAAGAGGGGAATCCTTCATCATTTTATCTTTGGTTTGTGCCCAGTGGTGTTGGCCAAATAGCAAGGACCTGATAACGTCTGTTAAAGAGAGAGAATGAATGAATGAGGCTCAGATAGAAACAAATTGTTGACACCGACAGTAAGGATCAGGGATGGAGTTGGAACTGTCGGTGTGACCACAAAGCTACCTATGAAGGTTCTTCTTTGCACCTGTGAGCTCCTCCAGCCAGTGGGGTATGATTGTGAAATGAGGGGCGTGGGACGTTCCTGATGAGCTTCAGTCAGCTGGGGACAACTTTCCCAATAAAAACTCAATGCTGACTTTTTGCCCCGTGTTTTATATGCTTTGCACGCCCTAAAATTTTTTTTTAACTTGAAAACTGTGGAGTAAATATGGACACAGAAAGCTGCATAAAACAGTAAATATTCAATGAGTTATCAGCAAGTGATTCGTCACGTAAATGCCACCCGTATTATAATGTAAGGAGCACTCTCAGAACCAGAACTGGCGAGAAGCGTGTCCCACCCTACCCTCCTCCCCTTCAGAAATCACTGTGCTGTCACCACGATAATGTTCTTGACCTGTTTTCAGTTTTACCTTCTCCTCTCATGCATTATCTTATGGAATTATACAAGTTTGTTAACTGGTAGGGTGTGCAATTGCCATCCCTGTCCTAAGAGCAAGACGTCCGGAGTGTAGGGCTCAGCACCGTGGCCCTGTCTCTCCACATGGGTACAAGAGGCAGAGAAATCTTCCCAGGAGCCCCAGGGAGTGCCTTCTCACTCCTCGGTTCATTTGGACCCGACCCCAATCTTTTCCCAGGGCATCTGATCTCCAGCTGCTAAGAGTTCACGTTCACGCGTTCTCTGCTGCTGTCACCTCTCAGACGGCACAGTGGGACGCATGCTTACGTCTGGCCACAGGCCTGCGTTCCAATCAAGCCCACATGACTCAGCTGGGGGGAAACAGAAAAAGGAAAAGGTCAGTAGGAGGTCACCCAGTGCACCTTGTCCCCGCCAGCACAGGGATGTGCTAGCTTGAAGCACACTTATGCTGGAGGGTCCCTGATGCTGTTTTATATGTGAACAAACTCTTCATGTAAAAATCTTGTTAATTCAAGAGGTTGGATGGAGTCCAGAGATCACCCTGTCAAACGCTCTAAAATTTGAAAAAGCAAGAAACTCGGGCCCAGGGAGGGAAGTGACTTGTTCAAGGTTGCACACTGTGATAAGGCCCGGGGGCCGGTAATGAGGGCGGGTAAATACAGCACCCAGCAGAGGTGAGGTCCTAATGGTATTTACTTTCTGTTCTGGGCTGGCCAACCTGGTTGGTTCATACTCCATTTTGATGAGGTTCTGGGAAAGAAGCCAGTTAACTGGAGGGATTTAGATAAAGCGAACTGGAAGAGTTTCACTTTTGTCCCTGAGCCTGACTTTGAGGCCACAGTTGAGTGATCCAGGCAAGGGGAGTCTGTCACTGCACCCACAGCCACAGGAAAGACCAGGGGTCACTGGCATAGTCATTAAAAATCCCTGGGGCACCTGGGTGGCTCACTTGGTTAAGCATCTGACTTCGGCTCAGGTCCTGATCTCATAGTTTGAGAGTTTGAGCCCCACATTGGGCTCTCTGCTGTCAACAGGGGGCCCACGTTGGATCCTCTGTCTCCTTCTTTCTCTCTCTCTCTTTCTCTGCCCCTCCCCTCATTCATCCTCTCTCTCTTTCTCTCTCTCAAATAAATAAACATTAAAAAAAATTAGGGGCACCTGGGTGGCTCAGGTGGTTGAGCGTCCAACTTCGCCTCAGGTCATGATCTCACGGTTCGTGGGTTCCAGCCCCGTGTGGGGCTCTGTGCTGACAGCTCGGAGCCTGGAGCCTGCTTTGGATTCTGTGTCTCCCTCTCTCTCTGCCCCTCCCTCACTCGCTCTCTCTCGCTCTCTCTCTCTGTGTCTCTTAAAAAATAAATGTAAAAAAAAAATTTTTAAGTAAATAAATAAATAAAATTTAAAAAATCCCTTGCACTTGCAGGAGACTTTGGGGAGCGCTGTACAGGGTATAGGATGGTCTCACACAGGTTATTGAGCCCCTCGGAAGGGGCAAGGCTGATCATTTCATTCCTAATTTTCAAGGAAAAAACTGAGCTTTTGTCCAAGATCATAAAACTAGTAGAGCCGAGGTGACCGGTTTCTATTCCCTCAGCGACAGGAGAGAAAAGAGCCTGAAAGAGGGTGACACGTGCTTCACGCTTGCCTCCATGACCATGTGACACTGAAATGTCACAGTAGCCCCTCCTCCCACCCCCACGGCTCTGCTTTCCAAGGTTTCAGTTCAGCGTGGTCAATGGGGTTCCGAAGCAAATGATACAGCATCACAAGGTCAACAGCAGCCTAACCCTACGTCACGTGCCTGCGTCCCCACCCCACTTCACCTCATCAGGTTGGCCTTTTCTCATCTCACATCTTCACAAGAAGAAGGGCGAGTGCAGTACAGTAAGAGATTTTGTGAGAGAGCACATTCACATAACTTTTATGACAGTATGTTGTTATAATAGTTTTATTTTACTAGCAGTTGTTAATCTCTTACTGCACCTACGTGATAAATCAGACTTTATCATAGCTATGTTTGTATAGGGGAAACCATAGTATATATAGGGTTCGGTCCTATCTGTGGTTTCGGGCATCCGTGGGAGTCTGGCACATACCCCCATGGATGGGGGGGTGGGGGGAGGGATACTGTACAAACAGCTCTGATGACTAACTCTGTCTCTCAATCATCATTCTATGTCTCCAACATTGAAGGGTCTCTGGGGATAATCCGATTTAAACACAATTTTGCCTATAAAATTTTGTTGGAATCACGAAAATCAGTAAAGTATGCCATTATTCTAAAACCATTCAACCTGTCATTATTTTCTAATGTGGCATGCCTACATGTTTCAGTCAGCATGGTTGGGCTCATTTCTCCCATTCTGCGGGTGGGGAAACTGAGGCCAAAACAAAGGAATTAACCTTCTCCAGCTGACATAACAAATTTACGGGAGAGTCACGAGAAACCCCAGATCTCCTGAGCTCCAGGTCCACGTTAACCCACTGACTTTCCCCAACCCCCTTGTCCTCCTTCCCCCAACCCCCTTGTTCTCCATTTGAGCAGCCCCCCCACCTCACGTGTTCTTAAGGGGTTTGTACTTAGCATTTTGTCAAGACTTAGGAGTGTGTCTTGTTTATTGTAACATTATCTCAGGGAACTATCTCCTTCAGTAACCTCCTGCCTGACTCCTTCCCTCTCTGAACCTGAGGTCCTCAACCCCAAAACGCATATAATCTCCGTGCCTCCTAGCTCACACTGTTGTAAAGAATAAGCTGATATGCAAACCGGAGAGGCTAATTATGGATACGTATTCTTCGATTTGCAATCTATGCAATCTGAGCAAGCCACTAGACCTCTCTGTGCCTCAGTTTCTCTATGTGTAATGGGGAGATACCACTCTTCAGGCTCTAGTCTGAAGTGATGCTAGAAAGGCATGGGCAGGTGCCAACATTACCTAATCTCTTCCAAATAAAATGCAGTCAAGTTATCAATGTCCCCATCGAATAATTATTACTATTCCACCGATCTACATGAATCATGCTTTTATTTACTGAAGTCACATTCACATTGTACCTACTGTGTGCCCAGCACAATGAGGAGATGAAGTGCACAGAAGAAGCAGCAGACCCAGTCTCTGCTTCAAGAAGCAGACGGTCCCCAGACAAAATGAAGGAGACATGAATAAAGTAGAATGAATGAAAAAGGGTACCAACAAGCATTCCAGGGAGGTCAAGAAAGTAATGTCTTGTTCTTAGATTAGTTTATTAGGAGGAACGCCAGGTCATGTAAGGGAGAGTAGGGGGGACAGGACACAGGCTTTATCCCACCCCCAGAGCAGCTGGGAAACTTCTTTTTAAAAACTGCTATTTTAGGAGCACCTGGGTGGCTCAGTCGGTTGAGCGTCCAACTTTGGCTCAGGTCATGATCTTGCAGTTTGTGAATTCAAGCCCTACGTCGGGCTCTGGGCTGACAGCTTGCAGCCTGGAGCCTGCTTCGGATTCTGTCTCCCTCTCTCTGCCCCTCCCCACTCACAGTCTGTCTGTCTCTCAAAAATAAAGAAAGATTTAAAAAAAAGTTTTTTAAACTGCTATTTTAAGAACAATCATCATCACTGCAAACAGAGGCTCACATACACACTAGAAAACAAACACAGAGCCCGGTGAAGATGGGAGAAAGACGTGTGCCTCGGCTTTAGTGCTGCTGTGCCCTGCCCTGCCCCGTTTCTGTGGCCACCCAGCCACTCGGGGCCATTTCTCATCCCTAATGCAAGGCTGTGTATTCGGCTCCAGACTCCTCTCTTTTCCATTTACCAGCAAAACTTTACCAAACGCCTGCATCCACAGGATGCCAACTTAGGGATCCATGCCACCTGGGTCTCCTGAAAAACTCCTTAAAACTACTGGTACCCTGCCCCTCACCCCCCCACTACACACACATTCTGATTCAGTAGTTCTGGAGACCGGGAATGTGGGTGTTAAGGATGCTGTCTGATTGGTTCTCATGTGTACTCCTGGTTGACACCCACAACAGAGTCAGAGCCTATGGAATTCACAAACTAGAGAGCAGTCCCAGAAGAAGGTGTGTGCTAATTCAAGGCTGCCCAGAGATGTCGTGGCTAACAAAGGACCTGAGCCTCCAGATTCCCACTCCAGGTCCAGGTTGCACAATAGAGTTGACAAAAGGTAGCAAACTCACTCTTCTAGTCCTTCTACCTTCATTCCAGAAAGAGGCCTCGGGGGAGGGGGGAATATATATATATATATATATATATATATATATATATAAGCAGTATAAGCATACACTTTCAATAATCAAAAGAGAACTTGGGGCATCTGGGTGGCTTAGTCCGTTGAGCTTACAACTCTTGATTTTGGATCAGGTCATGATCCCAGGGTTGTGAGAGTGAGTCCTGCATCGGGCTCTACCCTGAGTATGGAGCCTGCTTGGGATTCTCTCTCTTTCTCTCTCTCTCTCTAAAATAAAAAAGAGAGAGAGAATTCTTCTGATGGGTGGTAACTAGGCTTCTGGAAACGATCACTTTGTAGTGTATACAGATGTTGAATTATAATGAATTATAATGAATTATAATTATATACCTGAAACTTATATAATTAAAAAAAGAATTTTTTCATTGAAGTATAAGTATAATGTCTGTACTATGTACACTGTGCGAAATACATAAATATCTTCATTATGTCCAAAAATATAGTCAGCTTGAGAATATTTTATGTGTTCTAGAAAAGAAAGCATATCTTCTATTTGGGAGGTATAAAGTTTGATCTGGGTGCCAATCTATGCTTATACAAATAAAATAAGTCTATAATTGACATATAAATATAAAAATTCATAAATATTAATAAGCATAAATATTTGGAAATGCTACATGTTTTTTTAATTTTATTTACTAGATTTTTCATAGCCTTATTGATATAAATTAATATCTGAATTAATTTCTATTAATTCTTCTGTGTATTTGCCACATTTCATTATGTAGGTATTATTACACTTTACTTGTTGCATAAAGTTTATTTGAGTTATAATCTCATTGTGTTCTCCTTGTTTCATTAACACCCTTTGTCTCAAAGGAAACTTTCTTTGAAAGTGAAAAAAAAGAGAATTTGGTTTCAACACACAACTTGCATTTAAAAACAAGAAAACAGAAACAAAACAGAAAGTGCTGTGTTTCAAATTTTCTCTTGAAACCAGCCCTGCGAATTAGTTGCCAGAAAGATTCCACCAGTACTTCAGCCTGGGAGAAGATGACCTGAGGATTTCACAAATAGCTACTCTCATCCAGATGCAATTTCTCCTTTGCTTTTCTATCATATACTATTATTTGTAATATTTCTAAAATCACTTTCGAGATAATAAACTTGCAAAATCAAAGTCTCATGGTTGTACAGGGTTCTTGTGACAAAATAAATAGCAGGGCAGGAGGAAATTGCTAGTGTCTCATTTTAGTTAAAACATCCTAAAACATTTTGATGAAGGTCCCCAAGGGCAGAAGGCAATATATACACATTTCAAATTGGTGGCATTACATCTAAACAGAGATATTAAGGAAAAATGCAGTAAAAGATTGTGTTATCCACAAGTGGGAATAGGAGGACTCAGTCCCTTTGGTACCAGAGCAATATTCAACATTCTGGCTAGGTCAGCATTCCTGTGTTCCTCAAAAATAATATTAATAATAATAATACAAGTACATGCTTACTTCTACCAAAGGATATTAATAACCAGAAGTACAAGATTTTCTCTCTTTTCTACCCATGAATGCAAAGGACAAATCAGTAGAATACGATGAAGAAAGATTCTCAAATTCTGACCAATGAACATTGTTCATTTTCTGGCCTGAGGAAACAGACTCAGAAACACCAGACAAGGCATTAATTGAAAGGAGTAAAAGAAAAGAAAAGAAAAGAAAAAAGAAAAGAAAAGAAAAGAAGAATAAAGGAAGGAAGGAAGGAAAAGAAAAGTGGGGAAAACAAAAAGTGGGGATGGAAGTGCTGACATTGGGTTTTCATCTATCTTCTCTTCATCTGAGAAAAATCTTCTATCATTAGGTTATCAAAAAATTTTCAATTCAATTAAAAAAATATTTATTAAGAACAAGAGAAACACAGTGTGAGATTTAAAAAAAAAATCCCTGATATTTTTCCTATACCACCAGGGGCCAAATACAAACACAAATGGTCATATTAGTCAGGACAGAACACGCCTTGCCGTGTTAACAAAGCAACCCCCAAATCTAGGTAGTTCACCACAAGAAAGCTTTTGTTTTTGCTGGTTTGGGTCACTCATATAAAATCTAACTGCAATTCAATTATGTCTTTTTGGCAGCTCTCATCTCTTGTTGTTTCTATTTCCAACCCCACCACTTTAGAGCTCCATGTTGGGAATGCACAGACCGAAGAGGTGAAACCTGGAGAGTTCTGAACACTGCTCCCTACCTCAGGCCGGAGGGAACACATCGTGTCAGCTCCCCTTCATCCTGGTGAGGACTCCAACCATGGGGAAGCTGGAGGTAATCTTCCTGTCTCCCCAGGAAGAGAGCTGGTGATAAGAACATAGCATCATATCTGCCACAGAGAAACAATGAAATGTAGTGGAGAATCAGACGAAACAGAGTAGCACAATTCTGAGCTGCTAGGAGTTTTCAGAGGTAAGAATAGAGTCGCCTACAAGAATAGATTTGGTGGGCACTACAGAGCACATGCGATGTGGAAGGAACATCATGATCAAAGCTCTAAAGGCAAGAAGACATGTTGTGTATTTGAAGAACAGTAAGAAAATAAGTCCTGCTGAATGATTATGAATAAGGGAAAGCAGCAATTCAGAAACAGCTGGGAGTGGCTCATATTTTGCAGAGCTATGATCTGTAGGACAAAGAGTAGAAAGAGTTTTTCATTAAGCAACCTGTGGTCTATGAAGCTAGTCTGCCCAGGTAACCCCAGGCATGACTCAGATGTCCAATCCAGAGAGCTGGAAGTTACCCAACTCATCCCATTGTCCCAATTATCCAGATAGTCGCTAATCCCTATTGATCTACTTCCTGTGGATATCTCAAAGCCACGTGTTCTTCTATATCCCCACGACCTCCACCTCATTCCAGGCCCGCAGCATGGTTTATCCACTGCCATGGACTGAATGTCTGTGTCACCCCCAAATTCATGTTGAAATCCTATTCCCCAGGGTGATGGTATTTGGAGATGGAGCCTGGGGGAGGTAGAGCCCTCAAGATAGCATTAGTGCCCTTAATAAGAAGAGACAGAAGAGTTCTTTCCTGTCTGTATGTCTGTCTATTTCTTGCTCCTCCCCCCATGTGACCACACAGCAAGGAGGGAGCTGTCTGCAAGACAGGAAAAGGTTCTCACCCTGACCATGCTGGCACCGTGATCTTGGACTTTGAGCCTCCAGAACTGTGGGATATAAATTTCTTTTGTTGAAGCCAGCCAGTCTTTGGTATTTGTTATAGTGAAAATTTGTTATTTGTTATAATGTTATAGCCTGAGGGAGGGTCTATAAGATACCTGATCTCCAGCCACAGCCTGGTCAGTGGTCTCCTCACCTCTGCCCCTTTCCCCCTTCAGTATAAACCTGACGCTATGGGCCAGAATGATCTTCCTAACACCCATTTCTAAAGTGGTTTCACATAAGGTCCCCTTCCATGCCTACTTCACATTCTACTAACACCAAACCACTTTGAGGTTTTCTGAAAACATCAGATTTGTCATGACTCTTGAGCATTTACATATGCTGCTCCTTTTAATGGAAAGACCTCACTGTTTTCCTTCTCAGAAAAATCCTATCCATTCTGCAATCTCTCTGGATGACAGCCTCCTCCTGACCCTTCCCTTAGTTAATAATTGCCTCCTCTGTGCTAACTTTTACATGTTTCTAAAACATTTTATTGCCTCTATTCATTTGTATTCACTTATATCCTGGTCAGCTCTCCACGTCCAACATGAGCACCACTGGGAACAGGGAATGTGCTCTCCTTACCTTACTCTCCAAGCCCAAGCCCTACATCTGGTTCAGAGCACAAGCTCAATACACGCTTTTCACTCAAACGTCAAGTTAATATTGTGCAGAGTACCTAAGGTATGTTATGGGTCTAATACTCAGACTTAAAAACTATGATCTCCGGTATGACAATAATCATAATAATAGCGTAATACAGAGGGTTATCAAGGCAGGATACAGAGAGATAAAGTGCTTTGGACTCAGTGGGGCAGAGTTCTTGAATTGTACCTAATAGTTACTAAGACCTTGTTCTGGACCAGACACTATTCTAAGTACTTTTTAATAAATTATCTCACTTAATATTCACCAAAACCCCTTAAGGAAAAATACTAGTATTCATATTTTAAACATGGGTAAACTGAGGCATATGGGCATTAAACATCTCACCCAAGGCCAAACAGCTAATAACAGGGGAGCCAGGGTCTGAATCCAGGCACTCTAAGACAGAATCCATACACAAAAGCTACTTTACTACAATATAAGATCAGGTGTTAAGATCAAAGGCCATAATGGCACGGAGAGAAATTAGGACAATGTGAAAGCCAGAGAAATGATGGAATGGGAGCCTGGGAATATGCACACATTACGTTCCTTGCCCTCAGTAATTGAGAAATAGACTGAGTGTGTGTTAGACTGAGTGCTATGTTAAGTATGTGTTTTTAAATAGAAACCATACTTTATTAACTATGTGTAATATCTGTGGTTAGATCCAAACTTATGACAACTGGAAAATAAATACATATGTAAATACACACACACACACACACACACACACACACACACACACACACAATTACTGGGCAAGGAAAACAAAATGAATCAGACTTGGTAGTCATAACAATGCACCATGACACCAGAAGGCAACGCTTAGAGCAAGTGAAATGTAAATCGAAGTGGCTACTCTACTCATTACTGTTTTAAAATAAGCACATTTGCCCTTTTACTAAATTCTGAAGTGTCTCTATCAATTACCAATGTATTTATTACAAGTTTATCCATAGACACCCTGCCCTATAGGTCAGGTTGTATAAGGAATTTAAGTGGGAGAGGAAGGCAGGGCAAATGCAAGGAGAGAGGGAAAGAAACACAGACAATTCCTCTGACTCACAATTGCTATCACTGTGAGTTCTATTCAACAAATATGCATTAAACTTGCACCTGGTAGCATGGAAAGAGCTCAGTGATGAAGATCCTGGCTGTGGCAGGTGCCAGGGGGACATCACAGCCTTGTCGTGCACAGAGACAAAGAATGAGCCTATGTCAGATAGTAGGGAAAGAACAGCGTGCGATAGCAATGCTGTGAAGGGCACCTACGGCAGATTTGGTAAGTCTGGGAAGGCTGCCAGGAGGAAGTGAATTTAAACTGAGACCCAAAGATTGGAGGAAGAATCTTAGCAGAAGGAACAGAAGCAGTAACACGAGAAAGAGCAACGAAGCAGAGAAACAGGTAAAAACAAATCTCCTTAATCAGTACGGCTGAAGCAGGAAGCCAGAGGGGAAGTAGCAGAAGACGAGGTGGAGCAGTGAAGGGCTGGATCATGGATCCGTGCCTGCACTTTGGATGCTGTTTTCCCAGTATCCGTTGGAGAATTACTGAGGACCGTATGGAGAGCAGGGCAGGGAAAGGGTGTAAAGATACGCATGCTGTACAAATCACTCTGGCTGCAATATGGGAGATGGCTTAGGGAACCACACTGTGGAAATGAGCAGGTTGCTGCAGCAACTTCGATGGGCATTCCTGCTGACTTGGGCTCAAGATGGCAGCACAGGAATGGACTGATGCAGGAAGACGAGAAAGACATGCAGGATGGAGAAACACCAGGAGTGGAGTATGGCCATGTGGGGGTTTGAGGGTGAGGGGAACATGATGGTGCCCAGGCACTGGCTCACAAAAATGGCAATGGTGCCTGTCCACAAGAGGACATACCGAAAAGGAAACACCAGCTTCCACAAGTGCTCAGCTTGGGACATACAGCCCTTCGGGGTGTCTGTGGAACAGCCCCAGGACGTGGCTAGTTGGCTATTTGGATCTGTAGTTCAGGAGAGAGATGGGGCCTGGAGATTTCCATTAGGGAATCATCACACAGAAATGTGATGCAAGTCAAAGAAGCAGACAAGATACACAATGAGAACGCATTGAGAAGAAAACCTAAGAACTCTAAGAACAGAATCCAGAAGAAAACCAATATTGAAAGGACAAGTTGAAGGAAATGAGCCCACAAAACATCATACGAACAACAGCTAGAGAAGTTGAAAGGAAACCTGGAGAGTGAGATACAAAAGAAGGTGAAGAAAAATCCTACCTCAATAAGGAAGAAATAGTCTGCTGTGCCATATGCTTCGAGAAGGCAAGTAAGAGCTCAAAAGCATCTATCAGATTCAATACCAGTGGGTCACTGGTCCCCCAGTAAGAGCTGTTCGGTGGACTGAGTGATGGTGCAGGAGATACCCTGTGGGAGGTTGGGATACAATGTGTATTGACAACTCTTTCAAGACAGGAGTGTATCTCAAAGGAGATGCATGGTTAGGAGATGGCCTTAAGATAGGAGAGATTAAAAGTGTTTACATGCAACTGGGAAAGGAGCTCCGAGAAGATGTAGGATTATAAATGAAGATGAAGCAAAGAGGTAATCGAATGTGGGAGGTTCTTGAAGAGACCTAAGGAGATAGCACTCAGTGCACAGGGGTGTGGACCGATCTGTACCAGAAACGGGGCCAGAAACAGAACTGTATTACAAGGAAATCCAGCAATACAAAAGGCAGAGAAGCTGTGCTTTGCACAGACAACCCAGGATATCCATCATCAATCCATTGCCAAATGAGAAATTAACCAATCGGGGAGCGGGGGTTCCTTGTTCACTCAAGTTCCTGCTCTAACCATGGCCTATTAGACAAGTGGACTGAGACATGGAGTTTAAACAACAGAAGAGAGAGAGAAATCCTCAGCTCTGCCATAGAGCTATAAGGCTTTTTAAAAACCACTTGACTTCACACAGCTTTGAATGCAAATGGACACATTTACCCGTTTAGTATACCCAAGTCTAACATGAGCCTTGCTCCTTTTAGAGACAGACCACAGAACGTCTAGAGAACAAAATGCCAAGAATTTATCAAGAGCCTACTCTTCTAGGGCCTTACTGTACCCCTGAGAATAAGAATAATTTCTTATATTTGAGAAGTGCTTGACCAGTAATTGCTATGCTGCATCTAGAATGCTTGCGGAGACTGTTTAAAATGCAGATTCCTAGAGCACACCCTGATATTGTTTCACTAAATCTGTGGGTAGAGCCTTCCTGAGAGTCTGTACTTCTACCAGACTCCTGGGGATGCCAGAGAACCACTTGGAAAGTCAATACTGCTCTCACATAGCAACCCTTCTCACACACCATCTAATTCCGAACGTGTGCTAGTTGCTGGGGCACTCTGATGGGTGAAAACAGAAACAAACCCAAATGCTGCCAGCTCAGTAAATAAAATGGTGACCATTGTTTATGCACACATTGAGTCAGGCAAGGTGTATCTACTGAGTGTGTGCAATGCACCAGACCCCACAGTCAGCAAAGGGATTATAAATATGAACTAGATTTGGGGCTTTTCCTCAAATAATTCTTAGTCTATTAAGGACTAAAGAAAAGAAAAATCAACCAATGATACTAGTTCAGTTTGAAAGTAATTTGACACATCTGCCACATCTCAAGATGTGGGCGAGAGGACAGACATGTGGGGGGAGGGTGCTGATGCTTGAATGGGTTATAAATTTTGATAGATGGTGGATGAGGATGGCAGGGAAGGACCTTCCAAACAGAAGGAAAAGCCAGGGGCATGTGTGACCCAGACCTACCCAGAGCTGTACCATCACTGTCATATGAAAGTGGCCCCATGCAAAAGGAATGGACTCTTCTAAAAATCTGAGAAGAGCACCAAGAAATGATTAATACTGGGCTGAGATATCTTTGTATCATCCACATCCAGGAGCATATTCAACCCACAAGTGCTAAAAGTTTTGCCCAGAGAACATCTATGAATCTTCAAAGGCAAAATGATAAGAAGTCATTGAAAACATAGGAAGGAACTGCGAAAAATGTGACAATGTGGAATCACAACTTAGAAGAGGGCACCTAGGAAAAAATAAAAAGAGCGCATGTAGAGGGGTTAAGCGGAAGCAGAATTCTCTTTAGTCTTAGCTGCAAGGTGTTGACCCTACCATTTCTTTGGTCTAGAAAAAAAGTAGAAGGCAGGGAGGATAGTCATGTGGAGGTGAATTTAGAGAAAAAAAATAATTGGGAGATATGGAGTAATACCCAGAGAGGACAGATATATCCATTGCTGATTTCCTGAAATCCTGGGTGACATGGACATGTTGAGACACTGCAGGATTTCCATCAAAGGAAAGTGAATCTTCACAGTGAGAACAGACACTAAGGGGAATAGGGAAGGGGTACAGACTGTTTGCCTTTCTGAGATAATTCTAAAATAAAGAAGGGTATACCTCTCAGGATAGGTTCCTGCTGTAACAAATAGTCACAAAAATTTTGGTGGCTTTAACTCAGTAAGATTGGTTTCTCCCCCATGTCACACTTGGATGCAGATCATTTGAGAGGGGAAATCTCCTGCTCTCCACAGTCATTCAGGAACCCGGGCTCCTCCCATCCAATGGTTCTGCCATCTTTGAAAGCCTCAGAGTTCTCCCACAGATCCTCTCCATATGACCAAAAGGGATAACACAGGTGTATGGAAGATCATGTTCATGGTTTTACTTTCAGGGGCCAAGCCCGGATGTGGTTTACTAAACTTCTACTTGTATTCCATGGGTCAGACTCAGTCAAATGATGTCCATGGAACAGCACGGGCATGCAATTTAGCTGTGTGCCCAGAGGAAGGGAAGTGGGATGGGTGAAGCCATGGTACTGTCTCTGGCCCAGATAGGGGCCATATATATGTGCATATATGTGTGTGTGTGTGTGTGTGTGTGTGTGTGTATCCTCTGATGTACATATTCCTCACACAACAAAATGTTCATTTATAAACAATTCAAAATACTGCAGGACACAGGATGTGATCCGCTCCAGGGCTTGCACACAGAAATCAATACAGAGCTTTAGATGTTGAACTAGTTTTGGAATAGACAGGGCTCTTACAACCTCAAGAAAGAAGCAGTCCCACACCTCAGCCAGGGACAGCCTTGGACACCCCATCTTAGGTTCGCTTTTCCCTGGGGCCAAGGACAGACAGAACTGGACAGTGTCATAATAAGTAGGACATGGAACCCTCTCCCCTCTTCCACCAATAACGATAGGAATAGGTAGCATTTATTGAAAGGTCACTATATGCCACACACTGCTTGTGCACGCGTGATCTCACACAACTTAATGAAAGACGTACTATTTTACCACATTTTACAGATGAAGGAACCAACACCTAACTACTCAAAGTTACCCAGAGGGAAAATGTTGAAGGAAAATTCAAACTAATTGGCTTCCAGAGTCTGTGTTTTTGATGACTCTATTTTTCTTTTGGAAAACTGCATTTTCTTTCTGTAAAAAGGCAGGATGGGGTGAGGAATAATAGACAAAACAAGTAGCAAACAATATTTTGTGATGAAAATAAAAGCTAAGGATTTCTGCTGGTGGACTTCATCGAGTTGACTGGCCTATTTCTTGGTTTATGATTTTTATTGTTGCCAAAAGGCTACAAAGAGAAGACGCATGTTCCTTATTATACGTTGACTCCTTCTTTTCCATACCTCAGAGTCAGGGTGTTCTCAGCCTATATTTCAAGGTGGACTCTTAGGGTATTTATTCTCCCTTGTGATTACTAAAGTTGTCAGGTATTTTTTGGGTTTTTTTTTTGTTTTTTTGTTTTTTGTTTTGTTTTGTTTTGTTTTTTACCCTGGCATAAGGAGGAGACGGAAAGGAGTTTCAAAAAGTCGCATGTTGATGTTTTAAACTTTTGGCATTATATTTTGAAGCCCTTACAATATTTTTTGTTCATTATCCTTTAGAATGCTGGGATATTGAACAAAGAGGAATCACCTGCTTAAGCTGTAGTCTGGAACACTTATGTGATAAGACTGCTAAGACAGAACACGGCATCCCAGCAAATGTGTTGTAAACGTGCACAAGATTTGATCTTGGGATGGACAGGAGATTGAGAGAGAGAGAGGTTAATCAACACCAAATGCTACTTCAATGACCCCCCTCAACTCCTCTTCAGACAGCAGTAATGAACTCTTTGGATTTTCCCTCCCAGAGATCACAAAGTCCAGTTCATAACCAGACCAATGACTCACTTCTCAATTTCTGAGGCCACTTGTTCAGTTCTCTTGACTTCAGGGCCAAAACCAGTTGTTTACTATTTATAGAGAGTATAAAAAAGGTCATCGCAGTCTGTGGTCGGTTCCAAGGATGGCAACTTATGTTCTTATAACTTGCACATGGCCAAATTTCTGAAAGAGGTTTATGTACATCAAATGTATGCAGATGGTCATTTTAAAACCATTGTTCCAGCAATACTTATCAAGCATCTAATTTTGATAAATCACTGTATTTGGAGGCTATGGGATACACAGAGACCTTCAGAAAGCAGTTTGACAGTGCTTAAACAGAACTGTCTACCAAAAAAATAAAAATAAAGGTTTTAAAATGTGCACCAGTCCTCAGGTAACTTCTCTGGTACACCAGTTTTCTCATTTTATAAAACAAGATTTTTTTTTTTTTAACTCAACGAACAGTACCGACAGGTTAAAGACTGGCTCTGGAGTTCCAGAGACCCTGGAGAGATAGCCCGCAATGGTATTGGGGTGTCTGTTTTCTCCTCTCTTGTGGTGCCAGTACTGGAGAATTCCCTCCAGAGGCATGAAGATTAAATCACGCACTTAAACCTCTTAGCATAGTGTCTACCCACTTGTAAGTGGTCGGCACATGTTGGCTATTTCCATTTTTATTATTGATGATGGAGCCAGTTGTACAGCCTGCATCGTGAAAGACGGCCAGAATACAAAATTGTGTAGAGCGCAGGCCAGTCCACGGGTCCAGCCG
>CM053576.1:122252750-122269064 GCA_028646485.1 Cryptoprocta ferox | reverse complement strand
GCGCGCTCCCCGCGGGCCGTCACACCTCCACTCCGGGGGCTGTGCGCGTTCCGGAGCGCGGGGGCCGGGCGGGCCGGGGCGGAGCGCGCGCTGGAGACCCGCCCCTGCTCCCCTCCCCCTCTCGCGGAGATTGGCGGGGGCTGGGCACCCGCCCCAACCAATGAGCGCGTCCCGGGGCGGGCCCTGGAACCAGCTGCTCGGGCTACTTAGAGTCTGGGGCTCCGCTGTGGGAAAGCAGAACGGAGTCGGGACTACCCAGGTGGACCGGGAGCCCCACCAGCGCCGACCCTCAGGCGCACGGGCACCGCGCCGGGTACCGCACCGCACCGTTCCGCGCGGGGCAGAGCGGAGCCGCAACCCCACGCGCCTCCCAGGACCCACCAGCCACCACCGCCTCCGCAGCACCCATGGGGACCTGGAGACTTTAAAGGAGTTTGGGGTTTCGGGAGCAGGGAAATCACGGGTACGGAGAGGCGGCTTTCTTTGCCTTGGAAACGGTTTTTCTTCGTCCGACTGTTTGGACCCTGTGCCGGGTAGGAGGGAAAAGGGGTCTTTTGGCTGAAAGTGGACCTCCCTGTACAACCCACACCCGCACCAGCACCCGCACGCATACACCGCACTGGCTTCCCCCATCCTTCCCTTTCCTCTTTGTTAGGTTATTTTAGACAGAACGGCCTCGCCCTGGCGCAGCCCCATTGGCCCTGCTGGGGAGAAGGCGAGAGAAGTATGGGGCAGAGTGCACCTGCTTGTGTGGGCAGGTGTGCCCGGGTGCGTGGGTGTACGTGCACTGGCGAGCGTGCAAACGTGGGGTTAGAATTGTGTACGAATGTGGGGGTCTGAGTGTGTCGTCGCGAAGGTTTGTCATTGTGTGTATGTGACATTATCACACCGATATATCCGCCTGCTTGTGCCTGGACTCCTAAGTGAACAAAATTTTGCTGGTGTCGAGTGAGTGCGTGCGAATGTGCCCGATTGTCATTGTCCGAGGCGCTGTCAGGGGAGGAGTACGACCTAGCGCAAAACTGAGAGGGGGGCTGGCCAGGGTGGGGACAGAAATGTGAGCGCAGCTTGCTCCAAGCTCTGAGGCCTTAGGCGCCCCTTCTTCCTTCCAACCTACCCCTCGGTCCTTCCCCGGGTGTCGGTCTTCCATGCTGCCACAACCCGCGCTGTCGTCCCCACTGGGACCCCGCACGCCTTCCAGCTGCCTGCCTTTTCTCCTGTGGGAGTTGTACCGGGTTCCCGGATGGGGTCCGAGGCTGTGTGGTGGCGTCTGCTCTTTCCCGAAGGACTGGTGGCTTCTACACCTGTCCTGACGCTGGGGAGGAGCGGGTGACTCCAGTGCCGGCCCGTGGGCGGGCGGGCGGGCAGGCAGGTCCCAGGGGCACTGCACGTCCTGGGGAGGGGCAGACTCTGATCGTGTCGCGGCCTCTCGTCTGTGCTTCCGCAGATCCCGGCTCCTGGCCCTCGCCTCGCCGCGTCATTGATGGGCAACCAACTGGACCGCATCACCCACCTCAACTACAGCGAGTTGCCCACAGGGGACCCGTCGGGGATCGAGAAGGACGAGCTGCGAGTCGGGGTCGCCTACTTCTTCTCGGATGAGGAGGAGGACCTGGACGAACGCGGCCAGCCCGACAAGTTTGGCGTGAAGGGCCCCCCGGGCTGCACTCCGTGCCCAGAGAGCCCCAGCCGCCACCACCACCACCTGCTGCACCAGCTGGTCCTCAACGAAACTCAGTTCTCCGCCTTCCGGGGCCAGGAATGCATCTTTTCCAAAGTGAGCGGCGGCCCTCAGGGCGCCGACCTGAGCGTCTACGCCGTCACGGCGCTGCCAGCGCTCTGCGAGCCCGGCGACCTGCTGGAGCTGCTGTGGCTGCAGCCGGCGCCCGAGCCGCCCGCCCCCGCCCCGCACTGGGCCGTCTATGTTGGTGGCGGGCAGATCATCCACCTGCACCAAGGCGAGATCCGCCAAGACAGCCTGTACGAGGCGGGCGCGGCCAACGTGGGCCGGGTGGTGAATAGCTGGTACCGCTACCGCCCGCTGGTGGCCGAGCTGGTGGTGCAGAACGCCTGCGGCCACCTGGGCCTCAAGAGCGAGGAGATCTGCTGGACGAACTCGGAGAGCTTCGCCGCCTGGTGCCGCTTTGGGAAGCGGGAGTTCAAGGCGGGAGGGGAGGTGCCGGCCGGCACGCAGCCCCCGCAGCAGCAGTACTATCTCAAGGTGCACCTGGGCGAGAACAAGGTGCACACGGCCAGGTTTCACAGCCTGGAAGACCTCATCCGCGAGAAGCGCCGCATCGACGCCAGTGGCCGCCTGCGAGTGCTCCAGGAGCTCGCCGACCTCGTGGACGACAAGGAGTAGCCTCGTGGGGGGCCGCCTGCTCCTCCTGGCTCCCCGCGCCCCGCTCCCTTCCCAGCACCCGGGCCTCCCGGCCGGCCGGCGCTCCGCGACCCCCGACGCTCTCGAGCGCCCTCCTGCGGCGGCCGGTGCCCAGGCTGCACCCTCGCACCCCTCCGCAAGTGGCAGGAAGTCTCAGGAACTGGCCCCGGGACGAAAGGGCAGTTGTGCGCGCCTGGCTGAGCCCCCCGCTCCCCCCCTCCCCAGTGGTGGTGATGGTGTTGGGAAACCCAGCGTGCGCTTTCCCCTCGAGTTGTAACGGGGGACAGGAGAAAGGGCTGAAGGGTGCAGGGACGTGGCTTTCCCCACAGGTCACGAGTCAGTGACTGTCACCCGACCTACTATGAAGGGACCATCACCGCCCCCCAACGCGCACACACAGAGCAGTCGGAGGTGAGAAATGATCTCTCCAGGGCACAGTGCAGCTCCTGTATGAACGTGTCCCCAGATTGCAGGATTTCCAAGAAATCGAGCCTGTCCCTTAGGCACTTGTGAATAATTCCACAAGAGAGCACTTCGGGACTCCGGGTTATCCCGAGGCTGCCCGGGACTATTCCAGCTCTCCAGCCCCAAGTCTCCTGACATTGTATTCCAGGCTCCGGGCAAAGCTGTAATGTTTGCTTCCAGTCCTTTCCACCGGGGGAAGCGACCGCCACCCCCCACCCCCATTTGCCTGTGAGTCTCCCTCGCTGGCAGAAGGGAAGCCCTTCCTGGTCCTGGAAGGAAAATGGCTCAGCTGATTCGGTGAGGAGCGCGGGCCCCGCCCCCGGCAAGGAGAAGGTTCGCCTAGTGTCTGGGAACTTGAATTTGTGGAGAAGGTCGCTTGTTCTTAACCCTAGATTAGCTCCCCAATTGGGCTGCATTTCAGAAAGAGTCCTATTTTTTAAAGGGTTGGAGGAGAGAGAGGAGGAAGATAGGGCAACATTCAAGAAACCAGCATTATTACGACACCATAGCCAGTATATTTAGTTTGGCTTTTCCTAACATTGAAATCTTAGAAGGTGGGGAAGTGGAAATAAAGTTTTAAAAGTGAGAGAGCAGTTTTCCAACTATGTCAACAAAGCCTATCGTGTTGATGTTTTTATTGACCATTTTAGCAACATGCTAATAAAATTTCAAATTGAAATTTTTATTTTCATGGCTTTAATCCATGATAGTTTAAATACTGGGGGCCATTAAGAGTGGATTTAGCTAAGAGCTTAGCTAACATTGCCTTTTTCACTCTATTTTTCTCAAATCTTATGAGAATTCTGTTTTTGAATATTGTAGTTAATTTCTGGCTTGAAACGGCAACCCTAGTAATGGTGAAGGTGTTAATCAATGTGTATATTGTACTGAATTTCTGTCAGTTAAGGGGTTTACTGCTTGGGTGGAAATTGCTAGCAGGTTCCATGAGGTTTCTTTTCTCCATGTTGTACGTATACCATTACCATTTCACATTTGCATTCCTATTTTTCTTCCTCTCCCCTTGATGTCCTTAAGAAAGGAATCTAGAATTGGTGGCTTTTTCCCTTCCTCTTTAGCCAATCCCACAATTCATTCCTGAAAACCAGAAAGAACTTATAGGACCAGGGCAAATTTGTGTGTTTTGCAAAAAATTAAGGCCATTTGAAACCCCTTCCTTGGCCAAGGGTGTACCAACTTCTCTCGCTGTGTTGCAACCCCAGCCTGACTGACTGTTAATTGATTCAGTGTTAGACACCTACAGCACCTACGTCCAAGGGAATTTGTCAAATAATGGTGTTTAGCTAATTGTGGCAAGCAATTGCATATTGACAGCTGTGATTTAGTTGGACGGCAAATATGGCCAAAGCCAGTTTCTTGGCATTTCAAAAATAATGCAATAAAAAAAACTAGTCGAGGTTAGCTGAGACTGGAAATGCCTTTTTTTCATGGTGAAATGATTCATTTCTGTTTTGTTTTTTGGTTTCCATCTTGGATTCGTTCCCTGATCTTGAATCAAAAGGTCAGATCAACGAAATATGAACTAGAGTATTTTTCTTAAGCCTATTGAGTGATTTATTTTTTAAAAAATGTTTAAATGCATATGCTTTTCTTTCAGCACATACAACGGCAAAACTTTTGTAATAACTACCTTACCTTTGCATGTATGGGGAACTGAAAGTCACTTATTTCCCTAACTTATTCCTCTTTCAAATAGCAGATGGCAGATCATAAACCGAAGTTCTTTATTGTGTCTACCCTGTCCACATTCTTTACTGTGTCCTCCCACTGTATCTTGGCTCTCTGCTGTATTAAACACCATCTGAACACTTGTTCCAGCAGAACTTCGTGACATTTTGTCCTCCACCTGTCACTCAGAAGGTGGGGCTTGAGCAAAAGAAATGCATCGGTCGATCACACTTCATATTAACATTTATTTCCTCTGACGGCACATATCTGATTTTTCTTTTACCGAGATGGTCACCATAAGAACAGAGGACTGGCCCAGCACCTTTATACTTGCTGAAACTCGACTGGCAGTAAAAATAAAAGTTAGGCAGCCAAAGTGGCACTCATTCCTGTATCGGTCCGTCAAGGACTGGGTTGATGGTAAGACTTGTACCAATTCGCAGTAGGAAAACACTCATTACAAAGGGGACTCTTGGTCCATGTTAATAACAGCCAATGGCAAAATAATTCTAAGCATCGTGCACCATGGAGAGGATATTATCAAGATACTATCTAATAGCTTTCTCCAAGTGTATTTTGAGGGCATTGACGACAGCGTGCGTGAAACCAAATAAGTGGGTGTTCCTTTGAAAGAAGCCACGGGCATACTTGATTTTTTATTTTGAGTGAATATAGGATCTCTGGATTTTATCAGAGTTCTAAAAATTAAAGCCAGAAGCCTCCTAACATTTTAGCAGAGCTCCGGAATTTATAGTTTGGGTTGGAGGTATGTATCCTGGAGAGAATGGAGCTTCATTGTACTTTTTCTGATGCTGAGTATGGCCAACCTAGAGGTGCATTCTGTGGGCTCTCTGGTAAGAGAGGAAACCCACCCTTATGCCTCCATTCTTTCTCCGCCTTCAGAGGCTGACCCTGAAAAGGCAAACTACTAGAAAAGAATGAAGATTTTTTTACTCCAAGGAGTGCTTTGCTACATATTTTGTTATTTAAAAAAAAAAAAAAAAAAGGTGGGGAGGAGGAGAGAGGACAGACATACTTTAAACAAAACCAGGCCTGAAATGCTGTTACTCCCCAAGTGTACTCATTAAAAAAAAATCCTGTACAAATTATATATTACATTTATTTTTTAAAATCTAAAGTATATCCATGAGCTAAATACATATATATCAAGTTCCTCAGTATTTAAAAATTTAAATCCCAGTCATGACTATGTATTATTAAAAGAAAAGACTAAATATGTATTCACTTGCAGATAACAAACACTTGAACCAGATTAGAACATCAAACACAGAAGAAGCTGTAAGACCAATTATGTTACATGATTTTACCACCTTTAAAAAAAATGTTTGATGTTTATCTTCCTCTTTGTGTCATGTTTTATGGTGAACACTTTTGTTTGAATAATGATTGTTTTTCAGAAAAGCATGCCACTGGTGTTCACAAAATAATGAATTATCTGAATCATCAGTCTATCCTAACAGTCTTCAAACATTACCTTATTGATGAGTTGCATTGTACATTTCTTTCCATCTCTAAAGAGTTCAATCTCGTAGTCATCTAATAAATGGAGCAGGGTGGAATTTCAGTGAATTTAATCCTAGCTGCACAAACATAATAGGGCAACCTAATTTCTTTTTATCCGTATGCATACCTTCAAAGCTTTCTGCTGTCTCGTTTTTAAACAGATGAAGAGAATATTGTTAAGTTTGGCTTTCAGAGATGACTTGCCACATGCAGAATGGGTTTGTATGTGGAAAGTACAGGCTTTCAGGTTTCTAGAAACATTAAAAACTGTGTTTAGAAAATGGTTGTCTAACACCCAACTTGACCTATTTGTCGACAATTGCTAGCTATTGGCAGAGTATGTATATATATACACACACATATACGTATATATGTGTATATACACATACACATGTACATCTGTGTACACACACATTTGCATATACCCAGATACTCCACATTTATATATGCATGCATTGTATCTGTGTCCATAGATACATGCCTACCTATAGCTAGTAATCGTGTTTTCATTCACAGATATAGATGTGTGCACACATGCAGATTATTTAAAGCAAAATGGAGAGTGACTTGAGACCTACAAAAACAGGTGACATTCTCAGGGTCCTCAAGCTAGTGAACAACTGGACAGCAAGGCACCCATGCCTGAAACGGAGCATAAACAAAATGAAGAAAATGTGGGAGTTGCACTTGGTTTTGGTCTCAATTATAGAAGTATATGTTCCTTGTTTCTCTAACTAGAAAGGCCTAAGTTTCAAAGGAAAGCTGTGAAGATAAGAAAGTAATTACAAAATAAGACGCAAGAGAAAGTGGGAAAGTTCGAACATGATAAACGAAGCGAATAAGCTTTTCAACAGGGGACACCTATTCTCTAACCGAAGGCAAGAAAGCCGAGATCTTATTTTCCAAACATTTAATAATTTATAAAATCCCCTTGATTCCATCAGTCGTATATTGTATGTTTGCCTCATTTGAACCTACGATGGAAGAGATTTAGGTATTTGAATATGTTGGGGAAAAGGAAAAATAGTCTTCTCTGGCTGTGTGGCTGTGGGTGAGTTTGTGATTCTTGCATTTACGGGCAGCAAGCACCCAGAGGAACGGTCCCCCGTGCTGTGGAGTGGAATCAGTATCTTTGGTTGACAGCACCTTGTACTGAGGCACAGACTAGGTGCTCAGTACAGGACTAGGTGCTCAGTATAGTCAAGAAGGCACGTCTCCACCTCAAGTGTTCTCAGTGATACCTGATCACTAGGAAAACCAGAAATCCCATCACTTGGTTTCTCTACAAGAGAACCTAAATTACTCTCATTGAAATTGGATATTCCAGGCTTTTCCCACATCAGAAGACCCCACAAAAATATAATTTCTGAGATTTAAGACTAATACCAGGGAAAAGGTATTCTGAATATTCTATTTGCCTATAGGAAAAAAGAACTATCAAGGAATCCAAAGACAAAATATTCTCATCATTTGGTTCGAAAGGGGAAGGCAAACTAATAACTCCAACTATACTTTCCCACAACTTCATCTCTCATTTACGTCAAGGGGAGATTTTTCTTGCATGAAATCACAATATTACTCCTTCAGAAAGAAGCTTATTATTAAAGCCTTTGCTAAGACTTTTCTTCAGTTATGTAGAGAAAAACCTACCAGAATATGAGCTTAACTCTCAGAGAAAATTAGATTTGATGGAGTTTGGTCATGGGTGTTTTTCTAAATAAACATTATTCATTTATATATGAAAATATCCAAATAATGGCTATGCCCATTGGCTTTTATAATCTAATTACTTTTTTATGTGAACATGAGTTCTGAACTTAATTTTGTCCAAAGGGGAGAGGCTTGTAAAATATTAGGTATGAATAGAGCTAATGTCCTAAATTCCGAGCACAAAATAAATGCCTCAAATGTTAATCTGAACTGTATTCAGTCTTCCAAAAAATAGATCATATAAGGCTATTGCTTATGTGCTTTCCAAGAAAATTCTTGCCATCAATCTACAATATAGACGTTAATGCTCTATTCATGCCGCAATGGGAAACTTGAGGGCTTCTCTGTTATGAGTATACTGATATTTGCTTTAACAAATACATTATTATTCTAAATTCAATCATTTTCCCCTTCAACAGTCCTGCAACATGCCAGCTCTCTGCTCACTGCCAAGCCCCTTGTTTTCAGATTCTCCTGGGGAATGAGCAAATCTAGGGGGATCGTACTGACAATGATTCTGTAAAACATCTCCCAGCTCTCGGTACATGCTTTGTTTTGTCCTGCCTTCTGCTTCTCAGTGGAATTGTCTGCCCTGGGTCTGAGCCAGAGAAAGGCAAGTCTCAAGGGTAGGGTTGCCTAATTTGGCAAATAAAAATATAGGCCAATCAATTACATTTCAGTTTCATATAAATGAAGAATAATCATTTTAGTATAGGTGTTTCCCATGTGATATTTGGGACACACTTATACTAAAAATGATGTTTTTATTTGAAATTCAAATGTAACTGCATGTCCAGGACATTACCTGGCTACTCTACTCAGGGAGGACCTTACATGTCTAAGAAGCCAGAGACCTCTCTCTGGTTTTTGAGAGCTGACAAATTAAGGACACATCCTCTATCCACAGCATGGAAGTGTATTATCAGATTACTCATGTGTCTTTTAAGGCCAAGGCCAGATTCAGGTTCAGGGACAAGCACATAGTCCATAAGAAGCCTCAGAAGGAAGAGTTCACATTCTCCCTAATCATTGAGAAAGCCAGTTACATGTTCGTGTGGATGGGGATGGGTGTTTCACGTGTCTCTATTCTTACACTCTTTTGATTATATTTTGTTGGACCTGCCATCCTTTATCTGAGGATATGAGAAACACTTACCCAGATACAATCAGAAGTACTCTATGTCACTGTTTCTAATCCCACCTGCTACATATACCAATCCAGGTCCCCACGTCCCACATGGTTATCCCATACCTCCTCTCTTGTCTCTATTCTTCTGGTGCCTCTATTCAAACATGTGTGGCCACAGTGATCTTTAAAAAAAATAATAACGTTTATTTATTTTTGAGAGAGAGAGAGAGAGAGAGAGGGAGGAAGAGCAAGTGCAACTGGGGGAGGGGCAGAGAGAGAAGGAGACACAGAATCTGGAAGTAGGCTCCAGGCTCTGAGCTGTCAGCATAGAGCTGGACATGGGGCACTAACTCATGTACTGCGAGACCATTATCTGAGCCGAAGTTGGATGCTTAACTTACTGAGCCACCCAGGTGCCCCAATCTTTTAAAAAACACGCTCATTCTCACAAGATAAAGACCAAACTCCTTATGAGGCAGTCAGGGTCCTCCATGGTCCAGCCCCTGTCTACCACCAGCTTATACTAAGACCACACAGAATAGGATGCAGAACATGTAGTTTTCATTCATGCTTCCGTGACTTTCTATGTTGCCCCCTTTATCTGACCACCCTTCTTGATTCCTAAGTGGAGAACCCTCATTTACCCACCCTTCACAGTAGCACCATGCTACTCCCTGGTATGGCTTTGGTAGTTTACTTCTGTATGTTCCCATTGAGTTTGTTTACACCTCTCCCAGACTCTCCCCTACTATAAATATTGTTTACATCTGCCTCTCTCTAGACTGAGCTCTATTGGGAAAGGCTTTGTGACTTACTCATTTCTGCACCTGCAAAGTCTAGCACTTGCAATAGATGCTCAGTCAGAGTCTACTGAATGAAGGGAAGAAGTGGGAAAAGGGAAAAACATTGGTTCCCCCATAAGGTTATGGGACATCCTGCCCATGGTTTCTCTCTGAGCCAAACCACAGTAAGAATGGGCTAAAAGTGTCAACATCTACATGATACTCCCTAAGAATTCTACCACAGAAAATAAGTTTCTGTTTAGAAAATAAGCTAGAATTGTGAGAAATCTATATGACACTATAGATGATGGGAGATTTGCCATATGTAGTTGAAAAGGTTTCTCTGCCCTCATTATAGGGATGCAAGCATTTCTTCATGAATGAACTTTATGAGTTTCATAATGATGGAAATGCAGATTTTTCTCCTCTTGGTAATTCAACCTCCATCTAGGTGAGACAGCTCTGAGAGCTGCAAATTTAGAAGGCTTGCAGGAAGAAAAGATGAGACAAGCCATTTCCCATATGGGCTACTTTAGTCAATGGGCCCTCAAAGACCAGAGATGTTTCATCAGTGCAGAACACGTCTGAAAAATCCAAGTCCTGTTCACCTTTTGGAAAGCAAAATCTTTCCCAATCGTACTAATAAGCAAAATCTCTGGCATCTGTGGAAGGAAAACAATCCCCTTGTCTAACATTCCAGCAGGGGGAGCAGGAGAAAACCAGCCTGCTCTGACTGATGACATTTGGACCTCCAGCTAGCTGAACAACTAGAATAATTTGAAATAATTTGAAGTGCAATTGAACACTAAAAATATACCTAGATTAATGTCTTCTAAAATATATACACTTTTATATTTGAGATTTTCCCTGAAACTCTTAGGAGGAGCACCCCGTATTTTTCCAGTGAAATAGTACTCTCTGAGCACCTCTGGACATTAATGTAGTTTAATCTGGTTTTGGTCATGGTTATGGTTATTTGTACTTAAGAAAAGGTATTTTAATTTGAGATTTTTAAACCGTAATACCCTGCTGAGGAAAAGAAGTGTCAAAACTCAAGAATGGAGTGCTCCTTTGGAATGAAATACTACTAATTGGGGATTAGAAACCTAGGTAAATATGGTTTATGGTAAAACTGCTTTTGCCCAGAGAGCAATTTCTAGAGGAGACAGCAGACGAGATGTTTCATTATGCAGCCTCACCATCCTCATTTCAGAAATCAGTGCCCCTTGTGTGCATCTGTTTTATTTGTGTGTAATTTTATGAGACAGGATCTACACAAGGAAATAAGAGCAGAGATAGTTACGCCATCCTCTACAGACCAACAAAATAAGTGCTTGACAGCCCAGATCTGTTCTGTCCACAGTACTTCCTTAAAGCCTTTAAGGGTTTTCCATAACTTGCCAGATGAAATCCAGACTGCATGGCATCATTCAAGCTATGCCCCTTCTGTCCCCTATCCCCCAACCTCTGAAGCTTCCTGCCTCGACTCATCACAGTACACAGTCCCTATGAGTCCTCTGGACCAAACCGCTTACCTTTCTCCAAAAACCATGTCATTATATGCCTTTGCTCAAGCTTTACTCTACGTTGAACATCATCCTCCCCTTTTTATCCACATGTCAAAATCCTCCTCCTCCTTTCGGACACAGGTCATTTATTAGCTGTTCTGTGAAGTCCTCTTTCTCCTGCCATACACTCTACCTCAATGACAACAAGCCAAATTAACCCTTCCTCACGAGCTCCTGTAGCTCTTTATCTGAGCATTTACCATTCACTCTACCCACTTAATATTCCAATTTTTGCCCCTAAACTATTTCAAACACAATTTATTTAAGTTAATGGAAACCAGATTATGTGCTGAATTGGGTTTTAATCTTGAGGTAGGGATCTTGGCATTCTGGTCTTTGGTTCCTTAGTAGCTAGTACCTGGTCATATTGGATGCCCAACCAATACTGACTTCATTTGACTCAGTTAACTTAATTAGAAAGCAACTCTCTTGCTACAAGAATAGTAAGTGCTTTTTTAAAATTAATGTTCTCATGGGAGATCAACTCCCCAAAACTTTGGTGGGTCCCTATTATAGGCAAGCCTTTGTTTTACGTCATGTGGATATAAAACATGGTCTAGACTGTAAGAACTCTATCTGGTAAAGGAGACAGGTACACTATTAGCCACAGTCCACTACAGCCTGGAATGCAGGTCATTACCAAGGTACAATGAAAAGAAATATACTGTAGAAGGTCAAAGGAAGAAGCACTTGGAAGGAGGCATCAACTTCAAGAAATAAGTCCCTGACTTGCGTAGAAGATCTGAATGGTGTTTTTAAGGCAACTGCACATTTTTGTTGAATCTTTATTAACAGATAGGAAAATAGATAATTTTGGCATGTTATTGAAATGTAATAGACACTCTTTTGTCATTTTTATGTCAAATGCTATTTTTAGAGTAAGTTTGGTCCTACAAATTCTGTAGATGTGAGATTTACATATATTGAATCAAAGTCATTTTGCTGTGGAACTACTGAGATTGGCAGGTTATTAGCATTTAATTTACCAGTTAATTCACCTCCCAGTGCATCTCTGCAGGCAAGATTTTGATTGATAGGTGGACTGGTTGTCTAAGATTTAGTTCACAGGGTTAGGACAAATTCTCTAGTGGGAAACTGTGCAAATCAGGGACTTCTTGGGGAAGGCCTAGGGGTCCTGAGCAGTGATGATACTAGGACATCTGAGAAGGTGTTCTCGTACAAGGAGAGAGGCCAAGGCCACAGACAGGAGGGCGGGACAGTTTTAAGGGGCAAGGTAAGCCGTAGAGAAAAAAAACACCAAAATGTCAGAAAGCATGAGGACATTACTCAGATGCAGTGTGCAGACTGTCAAGATTAAGACCATTTTGCCAGGCAGAATTAATAGCTGAGGCGGAAATATGGCTGGCAGGAAACTGACAACTCCAAGAACTGATACCGGCTCTCAGTCTATATAAACATTCCAATTTCAAAGTGTATTGTGTTTAATTTAAAAATGGCCCTGTGAAGAAAACAGGAAATCTATCAATGTTGACAATATTCCTTCAATTCAAATAACAGGATTTCTTTGAAGAAAAATGAATTGAAGCCTCTTGCTGAAGGACACCGTGAATTTGTTCAGGTCTTTCCAACGGCAATGGTGCCAAGCGTTGGCTTTCTAAATTCTTCTATTAATTTTCATAAATATGTCCATGAAATTTAGCATATGATATAAGCAAGGTTTTCCTTCTTGTGTGGAATTCTCATTTGCTTGAAAATGGAAAAATCCCAGATTCTCTACAAAGACTGAGAAATAGTCAAAATGTCCAGTATATAGGTGTCAATGACCGGAGAGCAATTCTTTACGTGTTGAATCTCATGTTAATGAATTCCAAAGAAAAACAGCTGACTTTATGCATTTATTTTAATAAGGCAGTGAAAACGGTTCATTTACAGTATAAAACCCCCTTGTCTTTTAAAAATGCTAGACAGAATATTTTAATAAATTAAATTTGTCTGCCTGTCAAATCTGTCAAATTGACAAGAACCCTCAAGGAGTATTGCTGATGTTGTAGTTTTATTCTTCCAATACATTTGGAATTTAATATGGGCTGCTTAGCGGAAGAATCCATCCATCAGAGTAATTTTAAGTAACAAATACTAACAGAATTTCCTAAGTCTCCAACCTTCTAGGGCCAGGGTGATTTTATTTCCTTTGCAAACTATTTTATTACCCACGATAGTGTCCTGAATATTAGATTTGTCTACAGCGATGAAATAATCTAAGGAAGCAAATAAGTCCACATCATCAGAATAATAACTACTGACATTACTCAGAGACGTGCGGCTGACGCAATCATCGTCATCCTTACAACTAACCTGTGTCAGTCAGATCTCACTGTGCCTTTTGTACAAATGGGGACACTGAGGCTTGACAGGGGTAAACACCCAGCTCCATAGGACACAGCTTGCATTTAGTAGAACTGGCACTTTAATTCAGGTGCTCTGTTCTGAAGCCATTATGTTTCTCTGTCTCTCACAAGATCTCCCTGGAACAATTGAATGTCTCCTTCCACCCTTTTCTCATCCGGAATCCCCCCCTTAAAGCTTCCTACTAACACGTGGTAGTATTTGTATTATGCCTCTTGTACCAGTTGGACAAAGAAGAACTCTTAATTTTTCAAAATAATGTACCTAAGAGAAGTAGGTACTAGGGCATTCAAAATCACAACCACAATCAAACACTGGACCAACTGTTTAACTCATACACTAATTGCCTAGGCTTGATATTCTGTCTCCTGGAATAAAATTCTCAAACGCATGTCCAAATGTCAAAATGGAATCAGGCTTCAATGTTGAGGTTCTTCTGTTTTTCATCCTGAACTTCAGAAATAGAGATGCACCTGTTAGATAATACTTAAAGAGTCGCTGTCTGTCACCAGGAGTCCAAGGCGGTCCTCAGAGTCATTTAGTGGTCAATAAATATTATGCTTTTATAGTATTTGGAGGAAAGGTCTCTCAAAAATAAACAGAAGGAAAAAAGAATCAATACATACATAGTCTGCTTCTAATTCCTTATAAGAAGCCTAACATTTTGGATTAAAACAATGTATACAGGATTTCAATTAAATTTTTATGGCAGCAGCTTGTAAGAGTTGTACAAAATGATGCCTGTTTTAGTAGCTGGCCAGCCCTAGCAGCCGAGCAGTGGCATGAGTCAGGCGCTGCAGAGCTCTGGCTGTAGGACATATTTATACACATAAAGAGGCCTGTTTAACTCAGCTAGGAGAGCACTACCGTGAGCTGCTGCAGTGAACGAATGTTTACCCATGGCCGGTCTCATGAAAGAATATCTTATGGCTCAACCTATGGCATTTCCATTTCTGAATGAGATTAGTTATTCCTTATGAACCATGAACTCACTAGAGATTGAAATAGACCAGAATAAATAAAATTAAGTAAGTAAATCATATAGCAGAGGATGGCATAATGGAAAGGATCTTGGATTTTGAAAACCACATGGCTACAAATCTGACTCCTCACTTTCTGGCTGTGTGATGCTGGGCAAATCACTGCCCAGGGCTCCCATCTCTTTGCCTTTGAAAAGATCATAAACTCTAACTCACAGCATTAGGAGAAAGTTAACTTTTTTATGTTTATTTATTTTTAGAGAGAGAGAGTGAGAGTGCGAGCAGGGGAGGGGCAGAGAGAGGGGAGATAGAGGATCCAAAGCAGGCTCTGCGCTGACAGCAGAGAGCTTGATATGAGGCTCAAACTCACGAATTGTGAGATCATGACCTATGCCAAAGTCAGACACTTAACCAACTGAGCCATCCAAGTGCCCCAGAAGTTAAAATTTTTAATGGAAGTAAAATTTCCATCTACAGTGCTTTGTAAATAAAAGGCACTCAGTTGAATACAATGAATCTAAGCTATTAAGTGAATTTTCTTTCACCATTGAGATTACAGGTTTTGTAATTCTTTTTTTTTTTAATTTATTTTGAGACAGAGAGAGAGAGAGTGAGTACATGAGCAAAGGTGGGCAGAGAGAGAGCATTCCAAGCAGGCTCTGTTCTGTCAGCATGGAGCCCAATGTGAAGCTGGAACTCACCAACCTTGAGATCATGACCTGAGCCGAAACCAAGAATCTGTCACTTAATTTACTGAGCCACCCAGGTGACCCCAGGTTTCCTAACTCTTGAATGGGTTTGCATTGTCTCCACTTAAATGGTAAATCTTTGGAGAGAATGAATCTGATCTTACTCATTTTCTATTCTCCTTAGCAGAATTTCAAGTATGTAATAGTTGTTCAAAATCTTTTTGATAAAAATCAAAGATGTATTGAAATTTCATCTAGATAAATGTGCTCTGAGGAAGATACAAATGGGTGTTTTGTTTGGTTGGCTGGGTGCTTTTGTTAATAAAAGCAGGAACTACTGTATTAGGGCAAGGACAAATACCCCCCTTCCAATGTTATTCAATAATTCCATCTAAGCTGCATTGGAACACCTTAAAGACAACGTGTGGTCACGTTTCTGTGACCAGAAAGTTCTCCAGGCATTATGTCCTCCTTCACTGAGAACCAGTCCACTCTTAGTCGCATTCCCTCCTTTCAATGGGCCCAACATTTACAATTAACTTCTCTACCCTTGAAACTGAACACTCTGTTACATGGTTTGCCTCTGGTGCATATTGGATGGGGGACTTACAAATGACTGTTTTATTTTATTTTATTTTTTTAACTTTATAGTTTATTGTCAAGTTGGTTTCCATATAACACCCAGTGCTCTTCCCCACAAGTGTCCTCCACCATGACCATCAATCCCCTTCCCTTTTCCCCCTCCCCCTTCCACCTTCAGTTTGTTTTGAGTATTCAAGAGTCTTTCATACTTTGTCTACTTCCCTTTCCCTAATTCTTTTTCCTCCTTCCCCTCCCCATGGTTCTCTGTTAGTTTTCTCCTGTTAGACCTATGAGTGAAAACATATGGTATCTGTCCTTTTCCGCCTGACTTATTTCGCTTAGCGCGACACCCTCGAGGTCCATCCACTTTGCTACAAATGGCCAGATTTCATTTCTTCTCATTGCCATGTAGTAATCCCTTGTATAGATAAACCACATCTTCTTGATCCATT
>CM053576.1:122078683-122252250 GCA_028646485.1 Cryptoprocta ferox | reverse complement strand
GATTGTGATGCCTCCCATTTTGGCATCACAATCCCAGACTTTAGAATGACTATTTTAAAAGTATGTTTTCATTTGGGTGTTTAGTCAGATTTTTAAAGTAAGAGGAAGCTTTTATGCATATTGTATTCCTCAATCTTTAGAGACATCTGTGTCTTAGATTCAATCTCCCCTTTGGGGTACCTGCCTTGTTCATTAGCATGGTGATTTTCAACCTTCTGCGTCTTTGGATTCCTATAAGTTACTGGGGAGCCCACCAGAGCTTTTGTTTATGTAAGTTGCACCCGTCAATATTTGTCATCATAGAATTAACAATCACATTTAGAAAAAGTATTTATGTATTTAAAATACCAAAAATAAATACATTACATGTTACATAAACAGTAGTTTTAATAAAAATAACTATATTTTCCAAAAAGAGAAGTGAGGAGAGTGGTATTGGCTTACGTTTTTGCAGATTTCTTTAATGTCTGGCTAAAGACCAGACACATGGATTTTCCAGTCTCCTTTGCATTCAATCTGTTCCTTCACACATCATGTAACCTCTGCAGAACTCTGCAAAACATTCATGAAAGAATTAAAGTAGAAAAGCCAACATCTTAGGATTATGAAAATAATTTTGACCTTGAGGTCTTAGGGACCCCACAAATTCCAGGGCCCCATTTGAGAACCAGTACAATTGGATCTCGCCCCAGTCTTCCAAGTAGCTTCCACCCACCTGCTTCCGGTATTCACACCCAAGAAATCTATCTGCCAAATTGCCAAACTGTCAGTGAAATACACATGTTATTGGCATTAAGTCATAAAATCAAAAGCATCTTTTTTTTAATACTAAATATACTCATGAAGGGTAGAGTCTCCCTTGTCACTAGATGAAGTGAGGCAGATGCCTGAAATTTTCTCTTCTCTCATAGATAGAAAAAAATCCTATTTGTCACTCTGAACACAAAACACAGTCTCACTTGGTACTTGGAAAACTCAGACCCTTGAAAGAGCCAATTTCCAACTTTATCAAAGGTTACTGTCCTTGACTCTCCCAAACGGGAACAGCTGTAGACAGCCTTCCCTGTCTTCTCTTTTTTCTTCCTTGATAACTATGGATTCCCATCGCTTTGGAGCATTTGTGTGTGTGTGTGTGTGTGTGTGTGTGTGTGTGCGCGCGCGTGTTTGCGTAGGGGGGTAGGAGTATACATGGACAGGATGATGTATGTGGAGAATATGGTGGAGAAAGGCTGAAAAAGAGATCAGGAAGTGTATGACATTTGGTGCAAGGAAGACATTCAGGTGTCTTCTTCCTGGATAAACCTGGAAGTGGGTCAGTGTCTTGTCTTCTGAATGTCCTGGGAAGGAATCCTAACTGCCATGTACATGGAGCTCTCCAGTGGTTCCCTGAAGCCCTTCTTGCTAGACTTCAGGTAAGGCAGGATTGATCCACCACACCTCTTGGGGATGGGGGTGAGGGGGTGGGGGGTGGGTCGGATGGGGGTTGACATTTACAGTAAACCAGTACCCCCTCAAAGATCCTCTTCTTTTGTACTTCCTCAGTGCAAGATTAAGAGTCCTCTAAATGAGTTTCTTCACTATCTACAGTGGATTTTTTCTAGTTCTACTATAGCATCCTACCTCTTTTCTATCTGTGACTTAGTCAAAGCTTCCAGTTTAATATCTTGTTATTCACTTTAAAGAAACCAGTACCCAGGAGCTCAGGTGGCTTCGTAATTTGTTGTTTCCTTGTGCTCAGGAAAAGTACTGACAGTTCATAATTGGTCATATTTCTTAGGAAATTTGCATTTAAACTGGGAACAATGCTTGCTTTTTTTGGTATAATTTGTCTTACATTTTTGAAAGTAATAACTATTCATTAAGTTACATGTGAAAAATGCAGGAAAAAAGGAAAACATTGTCTATAGTACTACCTCCACTCATATAAAACCACTATTCACTTATATGTATTTTCTTCTGATAATATTTCAATGCGTGTCTCCATTTTAGCTGTATTCATAGTAATCCAATTTTATATCACATATTTTACTTATTGATATGCTATAAGCATCACCAATGTCAATACAAATGCCATGTAAACATCAATTTAATGCTTGCAAAGGATTATGTTAAATGGATATGCCATGGTTTATTTAATCATTATCTTTATTGTTAATATTTACATTCTTTATACTGTTTAGTATTGAATACCATACTGCAATGAACGTCTTTGGGTAGACTTTTTTTTCTATATTTGAAGTTACTTCTTAAAATACATTTCTGAAGATGGACTTATTAGGGAAATGGGTATGAAAACTTTCAGGATACATATATACATACACACCCACACACATGTATCTATATACATACACACAATTTCACAAAAAGGAGATCATAATTCAGGATACTCATCTGTGGAGGATGAGTTTATCATATGCCAATGTTCATGGCACACCATCATCATTGATCCATGTAACTTCTCATTCTTTATTGATTAATTTCCTTTATTTCCATCTTCATTCTTTCTACTGCTGCCCTCACCATAGGAGATGAATCTCATATACTTGATATATATTCCTCTATTTGGATGTGGTCATAGAAGCATGCATTTTTACTTTGTGTGCACATATGTTAAATGCACAAAAATGACATTGTGCTGTGTAGCTCAGATTGTTTCTTACTTTTTTTATCCAACCCTTTTTAAGATCCATCCATGTTGTTCTCTGTAGATCTCGTGTATGACTCCTGAGGGCTCTATGACATTCTGTTCTGTGCATCATAGTGTTATATTTCTCTTTTTTCTCATGAGTAGACTCCCCTAGACTGCTTCTAGTTCTGTACCACAACAGTGAAGAGAGGAACTTCCCTGTTCATGCCCCTCATGGATCTGTGGAAGATACAAACCCAAAGAGAGATTTCCCGGTCTCAGGGCAGACCTCTATCTAACTGGACAAAAGTCTGATTGTTTCCTAGAGTGATTGCTCTGATCTGTACTCTCTGCAACAGAGTATGCAAGTTCCTGCATCCACACTTTCTGTCAACACTTGGCATTATCCAACTTTCTAATTTTCTCACTCTGACAGCAGCAAAGTGACATCTCATGGTTCACTTTTGCATTTCCCTAAACACCAAGGAGCTTGTGGATCTCTTCATATGTATATTATTTATGTTTCTCTAATCTGATTGCCTTGTTTATATTTTTGCCCATTTGTCTGATATGATTCAAGTTCCCACCCCCATTGGTCTATATATTATAAATATTAATGATGTCTTTGTATTTTTAATAGAATTTTAGATGTTTTTCTCTGAAAATCTAGTAGTTTTGCTTGTTAGTTTGATTCAGACAGCTTTTAGTTATATCTAATGTGAATGTACATATATCAAATTGGTGATGAAGTCTATTATTTTGATAAATGCGATTAATTTTTATGTATTAATCTTCTATCCAACAATCTTGAACCTTTCTTTTTATTTCTAAACATTATCAGTTATAATCACTTTTTAAAAAATAAATTTGTCTCTTTTTACCCCTAGAAACCTACAGAAGCTCTTTACATGTTGGGGAAAATTAGCCCTTTGCCTATAAACAAAGGACTATTTTACGCTTTATTTATGAATGAATTGTAAACATTTTTGCCTACACTGGAATGATTTGCCATGCTATTATGGAATAGAATTTGTTAATCTTTCATCTTATAATTTGCTTAGAAAGGTCCCCCTTTTTAAGAAATTTTCTTGTGCTTTCTTACATTTAAATATTTTATTCACAGTTTATTTTGTTATAAAGTATGAAGAATGAATCCAAGCTTATTATCATAATGGCTACGTAGTTGAGTAAGCCAAACCAGCTTTCACTATTGATTTGAAAATGTGACCTCTCTCATAGGCTACATTTTTGCAACATATATGTGCATCTATTTCTTAATTTTATATTATTTTCCATTGGTCTGTGCCTTTTAATGCTTCAGGTCTATGCCATTATTAGAGCTATATATTGTGAGGTTAATAGCCAGTAGCACTGATCCTCTTTCATTACTTTTTCTAACTTTTTAAAATACTTCTATTTATTTTAGTTTAGTTTAGTTACTTATTTTGAGAGAGAGAGCATGAGTGTGGGAGAGGTGGAGAGAGAGGGAGAGAGAGAATCCCAAGCAGGCTCAACACTGTCAGCACAAAGCCCAACATGGGGCTTGAACTCACATACTGTAAGATCATGACCTGCGCCGAAACCAAGTTTCTGACACTTACCCAACTGAGCCACCCAGGTGCCCCTATTTTATTTCATTTTATGTGTTTTACCCCACTGACTAGAACATCCAGTAGAAGATGAAATAGAAACAATGTTAACAAGTACTTTCTCATCACTTCTGATATTAACAGAAGAACTTCTAAAATTTCAACCTTAAGCATAATGTTTGCTGTAGGTTTTTAGTAGAAACTCTTTCTGAAGTCAAGGAAATTCTTTTATTTCTTTTAGCCTATATACCAACCACACGATAAAATGAGAAAGACTGACAATACCAAGTACTGGTGATGATGTCAAGCTCCCAAAACTCTCATTTGCTACTGACTGGCATTTAAACTGATACAGGTTCTTTGGACGATTTCAGTCTCTACTAAGTTTGGAAATACTCATACACTGTGACCCAACAATTCCACACAGCTATGAGCTCCTAGAAATGCATATACAAGTGTAACAAAAGAGGTGTCCAAGAATATTAATAGTAGTATTAGCAGTAATAGCAAAGAACTGGAAATAACTCAAATCACCACCAACAGTAGAGTGGATAAATAATTTGTGCTGTGTTCACATAGTGGCATCTATAGCAATAAAATCCAGCAATTTATGTTTACATGCAATAACATGGACAAATCTCACTAACATGATACTGAACAAAAGAGGACATATATTGTTCCATTTAAAAACAGGCAAACAAATCTATGGTGCTATATACAACCACAGTGGCTATCTTTGGGGGAGGAGAAGTGAATGGCAGGAGCATTAGGAAGACCTCCGAGGTGCTGGTGGCCTTCTGTCTCTTAATCTGAGTTGTAAGTATAGAGCTTTATTTTTCTCTAAATACATTTTATTGTTTTTTTTAATGTTTAAGTTTGCCAAGTGCATGTCTAAATAAAGGAATAAAGGAAACAGTGAATGAAATTTGGTGTAAATTAAACTGGAAAAGACCCTTGCTTGTACTGGAAATTAGATATGTTTCATTTTGGTTTGGGTTTTATTTTTTGCTTTTTATTTGCTAGTTTATTTGGTTTTTTTTTTTTTTTGGTTTGTTTTTGTTTTTGTTTTTGCCTGGTTCTGCATCTAATGAGCTATAAGATTTGTTTTTCCAGCAAGTTATTTCCCCATTTTGAACTTCCTTTTTTTCCCCCTCTTTGAAATTCTGTTCCTAATTTCTAAAAATAGGAAGCTGAACTAAATGATATTTACATACCCTCCCCGGTTCTAAGATGCAGGAAGTCACCTGAATTTCTTATTTTTGATGACCTTTTACTGAATGTGAAGAATAGCTCGTTCCTTTTGTGGTTCTTTACACTCAACCAACAACATCCCAATTATCCTTTGGCTTTCCTTAGTAGCTTCCCAGATGATCATTAACACAAACTGCCCATGCCAATCAATAGTTATTTTTCTCACTCTAAATTACATTCTTTATCTGATTTCTATATCAAACTTTTGAGAGTCTGTTTGGCATAAATCTATGCTCATAATATTTCTGGACCTATAAAACTGAGGAACCGTTTCTGGTGATGCCACCTAAAGGACCAGCTAGTTGTCTTAGAAACCGCTGCTCCATCACACCCACTGGACCACAAGGGAAATCAATAAAAATTTCAGATAATCCGCTGATGGCTCCTGTGTTAGGGATAGCACTGCACACTCCGGAAAAAATCCACCCTCTCTTCCTGTGACAGAAACTGTTTGCTGTACGCCCATCACTATTCTCCCTTTCTGTAGCAGTAGTGGCTATCCCACTTAGATGTTATGTGGCTTCCAAGAATAAAGACTATGTGCCAAAGCCTCCCGTGTGTCTATGTGTGGTCATGTAACCGAGTTCTGTCAAATGAGATGTGAGCAGAAATGCCACGTCTAGTTCCCCCTATGTGCCCTTAAAGGACATGGCTGCATCCTCCATTTCTGTTTTCTCTGACCTGCTGGCTGGTAGGTAGATGAAGCCACAAGCAACTTGCCTTTGGAGGCAGAGACAAATCCCTGGAAATCCTAAAGATATGTTAGAGAAGGTCAGATAATGGGCCTGGGCTCCCGAGAGATTTATGGCTCACATTTATGCCAGAGAAGCTTACACCTTTAGGAAAAAGCAAAATAACTTATATCTTGTGTAAACCCTGTTATTTTGGATTTTTGTCACAAGGCACAGAAATCATATCCTAATTCATATACTCCTTAAATGTGTTCCTGGAACCGCACACCATGACTGGAGCATGCCTATGACATGGAGCGTAAATGGGGCAACTGTTCTAGACTTTTTCCTAAGGATTTTACATTTAATGTTAATGTTGAAGACAGGACGGCTTTCCTCCTCTTCTTAACTTGGCTCTGCATCTTGCAGGACATCGAAGGAAAGATGCCCAACATCTAAGGAGCGAAAGTTCAACATCAGGGCTGCTACTCAAACTGACCTTGAGATATTGGCAAATCAGCCAATTACCGCAGTCTGGGCAACTTGGTGGAGTGTTTTCAAAGAAGCCATAGGAAATGGCTTGAGGAGAAGAGAAGTTTAAAATGTAGGGGTTGACCATGTGAAATCATTAAAATCATCCATTAAGGAAATAAAGAAGGTGGTTCTTTAGAGTGGATACTTATATGTGTTTCGGAAATCTGTCCTGTTGGAGACACAGAAAATGTCTCTAACGGTAAAGACCAGGAAAGAGAGAGGTGGACAATAGGTGGAAGAGTTAGAAAAGAAACAAATAATTAAAAAGGATTAGAGATACAGAATATATAAGCACTATGGTATTTACAAAATTGATCCAGCTTAAACATAGTAAATTCTTTTGGGACATGGGTGTCTTTTCTCATACTTACTGTCTGCCGTTAGTGCCATGAGAGGGGAAGACACAGAGGTTACTGCCCTCAGATTTGGTTACTGACTCAACAACAACTATGTGTTGGGTACTCTTCGGGTGACTGCATGAGCAGAACAGAGTCTCTGCCTGCACAGAGCTCATCTGGGGGACACTCACAAAAAGCGAATAAACAAATATGTACAATATAATGCCAAATGTCCGTAAGTGCAAGAAACAATAATAAAGCATGAAAAAGGCACAGTGAGTGATGGGGGGTAAGGGATGCACTATTTTAGAATGAATGGTGGGTCTGCTTCTCTGACGGACGGATATTTAAACAGAGTTTTGAATAAAGTGACAGAGACCCCTACCTACAGGAAAGACCCTTCCAAATGGGCAGAGGCCCTGAGGATGGACAGAACTAGATTCCTTCAACCGCAGAGGGCAAATACATCACAAAAGGCTGCCTCTCTCCCCACTTCTGCCCAGGAGATAGCCAACACAGGTGTCAACCCTGGCTAGTATAAGCCTCAGAATCCTTCTGAACCCAATACTCTGGTAAACTAGTGATAGGTAAGAGTCAATACAGGGATCAAAGCCATTTGTTATCACTGCTTTAGAGTTTAGGCATCTAAATCTTCTTTTTTAATTTTTTTAACATTTATTTATTTTTGAGAGACAAGGAGAGACAGAGCATGAGCAGGAGAGAGGCAGAAAGAGAGAGACACAGAATCTGAAGCAGGCTCCAGGCCCTGAGCTGTCAGCACAGAGCCTGATGTGGGGCTCGAACTCATGGACCACGAAATCATGACCTGAGCTGAAGTCAGATGCTTAACTAACTGAGCCACCCAGGCATCCCTAGGCATCTAAATTCTAACCCATAATCCTATCTTTAGCTTATTTGATTTTTCCAGGGTCACTGATCCTACCTCCCACTGTGTATTGTTGGAAAAACCATCAGGGCCAAGAAAATCTCATTGTCAAGGATACTTTTACTAAATATTTACTATTAAAGCTAAAATACTTACTATTAAATTTATTTAAACATCTACTATTTATTATGTATTAAAATTAAAATATTTACTATTCATTAAATATTAAAATATTTATTAAAATGTTTATTCTTTGGTATCACTATGGGTACTCTGCTAAGTCTTAAGGATCTAGGAATAAAATATTTCATTACCTCATAAATCAGAAAGATATGAAAGAAAGGGCATTACAATATGGTGAAATAGATACTGTAAGAACTCTGAAAACAGTATGCCTAACTTGGCAAGTAATAGGGTATTGTTAGGAAAGGAATCATGGAACTACCAAGAGCAAAGGCTTTAGGAGAAAGAGACTTGTGTTCTTTTCTAGTTTGCCATTTTTAGCTAACATGTGACCTTTGTGGAATTCAGTTAACCTCCATGAGCTTTGATATAAAAGACAAAGCACACGGCATAGAGCCCCTAGCACACAGTAGACACTCAATAAATAGTTGTTTGGGGGGATGGCTGGGTGGCTCAGTCAGTTAAGCATCTGACTTCATTTCAGGTCATGATCTCACAGTTCCTAAGTTCGAGCCCTGTATCAGGCTCTGTGCTGACAGCTTTGAGCCTGGAGCCTGCTTTGGATTCTGTGTCTCCCTCCTCTCTCTCTCTGCTCTTCCCCTACTCACACTCTGTCTCTCTCTCTCTCTCCCTCTCAAGAATAAACATTTAAAAAATTAAAATGAATAAATAAATAAATAAATAATGTTTTGTTAAGGTCAATTTGAAGCAGCATTTTTGTGATAACTGCTGGGAGTTCAGATCATCAGTTGTGTGAAATAGGGAAAAAGAAGCGAGATAGACTTCTAGGTGTTTAATCAAAGAGTCATGAAAGGATCGTAACATCTGTGGGAGTTACATTATTATGGTAGGTACCACTAAGACAAACACAATGTGCAAATTAGTTACACATTCCATTAATCCTAAAACACATTCCAATATCGGAGATGTTGAAATATGAAAAATATACACTTTAGAATCAATAATATTGGTAATTAAGTTTTTGTTTTTTTTTTTTGGTTTTAGAGCTGGAACATCAAATACAGAAGAGAAAGAAAAGAAAAGAGGCTGGAGAATTAAGCTAGAGTGGGTCAATAAGTGTACGTGTGTGTGTGTGTGTGTGTGTGTGTGTGTATGTGTACACGTGCGCGTTTCAAATTTAAAAGCCAGGACATTATCCTGTGGCCAAACTAGAGCCTTTAAAGATTTTAAGTCAGGAAGGGATAGGAGCAGTTTGGAGGTATGGTGGGAAGAATTGGAAAAATGACCTGACACCAGTCATTTATAAATATGTGGCATCCTTACAACCAAAGATTAGCAACTTGACTGTGTATTACAGTCACCTGTGAAGATTTTCAAGGAATACATCCATTTTGGTAAGTTGTATTTTCATTGGCATAAAGTTTTTATAATGTATACCTATTGTCTCTGAACATCTGTAGATTCCATAGTGATGTGCCACCATTCACTGTGTTTTTTGTCCTTTTTTTTTTTTTTTTTGCCTTGATTAATCTAGTAAGAAATTTATTGGGTTTATTATTCTTTTTCTTTGCCCCAAGGGTTATTTAGAAGGATGTTCCTTTAGTTTCCAAATACTCTCGAAATATTGTATTGTTTCTGATTTCTAACTTACTTCCAACGTGGAAAGAGAGTATATTCTGTGTGATTTGAATCCTGTGACACTGACTGAAACAATTTATGAGCAGTATAGTGTACCTCAGTGAATATGTCATATGAACATCATGTTTACAGTTGACTAATAGTTGACTATCACCCTAAATCAGAAATTTAGACCCAATGTACAAGTCCAGAAGTTTGGAATTTCATACTGACATTTCTTTTTTTTGTGTGTGGACTGTAACAACTGTTTAAAGTATTTACTATTAAACCATCTTAAAACTTTGCGCATGAAAAGAAAGGAACTTATTTTGACTCCCTACTTTGCAATGTTTGTAATTCTCTCCTATTTTTAATCCTTCTGCTTTAGGTTTTGTACAACTATACTCATAATGGGCATGCCATCTCTGTAAGGCAATTTTTTTTTTATTTCTAATGAAACTGCAAACTATGTTACACCTACTTGTTTGTGTGTCAAGTGTTTTGAATAGTTGTATTTTGGGATTTTTCCTCATATTTTAATATTATAAATACCTACTATCAATAGCTTTACACATCTTGGGGTTTTTTTCTTCTTCTTTTGCATTATTTTCTTGAAATAACTCTTCTAAGAATGATTCTATTGGATAAAAGGGTTCGGGTACACTTTGGATATGCCAATTTGTCTCAGTAGCCCTTCAAGAGTCTGCACCACTACGATCAATTATCCCAGTAAGTGTCCTCCTTCTTTGCCTTTCTACCATTGCTCTTGACATTGCTATTCTAGAGCATTCCTGTCCTCTTTAGTAAACTCATTTCTTAATATTCTGGATGGACTCCTTCTACTCTACTTCCAAATTCAAATGTCATCTATAAAACTCTGCAACTTTCCCAGGAGGCTTGGTCAGCACCCTCCTCCATTCTGGTAACATTCTAAGCCCATCTCAACTGTAACACTTACTGCAGTGAAATTTCCCCTCTTCTCTCTCCCACCCCAATATGTGGCCAATTGTCTTATTAAAACCCTTAATATGGGGTGCCTGCATGGCTCAGTCGGGTAAGCCTCCAACTCTTAATCTCTGCTTAGGTCATGATCTCACAGTTCATGAGTTTGAGACCCTCACTGAGTTCTGTGCTGACAGCGCGGAGCCTGCTTGGGATTCTTTCTCTCCCTCTCTCTCTACCTCTCCCCCAGTCATGCTCTCTGTCTCCCTCAAAATAAATAAATAGAAACATTAAAAAAAAACCACACTTTAATGCCCACAGTGAGTGACACACAGAAGATAGTTGACAAACTTTTGTTGACTGAACTTTTATGTTCCTCAAGCAATAACGAACAGGCTTGGTTCTGCACAGTCTGGCTGACTGTAAATTAGTTTTATCATTTTATTTTCCTCTTTCTTGTTTAATGGCTTATATTTATGTTTACTCAGTAAAAACCTAGATAAACAATCTGGGCTAGCTATTGTGATTTGTGACACAGAAGAATTTTACTAAAGTAAAAAGATGCTGGTTTTAACCAGAGATTTTTTTTCTGGATTTTTTTAAAGCATTTAGGAAAGTAAGGTTAAGTTACCTATAAGGGACTATTATCCTGTTTGAACCTCTACACTGGGCAATCTCCAGATAAATATCTGGCTCCCAACTCTGTCGCAGGGCAGTCAATACAGTCCTTCAGAAAGGCTATTAAAGGTGCTGAAATGAGAATACGAATCTCCCTGGCTGCTGCCTGTACTCACCATTTAATCTAACCCATTCGCTATCTCTTCAAAATTCATTTTGATTTCTACAGAGAATTAACCATCACAAAATGACCCGTATTAAGTGGAGCTACAGTGAGGAACAGAGAAGGTATATAAAAAGTGCCTGTTCAATTTTACTTTCTCCATTTAAATACGACTCCTAGTTTGATCAAAATTTGGAGCAAATTAAGATAGGAAGTTTCTTCTTTTTTTGTTAATATAATTTATTGTAAAATTGGCTAACATACAGTGTGTAAAGTGTGCTCTTGGTTTTTGGGGTAGATTCCCATGTTTATCGCTTACATACAACACCCAGTGCTCATCCCAACAAGTGCCCTTCTCAATGCTCATCACCCACTTTCCCCTCTCCTCCATCCTCCCATCCACCCTCAGTGTGTTCTCTGTATTTAAGAGCCTCTTATTTCAAAATTGCTAGAGCAATGATTTGCAAAATCCACTGATTCAAATATGAGAAGGGAAAAATGTTACTCCCCCAGAGAAGGAGGGAATCGAAAAAGATTGGAAGGGAATGGTTCATCATCTAAAAAGCTAACGAAGAAGGTACAGAAAATATAGTTACGAGAAGTTAGAGTTTTGAAAGTGGTCAACAAGAGACAGCGTCTAAGTGAGTCAGTCACACGATAATATTAAATAAAGAAAAAACACCACTCAGCACATAAGAGGCTTCTTCAATTCTGCTTCCTTCAAAAGTTACATATTAACTTTTGCATCTGGCAAAAACCACTCAACTTTGGGTCAAGAGTAGGAGCTGGTCAAATACTGCTTGCCTAACATGACGAGGAGGATGAAGAGGGATGGAGAGGAAGTCAGCGCACTGGGCAGCCAGGCTGGGGAGGATGAGGCTGTGGCCGTGGATGGAAAATGGAGGGGACGTCAGTCTGTGACTGAGACACTGGATGACTGCAGCATGTGGGGCTTCGGATTGGGTGGGATGTCACATCGAATCTGAAAACTGGAGAAGACTGAACAGGTTGGCATCTCTGAGGGTCCAAAAGCTCTTAAATCCAAAGCCAGTGTTGGGAGCTGGGCTCGCAACACAGTCAGTACAGTCCATGAGGGCCTGTGGGTGACTGCCTGAAATACATTTTGTTTTTAAGCTGTTTTCTCTGTACCAGCCACAGCTTGAAGCACAGTTGAGTGACCTGCTTTTAAAGCCAGGAGCAGGATGCATAAACCATTGGTAAATATTACTAAATTGTCTCCAAAATAATTTTACCAATTTCTATTCCCACCAACAGAGAATGAGTGACTTCTTTCCCACCTCCTTGCCAAAATAAGGATAAATCTTTTTTTCTCTTACTTCTTTGCCCATTTGTCAAAGAAGAAAAATGACACCTTGCTTTAATTTGCACCTTTAGGTTGCCAATAAACTGTTTTTATATCGTATTTATCTTGATATAAATTGATAGTGTCTTTTAGATTCATTTTTATTGCTGCTTTAAAATTTTCATAAATGTCAAAAGTATAGCCATTGTCGTTTGTTGAAATCTTCTTGTTCTTCTATATGTATTTTAATTCCAGTTATGACCCATGACCTAGTTATAAACTATGTTGTCAAATTTCTCCAGATTTTCTCCCAGTATTCTTTTGTATTTACAAAGTTTGTTTGTTTGTTTTCCAAGCTAAGGGCATTTAAGAGCTGACATTTATTTTATGAGGTTTTTTAAAAATAGCTTTACTTTTATAATAACAAACAATTATCTGGGTTTTAGTTCGACAAGAGGCAATGGTATGTACAAGGCAGACAATAGATCTAGTTGAGCCACTTGATGCAGAGAGGGATTTACTAAGAAGTTTAAGCTAGTTTACTGAATTATCAGGAGGGTTCGGGTGCCAAACAGTTGACAGCAACACAGACCAAAAAAAAAAAAAAAAAAAAATCACCAGTGGCATCATCGGAACAGTCTAGTGCACATTTGCTACTGGTGCATGCTGGGGACTGGTGAACAGGAACCCCAGAGCAGAAAAGCCAGAACAATCAAGTGTCTTTGCCATGAGACCCAGCTTCTTAGCATTACTGCCAACTCATGATCCCCATTTCTGTGTTCCAAATGACACAGAGCTGGGTCTCCTGGATGCTATGCTAGCTGCAAAGAGTTCTGAGAACGTGAACACTAGTAGCTACCACTATGCACTGTTTATTGCATGCCAGCCATTGCCCCATATACTTTTACAGATTATTGCATGCCAGCCATTGCCCCATATACTTTTACAGACATTAACTAATTTTCCTAATATCTTACAGGGCAGGAATTATTACATCCCCATTTTGCCTATGACAAAACTGACAACCAAAAGGTAACCACGCAATATCAAACAGCAAATGGATGGCAGAGCTAGGATTTGTACCCAGGTGGACAGCTCCAGTATCTGTGCTCTTAACTACTATGTTGTATACGCTTACAGTTTTAGGCTTTGCAGCCTCTAAGGTACAAGAACCCAAAGCTAGAAAGAAGTGGGAGTGGGTGGTGAATGGGTCCATTTGCACGGTTGCTGTACACAGCCACTGATCTAACCTTTCCAAAGGGCCATTCAAATTTCCGGGCCCTTCCTTGAATAATCTGGCTTTTCTTATTGACTTACAACTAATCGCCTCGTGCACTGAGTGGACACTCAATGAATATTTGTGGACTGAATGAATGAATATTTTTGAGTCTTATTTCAGGACCATTCATTTTGGTCCAATGTCAATTTTGGCACTTAGTGTGCTATTTTCACTTGCCATTTAAGATGTGCTCGCTGAATCTACCCACTATGTCCACCCTTATCTGTCCCCTATTTGCTGACCTCCGTGGATGGCATCAACAGGCTCTTTTGCCCCTGGGGGAGGTTGGAGTATGTGTTGCTATGGCTTCTTGGTCATGTGGCCTTGGTTTAGCCTCTCCCTCTGCTGAAGGACTCAGCTCCTGTCACATGTCCCTCCTGGCCTCTGCTCTTCTATCACTAGTTTTATAACTGCCCCCTCCCCTCCCCTTCAGGCCTGAGGACTTTCCACTCTGGCTGGGCTGCAGTCCTGCATAATCCCTTTTCGGTTTGTCTAAAATCCACCCACACTTTTGTAAACAGTCCCTTTTTTCAACTCTCCTCAAATTACCCAGTCTGTGCGCCGCGTCTGTTTCACTGAGTCGGGAACAGCACACTGTTTTTAATCATTGTCATTTTCAAACATGTTTTAACATCTGGTAGGAAAAATAGTCAAGATTTTCCCCCAACCTCCTTTCCTATGTCTTTGTTCTTCCAGATTAGAACCACTCTGAATTCTAAATGCAATCTATTGAATTTTAAAAATTGAAATATTATTAGACCTAAAATTATTAATTATCTTTTCTTTCCAAATGAGGACGTAAAATGACTTTCCATTTATTCACATCTCCATAATGTTCTGCTGTAAATATTTCGTTTCCTCATGCAGCCTTGCATATTTCTTGTGATTCCTGGGTTATGCTAGAGGATGAACAACATTTTCTTCTGTTATAATCTTATTTTTCTCCCCTGTAATTTCTAGCTAGTCATATCTAGCCTGGTATCTGGTATTTACATAAGCAGTTCAGTTTTGTATTTTTAAAATCCAGACACATTACTAAACCTGCGTTCATTTAAACAGGTTGCTAATTCTCCTGGATGTCTTGGATAATTCTCTTCGGTTTTCTATATGAGCAATCATGTATCTTCTACCAGTGATAATTTTACTTCTCCTTTCAGCATATATTACTGAACTGTCTAAAGCTTCTTGAGAAAGCATGAGAATGGCCTTTAAAATAAAATCGTGACTTGCTCCTCAGTTTAATAGAAATACCTGTAATAATTCAACATTAGCATTCCAGTATTTTTGGATTTTAGATATTCTTGTTAATGTTTAGGAAGTGTCATTATATTCCCAGTTCACTGCAAATGGTTGTATGTTTATATTTCTTTCTCTCATTAATCTGGAATGGGTGGGTGATAAATTTCATTAAATGACTTCCCAGTACTTTTACAGATGATTAAAAATGTTCCTTCACTAATACATCAATAAGATGTATTAAAATAATACAACTAATTTGATATAATATCTTTTTGTTCCAAGAATAAAGCCTATGCAGTCACAGTACACTAATTGTTAAATACAATTCTAGATTTCAATTTCTGGGTATTTTACAGAGTTTTTTTTTTCTTACCACCTATTTTCAGAATTACAGGTGAGATCCTGGTTCTCTTTTCTGTGCTATCGTCAGGTTTTAGTGTAATAAATTTGTAAATATTTCTGTCTTTGCTTTGGAACAATTTCAATAGCACAGGAACTATTTCATGAAAGCATAAAATATGTAAAACTGTCCAAGCCTGACATCATTTAGAAGCATAAATTTTCCACTAACCTTTTTTTCAATTCCATGGTTTATTCAGGTTTTTCATTCTCTTCGAATCACTTTTAGTCATTTCCATTTTCATAGGAAATCAGCCTGTTTTTTTTCTTGCGATAATTGAATGTTTAGCACAGAGTTTTCATGATTTAATCTTAATCTAAGTTTTTATTTTTTTATTTTAGTTTTTAATGTTTATTTAATTTTGAGAGAGAGAGATAGAGCGCACGCATGAGTGGGGGAGGGGCAGAGAGAGAGAGGGAGACACAGAGCATAAATCCAGGCTCTGAGCTGTCAGCACAGTCCGACGCGGGGCTCAAACCCAGGAGCAGTGAGATCATGAGCTGAGCAGAAGTCGGATGCTTAACCGAGCCACCCAGCCCTCCTTAATCTAAGTTTTTAAATTTGTGCTTTGAATTGATCAATTCTACCCTTTGATTTGTAAATTAATTGCCTTCTGATTATCATTGCTTTTTCTCCCCTTTGGTTTCCTTAATGCTACTGTTCCTGCACTTAGTAAAATTCTAGAAATTTCATGCTAATTAACTTAATACATTTGGATCTTTTAAGCAATTAAATTATGACTGATTCATTTCACTACGAGTACAGTACAGTACCCATTTTCTACCATTTGCTATGTGTTTCTTTTACAAGGTTTCTAATATGCATATTGTACTTATGTCCATTTAAACATAGCAATTATTTACACAGCTCTTTTAAGTAACTTTCTATTAGTATCTCTTTGCTTTGTTATTGCTGTACTTTTCAGCTGTTGTTATTAACTCCTAGGGTTACTTACACTACTGGGATAAGAGACAATAACCTGCACAGTTGTTTCTTGTCAAAGTTTAAGAGCAATAGAGTTATGACTTGCGAAAGTACACTGCATTGCTATAATATTATCACCCCTAAACCTTGAGGATAGGCCCTTAAAAAAGGGGAAAAGGGAGTACCTGGATGGCTCAGTTGGTTAAGTGTCGCACTCTTGATTTCAGCTCAGGTTATTACCTCCCAGTTTGTGAGATTGAGCACTGCATAGGGCTGTGCACTGACAGTGTGGAGCCTGCTTGGGATTCTTTCTCTCCTCCTCTCTCTCTCTCTCTGCCCCTCCCCTGCCTGTACATGCTCATACACTCTCTCTCCCTCCTTCTCTCTCTCAAAATAAATAAATAAACTTAAAAAAAAACAATAAAAATTTTTTTAAAGGGAAATAGACACTAAGACCCAGACCACTGGCCACCATACTCCATGCTCCATATTGTTCTCCATACTCTGGAAGGGAGACAAAGGCTCAATCCAGATTTACCTGTGGGCCCATAATCTTTCCTTCTCCATCCCTCACACCCACTCTATAAGCACCCATGTGCTGAGGCAGATGGAGTGGGCGATGAAGTCTGCATTATCCAAAGGTGGCCTCATGCGCATGTATTTTGACTTTTCACTCAGACACAGAAGAGTGGGCCTTGGGCCTGAAACTCTTCCTTACCAAGGTATAAAAGAACTCACACAACCCATGCCAGACTTATCACCTTGCATGGGAATATCTTCCCCTGGTGCTGGCTCAGTGAGTGTCCTTTGTTCCTGCTAAGCAGGCACATCAGTGGTCCTGACCACAGTCCCAGCCTTCTAGAGCTCCTACTTCAGGTGGTAGGGAGAGAGCTCCTTCCCCTGTGGCATAAGAGGGACAGATACAAGCCGGTTGCTGTGTATCCTGCCTGGACCTGCTGACCATGGGGGACCGACACCCATTACCAGAGCTGATCTGGCTCTGGCTCTTTTCCATTGGGTAAAGCTTGTTCCACTTAGTGCATGACTGTGTTTCGTTTTCCTTGGTCACTCTGACACAAAGATGCAGGAGGCAGAAGTGTGGGCCTATGGTCCTGATGCCTGGCACAGGGAGCCACTCTCCACGCAGCGGGGGTCCTCCTCTGGGGCTGGGAACTGGTGCCTGGCATTCCGCTTACCACAGAGACTGGCAGGTGACTTAGTTTCCATGTCTTTCCCATTGTGCTTAGTGGACCCTGCCCATCCCTAAGGGAATTAGTAGGAGAGATGGGCTCCTGCCATTCTGCCCAGGTCATTAGGCTCTCTCATAGATGTCCGTTATATCAAACTAAATAATGGATGAGAACACTGTCGTGTTACCAGTTCCATGCTATGCAAATGCAGAAAGTTATTATTGAATTGAATTATTATCGAATTGAATGTGGCACATTATAACAGAATAATAATATCTAACTTTGTAAAAACTTGGAATGTATTTGTCCAAATGCTCTTTAATACTTTAAATAAGAACAATTATTATTTCTGACAACTGTATACTTTTCTGGGATTTTCCGAAGTATCTGTTCTAGTTTTTCAGGCAATCATTTCGGAACCATTGCGATATGTAAGGATTTGCATCATTTGACAGATGACATATTAAGTATCACCTAACAGATGAAATATTAAGGGCTGAGAGAGTAAATTCTGTGCTTAATTTCACAAAGATAGCAGAAATAGTGAAAGAGGATGAGATTGGCCTCAAATTTCTATAATCATTCCTTTGAAATAGCCCAGGCCCCACCCATACCCCCCATGCTGTTTGGGCTGGTGCACCCTGGGACCAGTCTAGCTCTAGCCCTTCCACAGGTTACTTCTTCAGCACTCCCATGCCATCTCCCTGTATTGACTATTATTTTCTATTTCTGGAGCTAAGGCTTTATTGATAACACCTGTTCTCCCTATCCATCTAGACAGGGGCCTCCTTGGTGAATGGGCTCCATGAATGTATAGAATGATTCACAGAGTGGAGCATGCCAAGGGAATGGGCAGATTGATGAAAATCCTGGTTAGCTAGGTGAGGAGCATTTGCAAGTTTGCATGGCCTTCAGCAATGAAGGTCAAAGAAATATGGAGGACATTTCAACCAGTTTTGAATAAAAAACAATCCTTGGTACATGAATAAGATGAAAGGGCTTCAGAACCAATCTAGAAACATATAAGAAGATGAAAATGTGAACTTGACTGCAGGTAAACGTGGACAAGCAAAGTTGGAGCTGGCTTGGACGAGAACCCAAATGTCCTTCATCTTCTTTTCCCTCTGCCGACCCCTGCTGCTGCAATGGCATTTACTCTTTGTCACATACAGTCCCAGGAGGATCAAGGGATCCCCACAGCAGGGGCAGAGCCTGCCCTAATCATTTAACACATGGAAAAGAAGCCAGGGACACATCTGTCCTGCAAGCTGCAGAGGGGCGATGGATCTGGAAGGACCTTTTCCCAGATAGAGATATGTTATCAGGAGTCAGCTGACTCTACCAGGAGATAAAGAGGGCAAGTGAGCATAATTTCCTAATCATTGCCACTCAATTTATTAGTGACTACCTTAGTGGTTTCCGATGTGTCCCAGAAAAGGGTATGAGGTTCATGATAAAACCTTTTAGGGTTGGGGGAGTTGCCCTGGGGAGTGAGTTGTGATGGGAAAGGAGAGCACAAAATGAAACATGAAGGCTCCTCACAGAACGCCTCCAGCAGGCTGTAATGTCCTCCCTCACTCCAGCCCTGACCTAGACCTACTTGCTACCATGGATCTTAGCAATGGGCAACACCCCAAAGCTAAAAGCCAAACATGAAGGAAAATAAACAAGTTGTAAAATATTTATCCCATGACAAATATACATTATTCATCAATATCAAAACCAGAGCCAAAATAAAGGATCAGCACAACCTAGTTCTAACTTATCATATGGTCCAATTCCAGTCAACCCACCTATGCTGGATTGACATGGCAAAGGGCTGTGAGGAGAAGGAAGGGCCAGAGGCTTCCGACTTTGTGATATGCCCCTTTGAGCCTCTATTTTTGGACTGAAACATATTCCCTGGAAGTATAGTGAAGTAGAAAGTGGTGCCAGAAGGGGTATCAGGAAACGTGGGTTCTGGTTCCACTCGTAAAACTTAGCTCTGTGACCTCAGGCAAGACATTTGATTTCTCACCATATCTAAGTTATCTCACCTGTAAAATGATGGACTAGAAGATGTCAACAATTTCTTCCTAATTTTAAATTTATAAGTCTATCAAAAGCCAATAAAACATAAAAATTGATATCAATTGGATATGTGTAAAGAGCGCTACTAGATTTATGTAATCTCTTTAATACTCCCAACAGCCCTGTGGAGTAGGTATAATTATCCCCATTTTACAGAAGAGTAAACCTGAGCTCTGAGGGGTTAAGTGATTTGCCCAGAATATGTGGGAGAGCTGAGATTAAAACCCGTATGTTACTCCAAACCTCCCTCTTCACTTTATCATGTACTCCTTTAAAAATAGCATTTGCAAACTCTGTCAAACATTCAAAACCATTCCATGACCTTGAACTCCTAAGATCACAAGGCCATCTGTTTTTGGTTCCATTTTTCAGATGAGCAAACTGCAGCTCCCAGAAAGTGAGTTGCCCAAGGACATTAAGGTCGTTAGCATCAGAGCCGAAACTTCTCCCACAGGGGCTGAGCAATCTAGGGCTTTTTCTCTGAGGCAGATGACATTTGACCACTTCTTTCAGAGCCCTGTGCTCCTCAGAGAAACCCCATCGCTGCAGCAGGCATGCTGTGGCTACTTCTGACTCAGGCAGACAATTCTATTCATTTCCTCGGATGGAGGTTTCTGAAATAACTCTTTTCTTTGACGCAGTCATATCTTCATGAGGCAGTATTTGCTGCCTCTTTGATTAAATCCATTAGCTATTCAGACACAGCTGTCCTTCCAGAAACAACATGCCTCCAAAGCCACACATTTGGCAGCTAAATGATTCTGGGCCAAACCAGAGAGATCCAACCCGTCCAGGAAACAGGCAAACATGAGCAAAGCACACAATATCAGAGTTGGAAGGGGACTTGGAAATCACAAAAAGTTTCAGATCCCTCATTTTACAGATGGGGAAACGAAACCTCAATACCAGGAAAGGACAGCTCATGGTAGGCTCCACTGGAGCCAAGGTCAAAAAGACCTTCCCATTCAGAATTTAGTGTTTCTCCATCGAATGTTCAGGATCTCAACAGCATGAGATGAAATCCCATTATGACATGGACCGGGAATGGGAAAGATGGTCAGCACCATCCTCACTTCCATGTAGGGATATACACATCTCAAAGCTCTCTTGTGTACCTTGTCTAATTTCATTCTCACAACGTGCCACAGAGTTGGTTTTTTTGTTTGTTTGGCTGCAGTGATAAATGATGCGGTTTGTAACAACAAAGATTTCTTTTTTGCCCACATACATGTCCAGTATGGGTTGGCTATGACTCTGTTCCACAATATTTTCACTCCAGGACTTAGGCTGACAGAGTAGCCCTATTTGTGCTGGTTGTAATGGATCGAACTGTGATCCCTCAAAAGATGTTTAAGTCCTCTAACTCCTCAGTTCCTGTTAATGTGACCTTACTTGGAAAAGTGTCTTTGTAACTTATCCAGTCAAGATGAGGTCTCTAGCATGGGCCCTAATCCAATATGACTGGTGTCCTTATAAAAAGAGGAAATTTGGACACAGAGGCAGACAGACATCCAGGGAGAATATCATGTGAAGATGAAGAGAGAGATTGGATGATACATCTCCAAGCCAGGTAATGCCAAAGATTGCCAGCAAACTAACAAAAGCTAGCATGGAGTCAGGGAACAGATTCTTCCGTACAAACCTAAGAAGAAACCAACCCTACTGACACCTTGACCTCAGATGTCCAGCCTCCAAATTCTGAGACGTCTCTGTTGTTTAAGCCACATGTTGGTAGTGCTTTGTTAATGCAGCCTAGCAAACTGATACACTGGTTTTGTTGCAGAGAAAAGAAATAATGGCAAAGCACATACTACCTGCCTCAAACCTTCTGCTCACATTCCGTTGGCCAAAAAACATTACACAGCAAATGTCAATGGGTGGGAAGCCTAATCCTCATATAAGGAGTGGCCCCACAGGAAGAAGCAATCTGCAACAGCACTAGTATTGCTAAAGATAGATGAGGAGTGAGACACCTTGAACTGAGGTCCAGACAGGCCATGTAATTGGTGGAACCAGTGTGAATTTTCTGCCCCAAATCCTGGTTCTTCTGCACCCCCCAGGTGTTCTAAGTATAACTAAGCCAGACTGCCTACATTTACTTCTATTCTGAAAGGGCTAGTACAACTCCCCTTCCCCAGTGAGCTACTTGGTTAAGGATCACAGAATTATCTTCCAAAAATACATAAAGTAATTTGACTCACACCACAGTCCAGAGAGAGCGCTCATTTTTTTGAGTTGCTTAAAGCCCCTCATTAAAAAAAAAAACAAAAACAAAAAAAAAAAAACATGTGAGCTTACTTCCTATGCAAATGCATGTATGAATCCTGAGAATTGGTTTGATTGTTGTTTCTTATTATATAGTTCTGTATAGATCTGTCTGGGAGGAGAAACCTTTGAAGGTCTTACCATGAGCCTCTTACCATGATTCTCTAAATCTTACCATGAGCCCTTCCTACTCACAATGGTTGGAGAACCAGGAGTTAATCAGGCCAATTAGGCCAGCCAGGCCCACCACAGCACATTGAGCTGTGCCTACAGCCCAGAGCTCTAGGAGGGTAGAGCTGGAATGGACCTGCCAATGAGGGTGACTGGCTGTCTTGTTTGCCCAAGATGGAGGCGTTTTCCAGGACATAGTATTTTCAATGCCAAGACTAAAAATCAGGATGTTTAGTGACCTCAGGACTCAGTCCCTCTGTTAATCCAAATCTAGAAGTTTATATATGGGAAACCCAAGACCAAAGTGGCAAGGGCTTAGAGTCAGAGATCTGAACTGGAAAGGGACATAGACATCACCAACCATCCTAGTTTGCCTAAAACTGAAGGCTCCCAGGGAAATAAGACTTTCAGTTTTAAAACAGCAACAGTCCTATGAAAACTGAGAGGGGTTGGTCCCATCATTTTGGGTCCTATTTTACAAACAGAGACGGTGAGACCCAGAGGCAAGTGAGCTGTCCAAGGCCACACTGGCAGTAGAGGGTGAATTGCCAGCAGAAGGTGGCTTCTCAACCCTCAGGCGAGTGGTCCTTCTGTACTATATACTAAAGATTTTTATCTATCATTGAGTGTCCATTTATTCACATTATCAGGCAGGGTTTCAAATTTAGCTGAACCACTTAAAAGGCCTAAAACATGCAACATTGAATGGGAGAGTGGCTCAGAGATGGCCCTCTTCCTAAGAGCGGCTTGTTGAGTCCAGAGGAGTATGACCTTGCTCTGGATCTCAGGGTCTTTCTTCTCTAGGATTTCTAAACTCAGGCAGGAGGTCACCTCTACAGTGTTCTCATAGCATCAGCCACAGATAGAGAAGAAGTTAAGCCCGTCTCTTCTACCCCCACTGAACCCACTTGCACAACAATTCCACAGGAAAATATAGACAGCTCTAGTTCTGTGCACTGGACTCAATGCCAGTGGATTTGTTCTCCTTATCTCCAAGTGCCGTGTCACAGTTACCACATCTGGATGTCTGCCTCCATTCCAAGACTCCAGTCCCTAATGCCCAAGCTGTGTGCTGCCTCGATTCTTCTAAACCCTCAGTTCTAGTGGAAATAGTATACATTTTAGACCTACCAAGAGCTGGTTTGAATCGCAGCTCTCCCACATAATGGCCACTTGACTTTAATAATATCACTTAATCTATAGTGGCTTCAGTTTTTATATTTATAATGTTGTTGTAAGGATTGAACAATAATCACCAGAAAGTGCCTGATACAGTAATTATGTAATATAGTAGTTGTGGTTGTATGTAGTATAGTAATATGTACTAGTAGCAGTAGGGCCTATAGTGGTTATGTAATAAATGGTGGTTTGTTTGTCTGTCTTTCAATGATGTATTGTAATAACTAGTTCTCAGATTTCGGGGTCATATCTGGTTTTGAATTCAAGGTCTATTATTTATTACCATTATGATCAGGAGTAATGTACTTAAAATTTCTGGGGCTCTGAGTTTCTTTGAAATGAAGAAAATGTATCCATAGTCCTCACTCCGCAAGGTCACTGTATCTGAGTTTCTACCAAATGGGTACTCAATAATGTAGCTGTCACTCAAGATAAGTTATCAACAAAGCATTGGGTTAGAACATAAACTCTCTTATTCTGCCTTTTACACCCCTTCCTCTCCAAGAAGTTTCCAAAGAAGAATAAGCCCTGAAAACAGTAAATGGCAAACAAGCACATAACCTTGAGTTTCCCACCAGCCCAACTCCCAAGGCAGCACCATGGAAAGCTCCTTTGGACTTGTTCATAAAGAATAAGTTTTCTTCCTCTGAGAACTAAAGCAGAGCATTCTTTTGAGATCTTCCATGTACATTGTTTACATATATTTATTTGAATTATTTAATTTTTTATCTTCCCTCTTATTTTTTCTATGCATGCTTATATGTCCGTTCGTATTGCATCTAATAAGAAAACCTTATGGAACACTGATTAACAAGATGGAAATTTATAAAATAAGTTTATAAGACACAAGCAAGCCATGATTGCTAAGGCGGCCTGCCATTCTCAGAGACACTGGATCTATCTTTCTATGCTGCCATCTTTATCTCATGGCTTTTCCTGCTCAAGGATTTCCCATGGTAAGAAGTCAGCTGCTGGAGCCCTAGCTACCAGATCTGGATTTCATGCAAGAAGAATAAAAGGAAGGTGGGGCTAAAAGCCTCATCCCACTAGCAACAGGCATATCACATCACCTTCCTCCAGCTACCAAGAAATTCTGGAAAGGAAGCCCCTTTTTCTGGGTCTCTGTTTCTCAAATTCCAAAATGAAACATTAGGCTGTGTAATTACTGTGTTCTCTTCCAGTTCTTAGTATGTGACATAAAAAGGGCTGTATTTCCTGGCTCTCTTTGTAGCCAGAGAAACAGATCTTTATGTGGGTGACAACAGAAGAGTGGGACTTCTGGAGAACTCTTCAAGGGACCTTGAGTCAGATGGAAGACCTTTTAGTTGGATACACTGCTGCTCTGTATAACATCAAGGGTCTATTGCAGAGAAAGAAGGGTCAATAGATATTCGATAAGCAACTTGTGGCTTCATATAGAAAATCATTCTGCCATAATAATTATAGAATTATATTTTATGTTAATATAATCCATGTAATTATATTTCATATTCACTTACTTCCCATAGTCATACCTACTACCAATCCCTCCCTCTGTTGATTTTAATATACCATAATAGCTGCCTGCTATGACCAAAGTTGGTCACTGTATCCTTAGTCTTTGGTGTGAAATGTCTGTAGAATCAACGGAATTTGTATCAGTTGAATTCTCCTTGTGATTTGACTATGTCAAACTACATTCAGTTGGTGAATCACACTCCCTAGTTTATCTGCTTTTACACTGATAAAGAGTATGTGAAGTTATAGTCCATCTGGCACATAACTGTTTCCATTTGTTCTAAGTAATTCTCATACAATGTTCACTTAGATGCATTCTAGAGATGAAAGTTCAGCTCGGTCTCCCCCTACCTAAAATAACACATTCCCAATAGAAGCATAATCACCCAGCACAGTCAGAACTGAATTATTAAATTATCTACACAATTTGATATCAGTTTATGGATATTTTAAAACATTCCCATTTTAACACAGTATAGATGATATTCTTTTCTAAAAAATGATTTATTTTTGAAGTACAATAATTTAAATACCCTATAAAATAAAATAGACTGTACTAACAGTCTATTATACATACAAAACTTCAGAAACAAGAGACGGATAATTCAACACCTGCAAATGATATCACCCCATAACCATGAGACGGTTTGTGAGGTAGGCTGTACAGCTATTATTCTGCTATTATCCTCTTAATTTTAAACATGAAGCAACCAAGACCTAAAAAGCCAAGTGATTTCTACAAAGACAGTGATTCCCTACCCCCTCTCTTTGTAGAACATCTGAAAATTCTGAGCTCATTCAATTTGGGGCTTTTTCTGTATTTGTTGTTGCTATAATATGAATCAGGCATTTTTGACAATCCCTGTTTATGAAAAATGACTCATAGTTTTCAGCAGAAATACCAAACTTGACTGTGTACAGCACAGTATTGGGAAGGGGAAGTTAAATTTATCCTCTAAAAGAGGAAATGCTGACAAAACAAAAACTGCTCTCTAACACCCTGACTCAAAAGTGGTCTGTGCTTGGTCATGAAGGGAGAAAATAAAAGGAAAAAATAAATAAATGAAATAAAAAATAAAAAAGATGAAGAGTGAGAAAGACAATAAATGCAAAAGATTTTTGAAGGTAAAATATGTTGTAGAAATGAATAGAAGATGTTTAAATCATTTACAAAAGAAAATAAGACTCCTTTGTAATGGGATACAGGATGCAAATGCAACACTGGCCTATTCTGTGGTCTATTCTTTGCGGTCCATTATGGACCTATAACTTGAAGCATGTCCTGAATTCTATCAAGCTGCTTTTTGATGAGCCTGGAAACATTCTCTTCTTTGGATCGGTGAACAGCAGAGTGTTTATCAAGAGCCTACTATGTACCCAGTCCTGTGCTGGTGATGGAGACAAGGTGAATACAAAGTAAGATCTGCATGTAATTTGGTTTCAAGGGCTCCTAGGAGCCTCTACTCTCTCCCCCACCCCCTTCAGAATGCCTTCTCCAACTTTAATCCCTACTGAATTCAAAGCTACCTTTAGAAATGTCATGATTTAAATTAAGGCTCTATGCCATGTTGAAGTCCAGACACAGATGTTCTATGAACAAAAGCCAGTCTTGAATCTCTATCAGTCACTTACCTCTTTGTGTCAATGGGTTTATTGAGTGGAGAGAAGAGAGAACCTGGGGCATAGTGCCCATCATTCCTCAAGGGCTATTCCAGAAGCTGTAGTTAAGCTCTCTACAGATACAACCTGGCCTGGCAGATATAGGTCTCTCAGCACTAACCAGCAGTTTCCAGGAGGAAACAATAAGGAAAATAATTCTTATGTTGATGGGAACCAACACAGTGTATGTGAAACCATCCCAAATGTGCCACCAGCTTTGAACGACCCTCCACAACTTTCCTATCACTTCTACCACAACAGCCCCAGGTGTGATAGTTGGGCTACTTCTTCCAAAGTACAGAAATATAAGATCCATTTTTGAGACAGAGTATTCCATTTTAAAAGAATATTCTTTTCCATTTGAGCCACACAACAATCCTATAGAGAATGTATAATAGACTCTATTTTACAGATGAGGAAGCAGGAGCCAAGAAAGGATATCTAGAGAAAGACTGGCTAAAGTCCACACAGATTGGTTTAGGTTCTTCTAACCTCCACTATAGCATCCCATCTGTTAGAAAAAAAATTCACCTTATAGTTTTATAATACATATCAATTCACAAAGCTTTTTCACATATTATCTCGCTAAATACATCTGATTGGGCAGGATTTTTTTCTTCTACTTTTCCCCTAAAGACCTCCTTAGGCTGAACTTGTTTCTTGGAATTTTGCCATAAGAAAGCATAGGGAGAAGGCAGACATGTAAGGTGAAAGTCTATTTTCATAAAACACATGAACAGCCAGATTATCAGACACACAGAAAAAAAAAAAAAAACAACTATGTGGTTAAAAGGGCAATGGCTGGGGCATCGGGACCCTGTAACTGAATCCCAGACTCATAACTTGTCTTGGACGAGTCAGATTCTCCGAACTCTCTTTCTAGAGCTGTAACACACAATCAGATGAAGGGATGGGTGTGAAAATGTTGTGTAAATCTCTCTGTGCATGTCAGGGGTTATAAACATCAAAAACAGTGGCCACTACAGGGAGGGCTTGGAAGTCTTGGCTTTATTTACCTCCACAAGATGCAGCATTAAATAGGCCCCCTAAATTGTTTTGAACAAATGATCGAGTGCACAAATGACTTGTGTGTCAATAGGTGAGAAGAGCCTGAAATGGTGATGGGGAGAAAGTATTTGACAGGTAGGGGCAGGGAGGTTGGTTGTAAAATATGCAGGATGGGTCCTTCTTCTTGCCTAAACGTCCTCAACTCCTTTGATGCAAATTCTCTTACTTGCCCTACTTCCCTGTGAGACTCCCATCATTCCTTTTATCCACTAAAGAGTTCCAGGTCACTCTCTACCTCTACACCTCTATTCCTATCTTCATTCATGATAATTTCAAAATCTGGGTGGATGATCAAACCAATACAATGGTCTCTAAATTTCTTACCTCCAAAAATCTACTTCTACTTCATTTATCACTCACCTCCATTGGTACATCCTTAGACCTCATTACTGTTAATAACATACTTCCTCCAACATTTCCATCTTTTTCCAACCTTTGTCCACATATTTCCTTCCAACACACACACACACACACACACACACACACACACACACACACACACACAATTTCCTCTAGAAGCCTGACTCCAAAATCTCCATGACACTAGCAATTGACCTCACCTTTTCACATCCTCACATGGTCATGTCCTTACTTCTGGCTTCAATTTATGAAGCCACTGTAGTTCTCTTGCATAAACCCTCACCTCTCTTGGACCTCCCTCTCCAGCCCAGCAGCATAAAAACTCTGATTAAACCCAACTCTACTGTATACCCACATTCGAACAGCTAAACAAAACTGGATAGGAAAAAAGCCCATATTCATGCTGATAAATCTCAATGTAAGTTCATTATCATAAACTTCAAATGGGCCTTCCATGCTGCCCCCAAATACACATACATTTCCATTGGCTCTCTTATTCTCCAAGTTCACATTTTCATAATTAATCTTTCTTCTTCAAAACTCAAAACTTTTTTTCCTTCCTCCCTCTCAGCTGACATTTACTCATTTTGCTAATGAACCAGAAACACCACATGAAGTGTCTACATTCTCCTACCACCGAATCTGTAAGCCAACCCAATATCTGTACCTAATCATGATTTCACAGAACTTCAAAAATGGTACAGCATGAGTGTTGACCCATCTGAACAGACAGCATTTTCGAAGACCCTGAACTGTCACAATAGTGCACAATACTGGCATCTCAGCCCAGTCAACAGCCACATGCACTCCTCAGATCATACACACACACGTGCCTCCAAAATTCCAGCTGCCTTGGCTTTCCATCTCTGTCTTTTCAACCATGTAAACTGAGGGCTCTACTTGGGCTCTGCTTCCGTAGCCTGGGATCTGGAAGCGGCCTCCAGGCAGAAAATGGGGAGATCATGGGGCTCATTCAACTTGTTTCCCTCTTCTCAGAGATCCCATTGTCCTAAACAGCCTGTTATCCAGTATCTAGATGCAATTTTTTTATATATTTCGACCAATTTTCTAGTTGTTTGCAGTATGAGAACAATTCCCAGGGTTCACTCCTTCACAGGCCAGAGTGGGAGCCATTCTGACTCTTTTTCATAAGTCTCATTTAACTGATCCATTCAAGACTCCAAGATCCAGTTCTCATTCTTCATTTGTAAACTTGGCACATGGTTATTTGGCTTTGACATTCTGGATTTTATTTTATCTTCCTGTGTCTAGGGAAATTTTAATTTCAAACTCCTCTTATAAAAAGCTCAGAAGTCAGTAGTATGGAAAATTTACATTTATGCACCTAATAAAGCTGGAATTAAATTTGTTTTCACACGTGTTTTATGATCTTAGGCACATCATTACTCTACGTCTCCAATTCCCCATAAAAAATGTGGGTAATAATTCCTGCCCCACCCATCTCTTGGGAATTACATATTGATCAAATGAAGAGATGAGTAGCATAGTACTTTGGAAAGGGAAATGCTTTAAATTGAGGAATGCAGAAAGAAAATGCAGTCATCTCTATGCCCCCCACGACATATCAGGAACTGTACGGTGATTAACATTCATTATTTAATGTGGGCCATGTAACTACCTCCTTAGAAACCAATAATATTATCTCTCCTTTTTGTTTTATTATTCTTGATGCAGCAGTTGAGGGAGTGAAAGCAACTTGCTCTTTTTATAGGGCTACTAAGGGATACAGCTAGAATCTGAACACTGTATCATGCTGCTTGGTTTTAAAAACTTATCTTTCTTGGACATAAAATGCTCTTTTCCTTCACCTTCAAAAGATGTCTTTTTCAGTCTTTTATGGTCCAACTGGCATGCCTGCCATTTGATGTGTACTGTGTATCTGTAAGAATGCTTATAAATACATTGCAGGGTTTGTTTGTTTGTTTTGCATTTCACCGTTTTTTAAATTTTTCTTAAATGTTTATTTTTGAGAGACAGCAAGCAGGGGAGGGGCAGAGAGCAAGGGGGACAGAGGATCCAAAGCAGGCTCTGTGCTGACAGAAGAGAGACTGATGTGGGGCTTGAATACATGAACCGAGAAATCATGACCTGAGCTGAAGTTGGATGGTTAACCGAAGCCACCCAGGCACCCCTGCATGTCACCTTTAGCATGGCTATTGTCAGAATTTTGTCTTCACCTCCCAGAAATACTAGTTTACAAATTACAGCCATGCCAGCCCACAATCTTACGAGGTTTCGTAGTGTGGAATCTTGAAACATTTTCAGGAGAAATCAGATCATTGCTTACCTTAAGTTTCAAGACCCCTGGGAACTTTTTCTTTTCACAAAGACTGTCAAACCCTGTGGTCTACCCCCCAGCAGCTAGTCAAGTTCAGACACAGCATTTGCACATCCTTTCTGTGCCAGGGTAGCAGGGTTAGTGCAATAAGTTGAATGCCAGGTAAAATGAGGACTGGACAAAGTCAGAGTAAATGTAAATCAAAACCTAGGTTTGACTACTAACTCTGTTGTCAAATACATGAAGAGACGTCATGGGGGAAAACATCACTTATTCTGTAGAAATCCAACAAGTAGTGAAAGGACCTCTGGTAGACATGAAGGGAGGTACATTTCAACGAGGTAAGAGGAAGAGCATTTTAAGAAATAGAACAAGAACAGAATGATCTGTCTGAGGAACACATAGGTTATTTCTCCCTGAAGCAAGGATGGGAGGGTGAAGGTGTGGTGAATGACCATGTTATCGGGGATTTGAATACAAGAAGTCCTTCACTTGGGACTTACAGAAACCCCAAGAGGCCTATGAATCCCTTAAAATTGTGTTTATGAATACAAAAGTTTTCAGGGGAGAGGGTTTATAACTCTCTTTATAAAGAGAATCAAAAATCTCCAGACAGTAAATCTGGGAAACACAAGGATATCATTATACTTTAATTCTCAGAGGATATTCCTACTTTGGAAAGAAGATTAGATTGTTTGATCTGATGTCCTTCTTTACCTGTAATATTTTGCTTCCAAATTAAGTGTAAGAAGGAGTTCATAAATAGATCTTTAAGAATGGTAAACCATAGTTCCAATCTATGGCTAATACAATAATAAAAGGAAACATTAGACTCTGTCTTGGCCACTTCCTGGATCCATTTGCAAATAATCAAGATGTTTTCTCCTAGACAGAAGAACAAAATTATAGTCTGCTTCTGGCCATTGTCCAAATCATGCGGTCACTCAAGAATTTGATTTTGAAAAAGTCGGTAGGAGGAATAATACCCTAGAATTGAATGAACCAACTACAAAAGAGTCCAAATTAATATTTCCCTTTTGAAAAAGCAGGGACTTTGAGATGCAACTATCAAAGTATTTAAGGAATGCAAGCATCCCTTTTAAAACATCTGATAATGAAAGGGCAAATTCCAAGAGAAAATCCCAAATTGTTTCCCTTGTCAGAGCATGACAGAGCACCAATCAAGCTGGATCTTACATATATCCCCTGGCCCATCACACATGTCATCTTACTCTAGCCCATCTCTTCTAACCTCTCCCAGTCTCCTTTCTTTGCCCAGAAAAATGTTCCTCTGGAATTTTGAGATGTGTCTTCCAGTGCACCCACTGGTCCTACTTACAGAATCAGGACTTTTAAGCCCACTTACAGAATTTGCATGACAAAAATGGACATGGATTTCCAGGGCTCTTAGCTTCTGCAGCATAGGATTTAAAAATGTGCCCTGTACATTTCAATTCCTCATTAAAAAAACCCCTCTATTTACATAAAAATAAACTTTCACTTCTATTCACTCAAGAGGATGACTCACTTCCCCAAGCTCCTAAGACATTTAAAAAAATTTTGAATCTCAGTCATAAAGAGAATGCTCTACCACAAGCTGTTTTAAGTACCTTATTTTTTTGTCCAAAATACTGAGGAATCTTATAGGAATAAATTATCAATATAAAAAGGGAAATATTGAGGGGCACCTGGGTGGCTCAGTTGGTTGAGCTTCTGGCTCTTGATTTCAGCTCAGGTGATGATCTCAGGAATCATAGATTTGAGTCCTGCATCAGTCTCTGTGCTGACAGTGTGGAGCCTGCCCCAGATTCTCTTTCTCTCCCTCTCTCTCTCTGCCACTCCCCTCCTCCACCTCTCTCTTTCAAAATAAATAAATAAACTTTAAAAAGGGGGAAATATTGACTAATAAGCATAATATTGTTTCATCCAGTTCTTCCTTTAACAAGTTATATACATATGTTCTTCCTGTAACAAGTTATATACATAAATTGTTTAACTAAATTCTATGTGAATTAGGATCTGGATATTTCCTAGCTAGAAAAAAAATAGGTGGACTGAATAGAAGTAAAGAAAAATAAGTTTAGAAAATAAAAGAAATTTACCTCAGGTAGTGAACTTAAATCTAATGGCCGTGAGCAATACTTTTATGAGATTAAGGTAAAATCACCCAATAATAGTTAAGTTGACACTTCAGTCATAGAAAGACAACTTTAAAAATGTAATTGACTTTGACATGTGGCAGTCCTATATTATTATCAGAATAGGGCTAACACATGCCCAACTTTGTTCATATATCATATCCTGAAATGATGTGCAAGAAGATGGACTTAAGTGTGTTGAGGTATCAACACCAAAAAAGGCAGGAATAAGATAACCTAGAGAAGACAAAGAAGGACAGATTTTTTCTCTCAGCCTTTACTTCCAGGAAGGAATATTTACTATTAAGGTAAAGAGACAAGTTAGGGTAAATGCTAGCCAACTTGAAGACACCTACCTAAGATGATTCCACTTCAGGAAACAGATTATCCAAGATAAATCTTCCAAAACTGACTCAGTCATTGATAACCCACTGGATTACTAGGAATCTGAATTAAAATTCTAAATTGTTCATTAATTCTATCAAGATACCACCACCTCAACTACCAAGGTTAAAAATGCTTTCAGAGGAAATAAAACTGGCTTGGTTCCACATATGTTTTTAATTTGAAAGATGCCCAAAGGAATTTTAGTAAGAAAAGAAATTCATTTCTTTGAAGAAAATATTCTAGTTCAACTTTTATCTTTAGTATCAATACCATTATCATTATTACTCTTATGTTATAGCTTTGCCTGTCTGTTTACTGCCAGTTTAATGAGAGTCTAGAAGTTTGTGACAAGTGAAGATATCTCTGGTTTAAATGTCTCTAGTAGGTTTTTTTGTGATCTCCAGTAGTCCAGTCTGGTCAGACTAGAAACATCTAGGGAAAAAAAAATGTCCCCCTTGATGCACTTCAGCCAGCATATGAAATGCAAAACATAAATTCTCTGGTAGAAGATCATGTTGGAACTTTTCATCTTAAGAGATTTGTTGCTTTATAATTCCATTGACAAAGTATGCACAAGTTTCTTCATGTGTCCTGAGAATAGAGAATACTCCAGGAGCTTGAGGCCAGTGTGCTCCCAGGTATCTTCATAGGCTGGCAATAACAGAGGGTTGATGTTTGCTCAACATCACTCATCATCAGGAAAATACAAATCAAACCACAATGTAATACCACCTCACACCTGTCAGAATGGCTAAAATTAACAAGTCAGGAAACAACAGATGTTGATGAGGATGTGGAGAAAGAGGGACCCTCCCTACCCTGTTGATGGGAAGGCAAATGGGTGTAGCCACTCTGGAAAACAGTGTGGAGATTCCTCAGAAAGTTAAAGATAGAACTACCCTATGACCCAGCAATTACACTACTAGGTATTTATCCAAAGGACACAAAAATACTGATTCCAAGGGGCACATGCACCCCAATGCTTATACAGCACTATCAACAATAGCCAAACCATGGATAGAGCCCAAAGGTCCATTGACTGACAAATGGATAAAAAAGATGTGGTATATATTTACAATGGAATATTACTCAGCCATAAAAAAGAATGAAATCTTGCCATTTGCAACAACGTGGAAGGAACTAAAGTGTACTATGCTAAGTGAAATAAGTCAGAGAAAGAAAAATACCATAGAATTTCACTCATTTGTGGAATTCAAGAAACAAAACTGATGAACACAGAGGAAGGGAAGGAAAAATAAAAAAAGCAAAAACAAAGAGGGAGGGAAACCATTCGAGACTCTTAACTATAGAGAACAAACTGCAGGTTGATGGAGGGAGGTGAGTGGGGGTGGGCTAGGTGGGTGATGCGTATTAAGGAGGGCCCTTGTTGTGATGAGCACTGGGTGTAAGTGACGAATCACTAAATTCTTCTCCTGAAACCAATACTACACTATATGTTAACTAACTTGAATTTAAATAAAATCTTGGAAGAAGAAAAAAACAGAGGTTTGATATTGAATCTACTTATGGTTTGGTTATTTGCATATTTTCTACCAATCAGCTTGATCTGCACCTGGCTGCCCCCTGGAGCACAGCCAGGGTGAAGGGCCCACCAGGATTAGGAGACATTTGGTCTTGACATTGAAGACTGGGAAATACTTTTGTATAAGGAGAGGAGAAAAAGGACTTTCTAGGGAAAGCAAAAACACCTGTGTGGTGACATAGAGAAAATGTGTATGTGGTGCATACAGCCAGAGGCAAACTAGAAAAAGAAAAGAAATCCATTTTGCTGTAGAAGAACACTCACTATGGGAGCAACAGAACATATGGCCTAGGAGTGACACTGTGGGGAAGCTTGGACTTCCAGCTTGCAAGCCTGTGCTTCATGTTGGAGGCAATCAGGAACCCCTGAATGGTGGTGACTGGCCTGATGTATTAGTTTCCTATAGACACTGTAACAAATTACCACAAAGTTAGTGGCTTGACCAACACTTTCTGATTTATTATCTCACAGTTCTGGAGACCCAAAGTCTCACTAAATCAGGGCATTGGCAAGGTTGACTTCCTTCGGGAAGCTCTAGAGGAGAAGCTGTTTCCTTGCTTTCTCCAGCCTCCAGAGACAGCCTGTTTTCCTTGACTCGTCCTCTCTTCCACCTTCAAGGTCAGCAACTCCCACCTCTGCTTCCCTCTGTGCATCTCTTCTGTGAGCAAGTCTCCTGCCTCTATCTTTCCTTTATTGATGATTATATTGAGCCCACCCAGATAATCCAGGATAACCTCCCTACCTCAAAATCCTTAACTTAATCCATCTGCAAAGTCTCTTTTGCTACATAAGGTAACATTCACACGATCCAAGAATTAGGATCTTGAGTCCATTGTTTTGCCTCCTACCCCCAATTACAGCCAATTAAATGGAGACCAGATAACATTAATAGAAAACATTTGTTTCATATGGATGATATACAAGGCATTATTCTAAGCACTTCATAGATGTTACTTCATTTAGTCCTCGGAGCACCTTTTTGAGGGATCTGAGACACAGAGAATTTAAACAGGTTGGCCAGGGTTATAGTTGGGAAGGAGTGGGACAGGGATATAAAGTCAGGCCATCTGGTTCCCTCACTTGGATTCACCCCATAATGTCATCTCTGAAGTAATTTGAAAGTTTGAGAAAGAATCTTTGCTCTTATTCAATCTTATTTCTTTTCCTATTATATATTTAAACCTCTGCCTTTATTAGTAGTGAGATTACTCCAACAGAATGTAAAGAGTGACAATACCCCAGAATAAGTACCCTTTCAGTGTTGTTGGCTCACATTCGTGTCCTCAGCAATCCGTAAAGCTGTTACAGAACAATAAGATAATGCCTGACTCACGGCCAAGTAGGTTCTGAAGCCCGGGTCTAACAACTGTTTAAATACTCGAGTTTCGATACAGCTTAAAGGATCTACTCAAAGAGAAAAGGTTCTTAATTGCTTCCCCCAAAATGGAAGAATGGAAAAAGGGTCTTGAAAACCTGATTTCCTTACATTTAGGGATGCTTTTGATATAAATTGACTACCTATAGTTGCTAATATTTGTTAAATATAGTGGATTCGGGAAGAAAATGAAAAGGCAGAGAGAAAGTAGCCCAGAAGAAAATTCACAATGAGCTGATGATAAGATACACTGTGTATTTCTGAGAGAATCTTTAGAGTTGGTAGAATTAAATTACGGCTCTGGGTATCTATTTTTTAAGGAAAATGTGTATTTGCCTAATCCAATTTCAGCATAATTCATATCCCTGTAACACTCCGAGAACACTGGCATATGGTTACATGAGATATAAATTGGAAGTATGATTAAAAATCACTGGTGTTTCGATTTCAATTATATTTCACAAAATAGACTCTAGGGAAAAAATTTCACAAGCAAGACCACAACCCACTGCAAGATGAGAGTGGAGAAAAATCTCCACATACACATGCACACACACCTATGCACATATACATGCATATATCCCTCTGCAGATCTGACCAGGCACCAAATCCCCCAGGTGAATTCCCAACACTGCTGGCTTCCTCTTGGTGGGCAGCCAGTGCTGCTTGATTTGACTGGAAGCCAGAATCCAAAGGTTCCTGGAAGCCATCTGTGATGGCTGAACCAAAGAACAGTCTGGTCTTGAAATTTGGATTCAGAATTTGGATCAAATCGTGAGGATCATCATTTGACCTTGGGCAATCTAGTTAATCTTTCTATAAAATGACCTTGAAGAATAGTTTTGAAGACTAGGTGAGAAAAATTTTCTAAATCTCTTGACACATAGTCGGTGCACAATATAATGCATTTCAGTCAGAAGAAGTTTTCACAGAACTTAGATCAGGCACCTTGTTTTATTCATCTTTGTATCCCTAAAGCCTGAGAGGATTTCTGGCACATACTGAATGCACAACATATTCGTGGAATTGAAAATAATGATTTGGGCTTTCCATTTTTCTACTCCTAACCCCTCTTATCTCTTCATAGGGATATTGCTCCCAGGTGATGTAAAAGGGGAGAGGTAAAAAGGAATCACTTTCATTAAAGTAAGATTTTAAGAGCAAAAATAAATTCTTCCCTCCTTAATCTTGACAGATGGGAATTTCAAGTTCCTCATTTTGTTTTAAGGAGCTAATAAGGAGTTCATAAATCTCAATTACTTCTGCAGAGTTAAAAGCAGCCGCAGGTCTGCTAAGCATGATTCCAATCTCTGATCAGCCTTAGCACTTTTATTAAAACACTGGGTAAGGTGAAGGGCCCTGTCATATTTCAACCTTGAGCTAACATCACAGCAGTAAAATTTCCTTCTCTATCTGGTCAGAGGGAAGGAGGAACACAGATCAGTCCAGGTCTATCTACAAGATGCCATGTCACACATGAAATTATATGTTGCCAGTAGCTTAAGAAATGGCCTCACTTGAGTTCTTGGAATTGGCCAATCTCCATGCATAATCAATGAAGAGATTAATTAACAAATAGTTATCCCCTTTACAAAACTCATTGTCTTTTCTTTCCCAATCACCTACTCTCATATATCTATATCTATATCTATATCTATATCTATATCTATATCTATATCTAATCATGGATCCCCTTCTCTCCATCACTCCTTTTATTAGTTTGCTAGGGCTGCCACAACCAAATACCACAGACTCAGGGGCTTAAATGTTTAAACAACAGAAATTTATTTTCTCACAATTGTAGAGACCAGAAGTCTGAGATCAAGGTGTTGGTAGGGTTGGCTTCTTCTGAGGCCTCTCATCTTGGCTTGTAGGCGGATGTCTTCTCCCTGTGTCCTCACATGGCTGTCCCTCTGTGTAGGGACATCAGTCAGAGGGTCTACCCTAATGCGCTTATGTTAATTTAATTACCTCCTTAAAGACTTTATCTACAAATACAGTCACATTCTGAGGTACTGGGAGATAGAACTTCAATATATGAATTGGGGAGTGGGGTGGGGGGCATACAATTCAGCCCATAACATTCCTTTAGTCTCAATCAGCCCCTAGCTCTGGTTGATTCCACTTTCCCAATGACTCTGAAGTCTGTCCATCCTCTAACTGTACTGTGCCCTATACAGGCCTTTCCAGACTCTCTTCACATTTTATTAATCACTTCTTCCCCACACCCACGCTATAGGAAAGGCATTTTTCTTTACCTAAGTAATTTCCCCCAGTGCCAAAATCTCTCTTATATAATGTTATCCATATGTCAAACTCCAATCCAATGACCAGTTCTTCTCTAGTCCTAAGCAGTACTGAACTGTCCATTCTCTGCTCTCCTTCATCAGCTTACACTGTACTCGTAATTTGCACCAAAGAGGCAGTGTGGTGCAGTGGGAAGAGCAGGCACTCTGGAGCCAGGAAATCATAGCTTAAAATCTCATCTCTGCCACTACTAGCTGTGCAAGTCTGGGCAAGTCACATAATCTCTCAAACTCAGTTTCCTTATCCATGAGAATGGTATGGCTATGCCTACCTCTAAGGATTATTGTGAGAATGAATATAAATATATTAAATGTACTAAAATGTCTGGTACATAGCAGACACTCTAAAAACACATTGTTGTTGTGACATTTTTATCTTTTTTTTAATTTTTATTGTCCACCAACAATTAGCTCTCTGAGTACAAAGACTATAACCTGATCACCTTTCTATGCCCTACAGCAATAAGCCCAGTGATTTTCATTCTTTAGTGCTCAACAAATATTCATTAAAATCATGTGGAGCTCTTCTTCTGAGACCCCTGATATTGATGATGCGCTGCTTGTCACTATAAGGAAGGTATTTATCTCTATAATTGGGATCATGACCATAATAATTCATAAAACTGCTTTGAGGATTAGATAGAACAATCTTTATAAATTATAAAGTGTTGTACAAATGTTAACAACTCTTTAGGGAAAAAAATTACAGAAGGTGATGTTTAGAGGTGGGGTTGTGTATGATGGAAGAAGGTGAATAGGGAAGGTAAGGTTGAGCACCTGAGTGGAGGTCTCTGTAAATGTTGCAGATGAATGGCAGTGAGCCTGACACAGAGATGGTGCACCCACAAGTGAGAGGCCTCGTGTTGCACTAGACATAAAAGTACTGTGAATTCTCCTCTGTGGGGTAAGGGGTGGGGGATCTATGGTGAATTCAAAAAAGAATCTACGCAGATGACAGGTGAGGACATTCTAGGCTGTGGCTGAGAGCCCAAAGGACTTCTGTCTCAATGGCATGAAAGGTACTGAAGAGGATATCCAAACCATGGGGCAGAGGTGATGAGTACATCAAAAACAAACTCATTAATTAATTAAAACTGATTAAACTATTTATTAACCATGATGGTATGCCCTAGTGTTACAGAAATGAGTTCAGATTTCCTATCTTCACAGTCTAGGGGAAGAAACAAATGTTTAAACAAACAAGTAGAATACAATTTTCTAGAAGCTATGATAAAATCCTGCACAGGCTAGAGTGGGGGGTGTGGAGGAATGAGTACTCAGTCATATCTCGGATAATAGCAGAGAATTCATAGAGATAATGAGCCCTACACTGAGTCCTGAAGAATTAGTTTTGTGGTGAGGAGCGGGGAAGAGGACATAAGAGGCTAATGAGCAGCAGGAACAAAGGGATGGGGGACATGTTAATTACAACAGTTTAATTTAGCTGGATTAGACAGAAGCAGTGAGAGAGGAGGCTGACTGGCAGCGATGAGGTCATAGAGAGCCTTTTACAACAAGAAACGTAGGCTGGGTTTTCACCAGTAGGTTATGAGGTGGTACTGAAGGACTTAAGAGAATAACATGAGATTTGTGTTTTAGAAGGATTACAATAAAATGAGGCAGTATACTCTAAAGCCTGTTTTGATTAATTAATAGAAAAGCAGATATTGAAAATAGATTTTAGTCCATTAAGCACCCAGTATAGTGCTAGGTATTATGCAAGGTTCTGTGTGTGTGTGTGTGTGTGTGTGTGTGTGTGTTGTCCCTTGGAGCTCAGTGAGGGCTGGACTAGTCAGATAAAAGCTTCATAAGGAAGGAACGAATTGAGTTGGGCTGTGAAGAAACAAGACACAACAAGCTAATGAGAGAGAAGAGAAATCTAGATACGTAACCTTGCTAAATCTCATTTTTTGTCTATGAAATGCAGTTGGTCATAAAGCCCACCTTATGTGATTGTTAGGAGTAATTGACTAAATGTGCATAAAAAGATGACCACGGTGCCTAGCCCATAATAGTTTCTTAATCAATGGTATTTAGCCAAATGGCAAGAGAAGAGTAGACTTGAGATATACTAAAATATTGTAGAGGTCTGAGTCAAATTGGGTTAATATCATGTAGGATTTACTAAATGCCCGGGTTGGTACAAAGTCTCCTTCATGTATTATAGCATATAATATAATCTCTAGAACAGATCTATGGTACAGGAACTATTATTAATACTTCCATCTTACACAGGAGAAAGCTGAGCTCTAGATATGTTGCATACCAGCTCTGGTATTTACTTGCAGTGTTACCTTGGCAAACGTTAGCCTCTGGGGGCTAGTTTCTTCACCCACTTCCTCTACCAGCTGAGCCTGAGCTTCCATTGTAATTGGGATTGGCCATCAGACTGAGTTCCAGCCAATGGACGATGGGCAGAAGTGATGTTTGCTGTAAATAGCTGAGTCATACTGGTAGTGGCCATTAGTGAATATTGACCACCCTTAACAAGGTATTATGATACAAGAACTCAGGGAAGGATTGGCTGGTTTATAAGTGGAAATCAAATGAAGGGAGGAAGTTCAGAGATCTGAGAGGATGTAGGGTTAGAAAAGCCAACTGTACTAGTTCTAAAACTTTACATGTAATCAGTTATAAGATGCACACTTTTCATATTTTAATGTCTCTGAAATTGGGATGTGCTTTATAATCCCTGTCATTTCACAGTTGCTATCAGCCAGGGAACAATTGTGACAGACTTGTCATTTCCTGTATATATGCAAACTTAGTGCTTACATCTTTGTTTTACTGGATATCAGCATCCCTTAAATGTTTCAATTAATAAACCATTAATGACCATTTGAGGAAGAAATATGAAAAATGGTTGCTGTCTGAATGTCTTCTATTGACAGGTAGTCAACCACCTGTAAGGTTAAAAATAAAAATCAAAAGTGCCAGCATCATAATTTACAGAATGCTTATTACCAGCTAGAAAGAAAATCTTGGGGACAATAGTAGAGGGCTGTTTAAAAAAAAAATGTTGTGTCACCAATACTTCTGATGGCATAAAAGATGAGACTATATGAAAAAACAGAGACATCCACAAATAAGTCGAAAAGTGATCAGAAAATAATTCTGAACTGTGAATGTGAAGAATTTTTGGAATTATGTAACCAAACTATTTGCTTACATTTCCATATAACATATTTATAAATGATATATAATATTAAATATACATCAACTTCCTTTCTGATATAGCTGAATGAGGTCCTATCAGAACAATCCTCCAGGAGATAACAAATATAAACTTCAGAAAATAACGTAAACAACAACAATAACAACACTGGAGGATTAATATAAAACAATTAAAAAAACAGGAATATTCTAGAGAGGAGCTGACCCTAGGAAACGCATAATAGCACTGGATGAATTTGTCGGCATTCAACCTGACAGAAGACCTCAACCTGTTCACTGAGAAAAAAATCTGCAGCCTTTCTTACTGACTATAGAATCGGAGGATGGAAGGTGCATGGCACATTCCCAGCAGCTAGAAAAGTGAAGGGAAACTTCCAGAAAGGAGAGACAGAGCCCTGAATTCTGGGTGGAGACTCTACCCCAAATCTCTGGGTGCACCCTAAAATTTCAATGCTCAGGGAAGACTTTAAGCACTTAAACTATGAACAAATGAACTGAACTGAGGTTTGAGCTGCCAGCAAAAAGAGAGGGGCGCCTGGGTCGCTTAGTCAGTTAAGCGTCCAACTTCGGCTCAGGGCATGATCTCACGGTTCATAGGTTCAAGCCCCGCACCGGGCTCTGTGCTGACAGCTGAAAGCCTGGAATCTGCTTTGGATTTTGTGTCTCCCTCTCTCTCTGACCCTCCCCCACTTGCACTCTCTCTCTCTCTTTCTCTCTCTCAAAAATAAACATTTAAAAACTTAAAAAAAGATAGCTTGAGTCCAAGTTAATTGCCAGCTAAAATAAAGCCAGCTTCCTCAAAATGAATGAATAACATTCCTTAGAAGATTATAACATAATTTAACATAACTGTGATTTTTACAACATAAAAATCACAATTCCCTCATATAACCCAAAAGTAATAATCCAAAAGTAGTTGATGCACAAAAAAACAGAAAAATATGATACATTCTCTAGAGGAGAGGGTCAGCAAACTACAGTCTATGAGCCAACAGCCCTTGGCCTGTTTTGGTATAGCTTGGTAGCTAAGAATGGTTTTAACCTTTTTCAAGAGTTTGTTAAAAAAAATAAATAAATACGAAGAATAATGTATGACAGAGCCTGTGTGAGGCTCCTAGAAAGTCAACTCCTTATTATCTGTCCCTTTACAGGAAAAGTTTGCTGACCCCTGCTCTTGGGTGATTCTTTTGATGTTAAAATTAGCAGACAAGGATTTTAAAGCACTTATTATAATTGGTCACATTTCCATAAAGGAAATACGGACATAAGAAATGAAGCAAGAAATCTTAGCCAAGAAGAAGAAACCACTAAGAAATTGGAAATCCTGGGACTAACAAAGGCAGTATCTGAAATTAACAACAACAAAAAAAAGCATTTTGTGTGCTTAAAAGCAGAATAGAAACGACAGGGGACAGAGTCATTAAATTTAAAGGTAGATCAGTAGAAATTATCCAATATAAATAACAGAGGAAAAAAAGGATAGAAGAAATAAAATAGAGGCTCAGGTACCAAATAAGCCAATATCAAAAATTCTAACAAGAAATTAGAGTTCCCAAGGAGAAGAAAGAGATTGAAACAAAGAGGAGGAAGAGGAGAAGAAATAATGACTACTGTATCCCAGTTTTGAAGAAAAATGTAAATTTAAGAAGCTCAAGGAAGTGCAAGAACAATAAATATGAAGAAAACCATGCCTATGTACATTACAGTCAAACTGGCAAAAGTTGAAAAATAAAGTAACAATCTTGGAAGTAGAAGAGGAAAAGACTATATTCTTTTATATATATTATATATATGAATAATTATATATATAAGAATAATTATATATATGTGAATAATTATATATATAATACACATAAGAGTAACTATATAACTATATAGTATTCCCTATTAACTATAGGAAAATAAAGATTAAATAATTACTGACTTCGTATTAAAAACAATAGAAGAGAGTGGAACACAATAATTAAAGAACAGAAAGAAAGAAACCATCCCCACAAATCTATCTCTAGACAAAATATCCTTCAAGAATCAAGCCAAAATAAGCACGTGCTCAGTTAAAAGAAAGACTCCAGGAAATTTATTGCTGAGAGAGCTAAACTACAAGTGAAGTTGGAGGAAGTTCTTCAGCCAAAGAGGCGTAATGTTAGATGGAAATCCAAACCTTCAGGGGGGAATGAAGAATATAAAAAAAGAAAAGAAAGGTAAATATTTGAATAAATATAAAAAGCAATTTCACTTGTTTTCTTTAAAATACTTGGAACTGTTGTCTTAGAAGTTTTATGCTTATTACATATGTAGTACACATCAAGATAAAGATAGATACCATAAAGAGCAAGGATAAATTGACCCATGTGGTTTCAAGGTTTCTACATCTTAGGTGAAGTAGTATAATATTAATTCTAAGTAGACTGTACAAAGTTAAAGATATGTAAAGTAACCACGAGTACCACCACACAAAATAGATCATATAGAACTAAAAAGCTAATAACTGAAATGAAATGGAATTATAAAATATAATCAAATCACCCAGATGAAGAAAGGAAAGAGTAACAGAACAAAAGGCAGCAAATAGTAAAATAACAGAATTTAGCCCAACCATGACAATATCACATTGTACATTAATAGATTAAACACTCCAGATAAGACAAAGATTGTAAAAATGAATAAAATACAAGATTTAAATATATACTATTTACAAAGAACACACTTCAAATATGAAGACAGATGAATTGGAAGTAAATGGGAGGCAAAAGCACATACTATGCTAACAGTAAACATAAGAATAATAAGTCTTATATTAATATCAATATTACTAGAGATTAAGAGGAACTTGCATAATGATTAAAGGATCAAACCATCAGAGAGATATAGCAGTCATAAATGTGCTCCTAAAAATAGAGCTTTAAAATTCATGAAGCAACAAGTGACAGAATTGAAGGGGAAAACAGATAATTATACAATCATAGCTGGAGACTTAAGTACCCTTTCTCACAAAAGGATACAACAAGACAAAAATCCGTAGAAGATCTGAACCAGTATAGATACTGAACCAGTATCAAGTACCCTGACCCAACTGATATTTATAAAACACTATACTTGCCAATTGTGAAATAAACATTCTTTTCAAATGTGCATGATACAGTCACCAACTCAGATCACAGGCTAAACCACAAAACAATTTTTTTTAAATTTTTAATGTTTTATTTGTTTTTGAGAGAGAGAGAGAGAGAGACAGAGAGAGAGAGCATGAGCAGGGGAGGGTCAGAGAGAGAGGGAGACACAGAATCTGAAGACAGGCTCCAGGCTCTGAGCTAGCTGTCAGCACAGAGCCTGACACGGGACTCGAACCCACAAACCGTGGGATCATGACCTGAGCCAAAGCCGGACACTCAACCGACTGAGTCACCCAGCTGCCCCAAAACAATTCTTAATAAATTTAAAAGCTATGTTCCCTGACCCCAATAGAATTAAATTAGAAATCAATAGAACATTTTCTGGAATATTCCCAAATACTTGGAAATTAAATAACACACTTTCAAATAATCCATGGATTACAAAAGATATCACAAGAAAAATCTTTAAATGTTTTGTACTGAATGATAATGCAAAACAAAATATCAAATTAAGGGGATGTGGGTGATACAGTGATTCAAAGGAATTTTACAGCTTTAAATGCTTGCTTTAGAAAAGAAGAAAGGTTCAAAATCAGTGACCTAATAGCCTAGGAGCTAGAAAAATATGTCAAAGTAAACACAAAGTAATTTTTAAAAAAGGATGAGCCAAAATTAATTTTTTAAAAAAAGACAGAAAATAGAGAAAATGAACAAAGCCAAAAGATTTTTCTTTGTGAAGATGAAAAAAAAAAACAACCCTGTTAATTCCTGAAAACTGAATAAGAGAGAGAGCAAACACAAATGACCAATATCAAGAATAAAAGAGTTCTTCACTAGAGTTTTTGGAAATATTATGAACAACTTTATGCATAAAATTTATCAAACTATGAAATGGAAAAAAATTCCTTGAAAAATACAACTTATCAAAACTGACACAAAATGAAACAGAAAAATTGAAAACCCTAGTATCAATTAAAAACATTAAGTTACTTATCAAAAGCCTTCTCATAAAGCCTTCTATAAGCCAAGATGGTTTGCCTAGTAAATTCTATCAGACAATGAAGGAAGAAATGACACGTCTTATACAAACTCAGAATATAGAGAAAAAAACACTTTCAATCATTATATAAGAATAGCATAACCCTAATACTAAATCCTGCCAAAAACTTCATAAAAATTATAAATTACATTCTTTGTGAACACTGATGTAAAAAATCGTCAGCGAAATTTTAAAAAAGTAAAGCCTAGTGATGCATAATACATCTGTGCCAAGTAGGATTTATCCTAGGATTACTATGTTAATATAACACCAGAAGGGAGGAAAAGCAATATAATTAATAGATGCAGAAAAGGCAATTGACAGATATGTCACCCATTCATGATATAAAGTTTATGTTATAAACCCTCATCAAAATAAGAATGGAGAGAAACTTCATTAATATGATATAAGGCATCTTTGGAAACCTAGTTATAACATATTACTTGATGAAATTTGAAATGCTTTCCCTATAGGATCTGAAACACAAAGATGCCTACTCTCATCACTTGTGTTCAGAACTATGTTGAGAGTACTAAAGATTGCAATAACAGAAGAAAAATAATAATTAAATGACATATACGTAGGGAAGAAAGAAGTAAACCTGTCTCTATTTGCAGATTATATAATTCCTTATATGCTTGTCCTAATTTTTTAAGGGCTTATATTTTCCTTTAATGTCTTCTACAGAGTCAAAAGGGACAACAATTGAAGACCTGTACTATAATGGTGCTTCTGATAAGATCTGGCTGGTCTTGCCATTTTCTTGGTTGTTTTTACGTTGGATAGGATTTAAACCTTAAACACTTCCTTTAAAACACCTCTACTCCTTTAAAACATTAATCATAAATTGAAACACATTCAGCAAAACCCACTGATACGCTTCATACAATGAATTGAAATCTCCTAGTAATAGAAAACTGAACCAATATTTTATTGTCATATCAAAGCCCATTATTTTTTTATTTTTTTTTATTTTTATTTATTTATTTTATTTTTTGCCAGGTTCAATTCAGAACCAAGGCCAACTGAAAAACAAAAGCAATCCATGAAGATCAGAAGAAAATTTTAAGCCAGGAAGGCATGTTGTAATAACCTTCTGGTAACTGGCAATTTCCATCCAGGGATTAATCTCCATTCAAAAGAGATTAACCCTGTTTTATATGGCAGGTATCCTAGTGGGTTAAAGTGGTACCTACTGGGAAAAGATGATCATGATCGTGAATTTTGATTGATCTTTGGGTCCATCCAGTTTAACTATTTCTGCTTCTAAAGCATTTCTATAAAGTTCTTCACTGGGGCTTTATTAAAAAAAATAATAATAAGGCTTCTATATTAGTTTTCCAAGGCTGCTGTTACAAATTATCCCAAACTGGGTGGCCTAATCAACATAAATGTATTGTTTCACAGTTGTGGAGGCTCAGAGTATGCGATTAAGGTGTTTGGAGGGCTAGTGCCCATGGGCACTCACAAAGAGAGTCTATTCCATGGCTGTGGTTCCCAGAAATCCTTGGCATTCTTTGCCCCGTAGACAGATCACTCCAGTCTCTGCCTCTCCCTTTATGAAGAGTTCTGCTTTGTGTCTCTGTGTCTTCTTGTCTTATGAAGACATTAGTCATATTGGATTTAGGATCCATCCTCCTCTAGTATGATCTCATCTTAACTTCAATTACATCTTCAAAGATTCTATTTCCAAATAAGGTTATATTCTGAGATTCTAGGTGAACATGAGTGAGGGGGTGGGCATGATTTGACCACTTAGAGCCTTTTTGGGGAAATGAAAACACCTGACTGGAACATATGTACAGATGTACAATGTAATTCTATCTACTTTGACTCAGTAAGTATCTATTCATCTAGAAAACAAACAAACGTAAGGCCTTGCTATTATAACTGGAAAGCAATCATTACAGTGGTTATAATTTTATGAGTTGACCAAAAGGCAATACTTTTTAACAGACTGGGGAATGTTTCTATCCGTATACCTTCCTTCTTCACTGGCTCTTACTTTTCTTGTGGCAGCACCAGGAGAGAGAAATTGATGTCAGATTCTCTCTCAGAGGAACCATTTAATTGCAGGAGATCAATAAGAACCCTCAATTTTGTAGTCCCATAGGGAAGTATCTCCATGGGAACCCAAATATTAAATGACAGTGCCTTAGCCTAATACCTAATGTAGAGAAAAAACCAGATTTATTTTTATCAAATCTAAATATGAAACATTTCCTTCAAGAATGAAGTTAGAATGGGAGAAAAAAAGGTAGTTGAACTGACTGGTAGATAATATGGCCAGAAAGGGACTCAATTTAGAATTTCAACTGAATAAGAATTTTCCAGACAACTTTCATGGACCAAGCCCTGTGGATTCGCAGAACTGTAAAGGCATGCTAGGGGAGTGAGTGGAATCAGTCTGGCACACATATAAAAAATGCTGATGCTGGGCAACCTCATGTTTCATAATTCCACATTCTTCCATTTACCTGCCCCTTTCCAGCTTTGAAGATATTAGAGATTACATATGTACTAATGATTACACAGCAATAATGATAGCTACCATTATTAGTGAGCACCTACTATATTCTAGGCACTATAATTTGCATTTAACAAAAATTATAACATTCAATCTCTGAGTCAAGAATTATTACATTTTGCAAACACAGATATTCAGCTTATGAAGACCACTTTTTCCATCATGCAACGCTGCCCCCCCCCCGGTCCTGGTATGCACATGGATCAATGTTATTATAAGGACTACTCAACAAACCTCCTCCCATCTCATCGGGAACACCAGTTTAATAGTTTCCAATTTAACGCTCTCATATTTTGTCATGTTTTCATTATTCCTATCAAAAAAAAAAATCAAAGGAAGTTACGTAACCTCTCCAAGATTTGGTTTCTTCATCTGCCAAATGGAAAAAGTAATATTCATCTTCCAGGGATATGATAAATAATGCATACAGCAAGAGTTCATTAAGTTGTTTATAACAGTTTTCACTGGATTTTAGTAACTGGCTTACCCTTCAGAGGGGCAACTTTCTGTAGATTTTCCCAAAACACTATGACATAGTCACCTAAGGACAGAATGTGCAGGATGTCAGGTGATGGGGAGTTTGAAGAGTTTGTGTGGGAAGAGGAGGGACGGAAGAGGAGGGACAGAGGGATACTGATAACCTTGGATAATCTCAACAAGTTCTGGAAACCACATTTGTCACTCTGTGGATTCTGGCAAAATTTTCAGATGCTCATAAGGGTACCAGGAATTCACAACTTCTGCTGCCGAGCGAGAGAGAGGAGGCTGGAGGTAGAAACAGGGCCTTCCGAGGGTCACCCCAGCCACACCATGGTACTTGCTGAGCAAATCTATTATTTACTATCCAGATAAAATACTGTACTTAGAATCAATATATTACAACTGTAACTTTTACAGCAAGGACATTTTGTTTGCTTATTTGTTGGCTTAAACTTAACATTTGAATCCAGGGAGTCAAAGACTCTTAGATTTGGAAAAGATTTTGTGGATCATTTAATGCCAAAATAAATAAGCATTGTATGAGTAGGAGAATTAGGGCTTGTGATTAAATGGTTTGCCAAAGATCACACAGCTAATTTAGATAAAGTTAGACCTAGAGATTCAGTTTCCTCTCCAAAAATGGAGGGAATCTCAAGATGGGGCTTCTAAATCTCAGCACTATTGTTTGATGTTTCAAGTCAGACAATTCTTTGTTTTGGAGGGATGTTCTGTGCATGATAGCAGCACCTCTCCACCAAACAGAAGCCAGCAACAGTCTCCCAGCACCCAGTATGATAACCCAAAATATCTGCAGACATTGCCAAATGTGTCCTCTGAGCAAAATCACTCCAGTTAAGAGTCTCTGCTGTAAGGTCTTTTTGGAAAGTTAAGTGGTATAATGAATGTGGATTTGCTTGATAAACAACAAAATGCTAGACATTATTAGATCCAGGAGTTCTGCCACCCAGTGTTGTTCTCTCTCTCACACATAGGGGAGTGCTTGGCCAAGAGTGAGAGAAACCCCCAGGGGAGAAACTGGAAAAAGGGTTCATGCTACCTTTGGAATTAAACCATGGATTCAACTCAGGATGGTTAATATCATGGTTCCACTCTACCTAATGAACTCTCCCACATTCATCTGAGTTTGGCAAATTCTCAAGTAGCCCCTCATAGGAAGTCTCCCTGAAGCCCCACTCTGGCTCTCAGGTTGGTTGCCTTTCTCTGTGTTCCCACATTCCCTGGCATGTCCCCATTGCTGCACTCAGCACACTGACTTACAATGATCTGTTTCCTTGCCTGCCTCTCCCCACAGGCATGAATCTTGGGGGAAGACTGTGTATTATCCTTCTTTACCTATTTGTGTAGGGTACAATCTAGAAGATGATCAGTTAACATTTGCTACACAGATAAATAAATGAGTGATGGAATAATTTTTAAAAACAAAAATGAAAATAAACTGAATGGACAGGCTTTAGAGATGCAAAGATATGCAGGCTTTACAGATACAATTTACTGTAAATCAAAAATAGAGTGAAGGGTTCCCAGGCTGGGCAAAGATTTATCACTGAATTTAGCTGGACTGAAGAGCAAGCCAGCAGGTAGCTGCCTATAGCACGGATTCGAAAGTGTTCTGAAACATCTTTGGATAAAAACATGTGTGTGTATGTATTAGAAGAAGATGAAGTTAATCTATGAGAATCTACCTTGTGGAGAAGTATGTGGGGAGAGGCAATATGATGTTAAGCCAGGCTCAACTAATACTAGATGGTCTTTAAGCTGCCTTTGAAGGAAGGTAGATGGCGTTTTCTGCAGAGCACTGTTTTGCTGAGTGGGAAATGCAAAGTTGGGCCAGAGAGGAACAGCTTTGGAATGACAGAGAGGCTGAGCATTGCCATCAGGCTACTGCTTTAATGCTTTTCTAGGAAGAGCTCAACTTCTCCTATAAAGAAGTGCTGAATATTTAAAGAATATCATTTTGCAGAGAAGCCAAATGATTGGCCTGGCCCCGATTTTAATTTAATTGGAAGATTATCACAATTAAAGAAAGATGCAAAGACTGTATTGGGAAGAATGTCAACGATGGAAGGCTAGGGAAGGAAGAGCTGCTGAGGGAGACTTTGGAGTGGCCATTGAAGGCCTCCTAGGATTACAGGTTGCCTGTTGGGACACTCGAAGCATTCCATCAACCCAACACTGAGCATCACCTGTGGTGGAAGTGAACACAAGAGGCCCCACGTAGTTAATGAAACTATCTACTTTTCCCTGATTCCAAGCTTACCAGGAATCTTAACTTCCTGTGTGGTTGGCCTATAGGGAGCATACTGGGTAAGCCCAAAGGAAGGGTTGGCCTGTTCTACTATTCTACATCTCCTGGTAAATAAACAAGATTGTTCCTGGTGTATAAACCTACATTTATTCAGTAAAAACTGGCCTTCCCAAACATGATCAACTATGGTACACTGGCTAAGTTGAGTCTTGACCTATGAGACTAAGGGCTGGACCTGGGACTTCTGCTCTTTCACCAAGGCCAATACCAAGCAGAAAGCCCTCCCAATAGCCAGTCTTACTCTGCCATCACATCTGTCCTTGCTAATGCCTTTCTTTCCGATTTCCCCAGAGAGCATTAAAATATCCATCCTTGGGATTCAGTCCAACTGTTTCATAACAAATTGCAATTATAAACTCCTACATTGTGTCACAATAGCATCAATTCAATCATGATTTTCTTGCCAAGTAAGCTCTCCTGAATATAACCATGATTGTTTTTCTACAGAAACCACTCCATCTGGGATGCACAGACTCAGAGAGAGCAGTGCGTCTCCAAATCTGACAGACTCCAAGACAACTCACTTGAAATTTTGTTGTCATTGGATTTTTTAAAGTGCCAGTCCTTCCCAGGATATGAGAAATGTTCTGGTTTTGTCATTTAAATCTGTTCTTTCTCTACAAATAGGACCTATTGGTTTGTGATTGACAAGTCTTAGAAAATACAAAAGAAAACTTAGGCTGACTAATGCATTTTTAATATTTATGGGGCACAGACCATATGTGTGTGTTTGGTCTACTGCCTAGTGCTCGTTGGAGCTCAGAATATGAAATAATAAATCGTCACTCGAAAAGCCTCTCATTAGCACACGGCAGGGTATACACTTTTCCCAGAATACCTTGCAAGTAGTCAGCTCCCAATATCACCCTGTGTATAGCTGATGTGGACATGCTTTATAAAGCTGAAGAAAAACCAAGAATTATTTGTAAATAGTGATATGATCAAGGCAAAGAGCAAAAATCAAGACCCCGAAACATCTTGTAAATTTTGACTTTCTCTCTTGCCACCTCCCTCCTGTCATCTTCTTCCACTGCCAAAACTGGTTTTCTTCCAAAGTGAGGAAAAGGAAGGCTTCTGAGCAGTTCAGCCAATATTCCAGGGTCACTGCTGAAACTGCGTGACTAGTCTCTGCAGCATCACCCGATGGCTTCACCATTAGGGCCTGTTGGCTCACTCTGTCCGAGGTGTGCACACACCTCTGAAACCTGCACCTCCACCCTACCATCCGCCCCGCAGAGAATCATCTGCAGAGAATCTCTGTCACTACCCACCAGCATGGAGTCGTCAAGGAAAATGGCTGTCCTTAGGAAAAGCAGAGATAATAAAGCTTCAGTAGAGGGAGTTTCACAAAAGCACAGCCACATTTCAAAGCCAAACTACCTGAGATAAAGGCAAAGCTGCAGCTGCACCTCCCTAGTGATGGGACCCAGGAAGAGGCAGACACATCTGTTAGCTCCTGTTTGCTTTCTATATTAAACCTGCCAGAGTCCTCCGACGGCAGTCGTTAAGCACTGCTAAAGCTGTCATTCCACTAGGTAATTAAAGTTACCTAGGATGCTCCACACCATATTGTTGGGGGAAATATTAGATTGTGGCAGGAATGTTTCAAATACTCTTTCCCATGGAGTTCACATTAAATACTTCATGTCTGAATTCTTAAATTTCTATTTTTGTAATAACTGATACTTTTATGGCATTTCATAACTTATAAATCACTTCCCTATGCATTCTCTTTTCAATTTCGTCACTAACCCAGGAGAGGGGACTGTGACATAAATGCAGAAATAAAGGCTCATTGCTATTAAGTACAATTTCTTTGTGATTACTCAGAAAGGGGAAACACGAGACTTAATTAAATCCTAGACCTGTGATTCCAAATGTTATTCTCTTTGAATCTTGAAATGTATACATTTTAAGCAAGTAGAACACATAGCTCTTTAATGGGCCCTCCCAGACTCTGTGTTAGGCCTTGCATTCTGCCCCAAAGATTCACCTGAAAATACCTAATTTGGACCACGACAGTTTTTGAGGCTTACTGAAGTCTGTATATTATACAATGTGTGTACATATTATATAAATACATGCATATTCTCATACGTATGTGTGTGAATGTGTATGTGGATTAAACTATTGGGCTTTTTGACTTGCTCAAACAAAACTGTAGTAGACTCTCTTCTCAGACAAGTTGGGAATATGGATCATACTTGGGAATGAAGGTGGGGTATGTTTGGCTCTAAGAACTAGGAGATATAGAAAAGACCAGGTCCAGTGTAGCTGCTATTCAACCAGACCTTATTCAATGATGTTGGCACATGTAAAGAAAGAATATGCTATTGTAAAAGAATGGTGAGCACAGAAAGAGGAATTGAGTATTGCCATAACCCTGGGTGGGGAGGGATTGATCACTAAAAGACTCTTCCTTGGAGGGAAATGTGAGCAGAGATGCTTCATCCAGCAAGTAACTGTGGGGGGCCTTTTATGGTGTCTGAGTACACAGGTGAACAAGGTTCGAGATTACTCTCCTGGAGCTCACAGTAAGTAAAGGCAACAAACAGACCATATGGTGCAGGGGTAAGTCTGCAACAGAGGAATGCACAAAGGACTGTGTGAAGCCAGAAAAGGACAGCATTTCCACTGGGGCATTCCAAGGACATAAGGGGGAAACTAGGAGTTAGAGGTTCACTAGATGAAGTTCACCAGGCCATGGTGGGGGAAGGGAGTAAGAGAAATGGTCTCAGCATGTTAGGGATATGATCAGATGGCACTCAGAAAGACCCTTCAGCCACAGTACCCAGGGTGACTAGAGGGGGGTGAGATTAGACGATTTGCAGTTGGCCTGCAGGCAAGTGCTAAAGGGCTTGAGGTAATCAGGCTGGGCTGGAGATGCAGGAAAAAACCGACATGTAACTACTCGTGTGGTTTGCTGCGCAGGCCAGGCGCCCTACTTCTGGACTCCTACTTGGCAATCAGACCACACCCACAGGGGCCAAACTGAGCCCACATGGGGCCTCACTACCTCCCGCCCTTGAACACAATGATTGGGCCCAGGAATGAACACGTGACTAAACCTGGTCCAATCAGCAGGCTTCTCTAGGGCCTTCCAACCGTGAGCAGGAGGCAAGAAACCCCTTCACCAAGCAAGACCCAAAACAGCTGGCAGCCATTTCTCCCAATGAGAAGTAGCCTTTTTCCGCTAAGTAAGAATAAAAGTCACACAGGAAAAACTAGAGAGTAGAGAATGGAACAAACTTTGTGGCTTCAGGGTCTATAATTCCAGATATTTGTAAGGTCAACGCAGCCTTGAAAGTGCTTTATGGGCCAATTATTCCCTCCTTTTCCACTCAGGTTTCTTTGTTTTGGGGTTAGTTATTTGGAACTCTCCAAGGTTCTTAAGCAAAACAGTGGGAATGAGAGGAAGAGAGAATTGGGAGCTCTGGAGAAATGGAACTATGGGACTAGGAAACAAAATATAGGTGCATCGAGTCTTAATATGGACTAGATCAGGAGTTGGCAAACTTTTTCTATAAGACAAGATAGTAAATATTTTAGGCTTTGCACGCCATATGGTCTCTCTTACAATTTCTCAGTTTTGCTGCTACAACATGAAAGCAGCTGGGGACATATGTAAATAAATGGGCATGGCAGTGTTCCAATAAAACTTTATTTACAAAAACAGGTGGCAGGTCAGATTTACCCTGAGAACCATAACTTTCCATTGCTGGGCTATACAGATCACCTTCTTTTGCTTTAATTCCAAGCTCATCAAACACGCTTTTGTTGCCAGTTACATCTCCCAGATTACATTGATATTAGATGAAAGGGTAAACTGGGTTTAGGACAGGGGCATTGTCTTATTGGAAAAGGACATCTCAGATTGTCAGTTTAAAAACTGGCATTTTTTATTTTATTTTATTTTTAACTTTATAGTTTATTGTCAGGTTGGTTTCCATATAACACCCAGTCCTCTTCCCCACAAGTGTCCCCCTCCATGACCATCACCCCCCTTCCCCTTTCCCCCTCCCCCTTCTGCCCTCAGTTTGTTTTCAGTATTCAAGAGTCTCTCGTGCTTTGTCTCCCTCCCTCTCCCTAACTCTTTTTCCTCCTTCCCCTCCCCATGGTCCTCTGTTAGGTTTCTCCTGTTAGACCTATGAGTGAGAACATATGGTATCTGTCCTTCTCCGCCTAACTTAGTTCGCTTAGCATAACACCCTCGAGGTCCATCCACTTTGCTACAAATGGCCAGATTTCATTCTTTCTCATTGCCATGTAGTGTTCCATTGTATAGATGAATCACATCTTCCTGATCCATTCATCAGTTGATGGACATTTAGGCTCTTTCCATGATTTGGCTATTGTTGAAAGTGAAAAACGGCATTTTTAAAAATATTTATTTATTTTAAGAGAGAGAAAATTGAGCATGCACAAGCTGTGAGGTGGAGTTGGAAGGGGGGGGAGGGGAAGGGGGGGAGGGGAAGGGGGAGGAAGGGAGGGTGGGAGAGAGAGAAAATCCCAAACTGAATCCTGCACTGATAGCACAGAGCCTAACATGTGGCTGGATTCATGAATAGTGAGATCATGCCCTGAGCTGAAATCAAGAGTCAGACACTAACTGACTAACCCATCCAGGTGCCCCATGGCATCTGTTTTGTACACTACTCTCTAGGTATGTCTTTCAGTGTTTGACCCCAAGCATTAGCTATCTGTGAGTGTACCAAGTGTACACTGTGAGTGTAACCAAGGGCTAGGTTCTAGCCCTCAAAGCCTGGGCATCAGAACCCTCATGATATCAAATCCACTGAAATGATGACCCCCAGCAAAGCTGCCTGCCTTCTCTTCCCACTACCCCCTTGGCCACACATGTGACCACCTCCCCTCTTGCAAACTTTGTCAGTAATTGTGTAATAGAAACAGCACTCTCAGTGACTCTGTGGGAAATGCAGCATGGAGAAGCAGCCTGATACCCTATTTCCGAATGAAGTTGAATTTACCCCCTGCCTACTCTTTCTCATACTTTCTATCCCATCTTAATACTTTTTACCTTCTGTTCACTCCGTTTCAAATTGCTAAAAGGTACCAGATGCTAGATTTTTCACTTTGGGCACAACTCTTAGTTTCCCTTAATGCCATTGTGCTCATCTGCAAATAGAGGAACTAATCTCTCTCACACAGGGTCGCTCAGCTACTTAAACTAGATAATAAATATGAGAATGTCCACCACAGTGTCTGGCCCTCAGTAGATGCTTCATGCATGCAGTACGGTCCTGGAGGGCAGGAAAGGTCCTGGATGAATTACACAGACTCCATGGCCCTTGGTCATCTGCCCCAACCCACAGAGAGATGCTCAAATATTATTCACTCAAGTGGTTGCTTCTTCTGCATGTGTGGCCTGGAACCTGTTGGAACAGGATGGATCCAATACCCTGCATGCCTCTGAAGGAGAGAATCTAGGGAAAACCAGGCATGGGTGTTTTGTAAATAACTTTAGTAACAGATGGGTGGAGTTAGATATTTTGTCAACATAGAAATCACTTTTCCAAAGTGAGTTTCCCCATCTAAGGGTAGTGTCCTTAATTTCTACAATTAAAAATACCTGCCATATGTTAAAATCTTTTGCAGCAGCTCTGAAGTGAAACTAGAAATTCTCCAGAATCCTTTGCTATGTACAGGCAATTGGAATTAAGGCAGTAAGGAGACCTGCATTCTCTCACCCAGGTCTCGCTCTCAGGGGGTCAGCAGGGCACTCTCTACTCTGGGCCTCATTTCCTTGGTTGTGAGCAAAGAGAGTGAGTCAGTGATTTCTACCACTGTTTGCCTATTTGATCACAGACTAAAATATGCATAAAGATGAGGCTGAAGAACAGAACACCTTTCAGAGAAAGGCCCCCTTAGAATGGTACCTCAGCAGGGGAGTACCCTGTTTGGGTTGACAGTGAACCTCCAATGAATACAGCTCAGATGCCCTGTCAGTGATCACGTGATATGTGGTCTTCAGAGCCACGTGAATCTGGGTTCAAATCCCAGCCTAGCCATTTATTCGCTACGTGAACTTCAGCAATGTATTTACTCTCTGAGTCTCAGTAAACTCCTGTTCAAAATAGGCATAATATAAAGCTGCCTTCCAAGAATTTTGTGATTATCAATGGATTCTGAATGATGCCCTAACACCCCATGACAGGCATTCAACAAATGATAATGAACCTGAATTCCAGCCTCTCTGAATCATTCCTTCCCCCAAAGAAGTGAGGATCTCCCATTTCCCAGCCTTTGCTCAAAGTGCTCACATCTGGAATATCATCGCTGTCCTTTGTAGCTCATAGAAATCCTACTTCTTCAAGAAATAGCTTCAAAATGGGGCACCTGGGTGGCACCTCGGTTCAGGTCATGATCTCATGGTTCATGAGTTCGAGCCCTGTGTCAGGCTCTGTGCTGACAGCTTAGAGCCTGGAGTCTGCTTTGGATTCTGTGTCTCCCTCTCTCTCTGCCCCTACCTTACTCTCACCTTGTCTCTCTGAAAAATAAATATTAATTAAAAAAAAAAGAAATTTGTTTAAGAAATATTTCTTCAATCTCAACTGTCACCTCATTCAACATTCAGTTATACTGCTCATTCCCTGTCTACTGTGTTAGAAACCAAGCTTGCTAATCAGAAGGCTCAGGGGGAGTTTTGGCTTTTAAGAGTCTGAGTCTAATGGGAAATAGGAATACAGGGTCCCCTATAAATGCCACAAAGCAATGACCATGGCAGAAGACAGAAGCATATACAGATTATCCCGGTGGAGTCCAGAGCAGAGAGAACTGCCTGGGCTGCCCATGGAAAGGGTCACTCCTTTCCCATAGCATCTTGTAAGCTGCCTTTAGCACTTACCTGGTTGCTGTGATTGTGTGTCTGACTCACTCACTCACAGATATGACAACTCCTGGTATTTGCCCTCTGTCCCTGAGCATGAGATAGTGCGGAACATTCTATCCAAAGTAATCAAGATGTCACTGGTGCTTGGCTACAGACAGTGTCCAGGTCAACATCAAAGTTGTCATGCTTGAATTAGCAATAATATTTAGCAAAATGATCCAGCATCAATGACAAGAAGAAAACATACCCTTTTTTGTTTCAAATGGCAAATCATTGAGTTCTGTTATTTTTTTTTTTTTTTATCATTAAGGAAGGAGATTGACCTAAACTCCAGCCTCCAGTTTGGATGATTTCATGCCGCATTTGGCATAGGCAACAACAAAGTCATGCCCACACAGGCCTGTGTCTGGTGTCAACAGCAGCTACCCAAAATGACGTCTTTTACAATCACATCATAGAGTGTTGCAAGGAGACTTCAAGCTAGTAACACTTCTATGAAATTTTTCTGGGACTGATTAAAGAGATAACCACAAAATGTTTTCAGCCGTGGGGCGCCTGGGTGGCTCAATCAGTTAGGTCTGACTTCGGCTCAAGTCATGATCTCACAGTTCATGTGTTCAAGCCCCACATTGGGCTCTGTGCTGACAGCTCAGAGCCTGGAGCCTGCTTTGGATTCTGCGTCTCCCTCTTTCTATGCCCCTCCCCCATTCACACTCTGTCTCTCTGTCTCTCAAAAATAAACAAACATTAAAAAAATTAAAAACATTAAAATGTTTTCACCCATTGTCATCACTGCAGTGGTTCACAACTTACAGAGTATTTTCACACACTTTTTCATTTGGGCCTCATAAGTGTAGCAACCATTATTATCTCCAATTCATAGGAAGTGACACATAGACAAGTCAGGTGATGGGATGGTACAAGGTCATGCAGGTCCACATTCCAGGCTCTTTCTGCCAACTGGGACACCTCTCTGTGTACACAGGCCCATATAAGAAACCCCAGATTCTAGTGATATCTGATTCCCCCATGTTACAGTGTCACTAACTCTTCTGTGTGCAAGTATCAATGTCCCTTCCAGCACAGTTCCTGACAAGTCATCAAGGACAATGGGATGCTGAGATCCAGGGGAAATGACAAGTGTTCTCGAGATCTAGAAGACCTTACAGGAAGGGGAAATGGACTTGCTCTGTGTCACCCCAGAGGTCAGAACAAGAACCCAGGAGTGAGTAACAGGTAGACAACGCCAGGCTCCACCCAGAGAAGAACTCTCTTCTTCTCTGATCTATACAACTGATCACTTTCAGAAGTGGTGAGCTCCCCACCGCCAAGGTACCCAGGCAGGGAATGGGAGATGTCTTGCTGGCAAGACATCTCAGGGATTCAAGCATCAGCTGGGCCTGGATCATATGACTCCATTTAAATCCATTCGTGCAGTAAACTTCTGGGATCCTTCTGTTAAATCCTATTGCCTGCTGACCATTACTGCCTCTGCCTCCCAGGCCTTCCAGTCAGAGGAGATGTCATCAAAAAGCATTCCCCTTATCTTGATGACACAGGTAGGGAGCAAGCCCGTGGTCCCTTGCATGTATGTGCTTTCTCTCTCTTTCTTCCCCAACACCCTCACCGCTCTCGCGCTCTCTCTCTCTCTCTCTCTCTCTCTCTCTCTCTCTCTCTCACACACACACACACACACACCCCTCCTATCTCTCCCCCACCTAACTTAATGCTGAATGATAGACCAACAAGCCCTACCACCCAAGTGTCATAGAACAGCTCACAAAACCATAGGCCATTTCTAAAAGAATGTAACCTCTGGTCCACATAGAATTCCCCTGCTTTTCAAAACTCATCTGTATACCTATTGTCAGTGTAACTTGCATTTTAGCAGCTCAGTATATTTTATAACATGAATTGAATGATAATCTCTTCTATTGCTCTGTCTAACAAGGAAACTGATATTAATGATGCAATAATAGTTGTCCCTTTACTAAAAGCCTGCCATATATCAGGAACTACTCTGGAGACGTCACATATATTACCCTGATTTTCACCCTGCAAGTCATATGAGGACCTATCTATGTTATAGATGCTCACAGAGATTAAGTTCCCTGACCTGGTTGGTCTGACTTCAAAGCCCATGCAATTCAAACTCCAAAAAAAATAAGAGCTATTTCCATTGACAACACTGGCTGATGATAGAGCTGAGATTCAACCCTAAGTCTGTCTGACTCCAAAGTCGGTGTTATTTTCCCTTGCCTCATGCTGTCACTAACATTCCTAAAGGTGCCAACAAAAGGTATGCTTGGGTTCTAAGTTTTATATATATAAGGTAACTTTTGTTTCAGAGGCGCCATTAGGAAAAACATGGTGGAGGGGAGAAAATATGGCCAAGGACTGAGGTTCCAATACCAGATCGTATGGTTATTTATTACAAATGCTGATTTTTTCCTCTTTCCATTATTTACTTGTTCAGGGAGCTAGAAACAGGAAAGCGGCCCTGGCGATTCAGCAGTTATTTAAATAGAACAGTACGGGGATTGTGCACTCAGTCCACTGTAATTGGAAACCATTTCTACCATGCACCAATATTTCAAAAGCAATACAACCCAATTCTCTGACCCATGAATCAGGATTTTCCCTTCTACCAGCATGAAAGATTGGGGCCAGGGAGCACTGGAAGCAAGATTTCTCTTAGGCACAGCTTTTACAGAAGAAAGCTGACAAAGGAGAATCTAGTTGACTGGATTTTTAATTGAATATTAGAATAAATCAAATGCATGCCATTAGCTTTTCTCGTGCAGTGAGTACACTCTAGGAAACACACCCCATATTCTTCAGACCGAGTCACATACTTCTCTGGACACGTGTAATGGTCCCTGTAACTCAGCACATTGAATCCAACTCACTTAGCATAATTATGTATGTTCAAGCAAGATATGTTGCTGGCAAAAGTCATATGCTTTCAAATTCATGATAATCCTCATAAAAACATAATGATTTCGGCTTTAGTATCCATGGCCATCATCAGACTCATCTGAAATCATGGGCTTTGAAACTGACCAAACCTGACATTATTATATGGCACTGGGTGGGATACTGGATCTCTTGGAACCTCAGTTATCTCTTCTGAAGATGGTCATAAATGAGTACCACAATTGGATATTGAGAGATTAAAGGAGGTGATGAATATAAAGGGGTTAGCATAGTGTCTGATGGATACTCAGTAGGTACTCAGTAAATCTCTTTCTGGTTAAAGGTATGAGAAACATTTGGGGATTATGATATCAGTTCTCTCATCCACATGTAAATGGGAACAACTATTCACAGTGTGTGCCTTTTCCTAACCTAGAGTAGGGCTTGCTTTCTCCTTTTTTCCTATTCATCACCAGAACTGCCTTCCCATGCTGGGCACCTATAGTCCAGACCCTTATATTTGTTATTTTATAGAATCTGATCCTTACACTAACCAGTGAGATAGTCAATATTATCTCTCTTTTTTTGAAAAATATTATTTATTTTGAGAGAGAGAGGGCAAACAAGGGAAGGGCAGAGAGAGGGCGAGAGAGAGAGAGAATCCCAAGCAGGCTCTGCACTGCCAGCTCATAGCCCAATGCAGGGCTTGAACTCATGAGCTGTGAGATCATGACCTGATCTGAGATCCAAAGTTGGACACTTAACCCATGGAGCCATCCAGGTGCCCCAATATTTTCTCTTTCTAACAGAAGAAGAAACCAAGGCTTACAAAAGATGGATAGCTTGTCTGAGGTCAAACAACTAGTAAACAAAAGAGCTGAGAAGAAGGAAACCAGGTCTTTCTGGCTTTCTGATTTTTTCTCTAAAGCCTATGCTTACTTCCTCTTTTTAAAAATCTTGACCCTAGGACAGTGGTTCCCAAATGGGAGTAATTTTGTCCTCCTGGGGACATTCAACAATGTCTAGAGATCATTTTAATTTCTGAAGCTTAAGGATAAGGGGAGGTGATGCTCTGGTCATCAAAATTGTAGCCCAGGATGTTTCCAAATATACTCCAATGTATGGGACAGCCCCGTATGACAAAGAATTATCTGGCCCAAAGTCTCAGTAGTGCTGCTGCTGAGAAATCCAGCTATGGAATTTATCAAAATTTGTCTTATTTTAATATGTGACTGTAATATCATATTTCTGAATTCAGACCTTCATTCCTTATTGATGTGCAGATACCAAAAGATATTTTTCCAAGTCTCCTGCAAGGTACAAATCTCCCTGCAGCGCACGTTCCACGTTCATCCTGTCGGTTTCACTCATTTCCACAGCACAACATCTATTGCCTCATGGTTTCCATGGTAAAAGGTTTATCTCTTGTTGCCTTAGATTATTTTTTGCTTGTTCATGCCATGTGGAAAACATTTTTAAAAATGAAACTGCCAAGGTCAAATCTAATATATTCTTCCCTCTTTTTCTGTTATTTATTATTTCCTACTTAAAATATATAGCATGCCATGGAATTTCAACAATGCATGATATCTGTAAAGTGTGTACAAGCTCTAAGATATGAGGGAAAGGGTTATTTATAACATAAAAATGGTACAGCTGATAAGCTTTTTAGAAGTCTAGTTCACTCCCCACCTCCATTTGACAGAGCGGAAAATAGAATCCCAAGTCCGTTGGGATCTACCCAGAGTTAAACAGCTGATTGGCATGGAACCAGTATAGGAGCACAGGTGTTCCAAGTCCTGCTTCTTTCATCATGCACTTGGGGTTTCATGTTATAAAATCTGATTGGTGCACACATGTTTGGGTAGGCACACACATGGACAGGCACATGGGCCCCCAGGCATGTGGGCACCCTCTCTCACTCACACACACACACACACACACACACACACACACACACACACACACACACATTCTCTCTTAGAGTTTCCCTCCTTTTCTTTTAGAAGGCCTCAGATACTAAAGGCTATCAATATATTAAATGAAAACCTAAAATCATGAGTGAACTGTCCTCTATTCTACTCAAGAGATGAATAGGGGCTTTGGACAATCTGGACTCCAAAATGAGAGCTTGAGATACACAGACCAATTACTCCGGACATCTGAAGCCCTAAATGGAGTTGCTGGCATTTATTAAGCCTGACTTAACACGAAAAGGGTGACTCTGGATTGCTTTCCATCTCTCTTTTCCACTACATTCCCACACGGCCTCCAGGATTTGCTTGATGAAATATAAAAATGATACATTGATGCCTGGCTCAAAAGACCTGAAGGGCCTCCCAGTTCCTAGACAAAAGCTAAGATCTTCATATCGCACAGCATATGCGATGATCTTACTTCCCTAGCCTTCTGGAGATACACATCCTGCTCTCACCCATTATGTCTAAGAGCTTCCCAGAGGGTTCCCATGGGCCCTGGAACAAGTTCCTCCAGCCCTCCCACTTGGCCTCCTGGTCTAGTCTCTGTGCTTCTTCCTCTGTAGCTGCTGACTCTCAGCCCAGCTGCACTGGCCCTCCCTGACAGCCCACCTCATACCACAAGGAGGGACAGTGTTCTCCTTAACTTCCTGCAGCAGAACTCAGACACAAGTTATGCCAAGAAGACAAATTGAAGACCCAAGGGTCTAAGTAAAGAGAGAGAAGGATTTCACAGCTGTAACTCTAAAGCCCAAACCCAACCTCAGAATCCCCACCCATATCCCACCTAACTTCTTATCAGAGCCAACTCTACCTTTCCCCACCATACTTTCTAGGCTGTGAGTTTAGACCTCTTGTAAATAAATGTCTTATTCCATTCAGGTTGCTTTAACAGAACACCATAGACTGGTGGCTTATAAACAAGAGAAATCTATTTCTCACAGTTCTGAAGGCTAGGAAATCCAAGATCAAGGTACGGCAGATTCAGTGTCTGGTGAGGGCCCACTTCCTAGGCTGTCTTCTCACTGTGCCTTCAAACGGCCGAAAAGGAGAGGGAGACCTCTGGTATTCCTTTAATTAGGGCATGATCCCATTCATGACAGCTCCACCCTCATGACCAAATTACCTCCCCAAGGCCCCACCTCCTAGTGCCATCACATTGGGGGTTAGGATTTCAACATATGAACTTTGTGGGGACATGGACATTCAGTCTATAGCAATAAGAAAATCTTCCTCTCCCTACTTCTGAGAACTATAGCCCTTCCTGCTCAAGAATAGGCAAGAGTGGGATGATCCATTTCCTTCAGAGTAAGTCCTTGCCACAAAAGTGCAGTCTGACCACACCACACCCCAAATCAGGAAATTACACTTGTCTGTGATATATTTTCTAAAGTCTGGATTGTCCAGTCCCAACGGCATGTCTCATTGGCTGAGCTCTGTCCAGTTCCTATGGTTGTCCTCCAGACTGAGAGGTGTGTGGCCTGAGCCTCCCATGCTCTACAGGAAACAAGCCACCTATCCAAAGTCCTCATTTCACAGATGAGGAAAATGAGGCCAGAATGGACTTGCCTCAGGCACCTACACAGGTCCACACCAAGGCTAGAACTGGAACTCAGGTTGTCCAAAGAATAGTCAAGTATTCTCTTTGTTTTAACATGTTCCTGAAATCTCAATAGACATTTTAATTTCAAATGAATATGAATACACGTATGGGTAGTCAGCAAGTGAACGGATATGAAAACCCTGGGAAGCACTGAACACATGGAAACTGAATCTGGGTCACAATACTCCTTGGAGACCCATCAGTCCTTGGCCACAAATGTACAAACTGAAACGGGAAGGTAAATTTCATGGCAGGGGTACAATACACACTGTAACTGATTTAGAAGATGTATTTAGAGACCGTTAATAATGCATGTAAGATGCTGAATATGACTTTTCTCATTATAAATATTTAAGAGCACATAGGTTTTAATAGCACCAGATATTACACAGTGATGAGGTTGTATTAAATGACACTACCCACTGGTTACATGAAGCCCAAGGAAAGACATCATTTCCTGTACCTGGAATGATCGTAAGAGTGACATTCTGAAATGGAAAATAAAGTCCATTTTGAAAGACCCCAGAGCTAAATAATTTTAATTCAAGGTGAACCTATCATCCCATGCCGCAATAAGCTATAGAGACTCAGTTTATGTTACACAAATATAATTTTTCCAAGTTACCTGTGTGGTTAGTTTCCCTCTTTGCCTTTTTAGTGGGGTTTTTATAGCAATAATCACATTGGACATTACTCTCTTTGATTCTTTCAAAGTCAAGGAAAACTTTGAATCTTTTTAGATACCAATTCGGTTGCAGTTTTTGAAAGAAAAAAAAAACAGAAGAGTTCACAGCTACAGGAGTACTAATTAGAACTAATTATAAAACTTGATTGAGTGGTCTGGTCAATAAAGTTGGAGCAAATGCTGGTCTGTCCTGGTGGAAACCACCCTCAACACTGTTCAGGTAAGCTCTTCTGCCAGGGACTGTCACCGTGATGGATGTCTAGTGACTAATCAGATTACAAGACAGTTGTACCTAGATCAATACTCTGCAAAGATCTCCCTAGAAATAAGCCCCTCATTGTCAATCAGTGGGAAGAAATACAGCAGAGAGCCAACCACAGAAGTCAAACATGCAGACTTGGAATTCTAGAACCACAATCTCCCAGTTGAGTGATGTGGGCCAAGTCACAGTCTTCCTGAACCTGAACTTTTGTAGTTGTGAACTGGAGGTGGTACCACCATATTCCTCTGTCAGTAGGATTAGAATCAAGATATGTCCTACTACCCACCGTCAGACATAGAGTATCCCCTGACACAGTTGAGCCAGAATCAGAGGCAGTAAATGATTGCTCTAAGAACAAGTGGGATCATTAGGAAGACGGTTTATAACACATCATGCATTTTGGTATCGTGTACAAAGAAAAGGTTTAAATTTTTAATTAATCTGGAAATTAAGGTTTATGTGACCAAGCTCCCTTCATTTTACTTTTTAAAATCCTCTTACCAGATGAGAAAGGTCTGGGGACCCAGAGGATCAAACCAGCTTGTCATGTCATAGATCCCTAAAAGCACGGGAGGTCATGAAGCCAAGGGTGTGCTCTGGAAAGAAGTGCTGTGTAGACAAGCCAAATACAAAGGCTTAAGCACACCATCCACACAGCTGTCCTATCAGCTGTACTGAAAGCAGAGAGACAGGACAGAAGTATCTGAACTGATTGCTAAAAAGGGAGAGTGGAGATGAGAAGAAGCTTTGGGGATGTCACTTGAGTACCAGCAACCTCCAGTGTGGATGAGAGGGGAGTGGCTGAACATCCTCACAAGACACAGACCAAAGAGATTTACTAGCTCTGGGCTTCCTTTCAATAGGTTCTCAAATAGAATAAACATAATGGTTTTGTTCTTTATGCTCTTTATTGCACCAGCATCTCACAGATGGGTATTTTTTCTTGGCCCCTCACTCTTCCCCCAAAGAGAGGGCATGGTGGCCACCAGACTGCATCTCCCATATGTGATCTCCCTGCATCTCCCATGCCCCTGCTACTGGGGGCGTTACTGACGGGCACCCAGCAGCAGCACCCAGTGCCTGCACTCAGGCCACAGCAGCCGCTCTGAGCCAATCAAGGCCCGGACCAGTGGGAGGCACATTGCCTTGGGTGCAAAGTTTAAGAGGTACCAAAGAACTTGGTAGTCAATATATATGATACTTGATGTAATATTCTTTTTTTAATTTTGTATTTATTTTTGAGAGAGAGAGAGAGATAGGGAGAGAGCGAGGGAGGGAGGGAGAGAGAGAGATAGAGAGGGAGAGAGAGAATAGGGGAAAGGGCAGAGAAAGAGAGGGAGACACAGAATCTGAAGCAGGGTCCAGGCTTTGAGCTGTCAGCACAGAGCCCGACAAGGGGCTCAAACTCACGAACTGTGAGATCATGACCTGAGCCGAAGTCGGACACTTAACCAACTGAGCCACCCAAGCGCCCCTGATGTAATATTCTTAATAAAAAAATTAATGCAAAAAAAAGTCCTGAACAAAATATCAAAATTGGAAATAAAGTCAGGATCAGCATTAGTGATTTTCCCTTTGCCTCAAGCTCACACAGGATATAGCAAGGCTCTGGCTCCAATGACAGGGCGCCACAGGGAAGCCACCATGGACAGTTCTGGGGACATGTCTATCAGCTGACTTCAGCTCAAGGCCTCACAATTAAGCTTTGCTGAAGCTTCCTTAGATAGCTCAGCAATCTTGGGCATTCCTCCCCAAACTTCTGTCCTGTTCTTCATCCCAGGGCAGACTCACACAAAGGGCTGACTGCTCTCTTGGCCTGCCCTGGCTCTATCCATTTCTACACATGTGTTTGCTCTAATAAAATCTTTGTGTATTTAATCCTGTCTTAGTGTCTATTTCTTGGGGAACTCAGGCTAACATAAAAGAGGATTTCCTTTTCTCTGAATGGCAGGATTGAAATAAAGTTTACCTCCCAGCAGAGTCTTGGCAACCTGCCTGCCTCAAAGGGTCAATATTCTCTTTCTCCTCCATATAGAAGCAGGCATTCCTGTGTCAGGGCCTGAGCCCTGAGGGGTGTGTGTGTGTGTGTGTGTGTGTGTGTGTGTGTGTATGCACACTTCTGCATACCCATGTACATATTGTACATGAAAGTTTCAAATGGTTGTACCTTCTGGGTAATTAAAGCTTTCTTCAAGCAGAGCTTTTATGTTTTATTCACTGATGAATGAAATGCATTTCTCAGCCAGGACTATAAACCATGAATATCCATATTAATTACCAGTGTATCATTAACATGAATATTTTACCTTTAAAATACTAGTGCTGCAAGTAAGTAGGTGGCTCTAGATCAGCAACTTCAAATAGACTTTACTTCTTCTTATGCTAAATGACTTCCAAAGCTATGGAAGGTATTTTGGGATTTCTAGTATGCATTTCATTTGTCCTTAATCTTTTAGAATCAGCTGGCCAATACCTGGTATCAAGTTACCCCTGGCCATGGTCATGGATTTCAGTGATCTATACCATGGGTTTGACCCCAGAGGTATAGATTTTATCAATAAATTGTTTTAGAGGAATGAGCTGAGGCAGGAATTTCTGATTTTCCTCTTATGCCCAGGTCCTACCTCCTGCCTTCCAAGCAAAATCCCTCTCTAGTTACTTTATTCATCCCTTCTCACTGACCACATGTGCCCCCAAGCCCCAGGAGAGGTCCTTGCCATGACTGCTTTAGGAATGGGCGTGACACGCAATACAGGACAGTTATCTAAGAAAAAGTTTATAGGGAACTCCGTAGAAAATTTCTTCCTTGTTCTGGAAAATATCCAGAAGTGACCATCTACTCTTTTTCTAGATGTTTCTATCCATGGATATGAAGGCCAAACTGCTGAAAGCAGGCTAAGAAGGAAACCAACCCAAAGTGAAGGGCATTGCCAAGAGAGGCAGAATGAAGCTGGATCCCTGGATCACTCTAAAGGCTATGTTTCCTCTGAATTTCCAGATACGTGAACCAATAAATTTATTTAATCCAAATTAGTTAGCCTTTGCATTGCTCTCACCCAAGAGCATACTAAATATTGTAAGAGACTTTATCATATAATTGAATAAAACCCCTCCTTGGGCCAAGACCTAGAAAAACTCAACAGAAATAAATATTTGGAAGTTTCCATCTCTAGAAATCAGATCTAATAAGGGACTCGAGGAAGAACAGTATCGGCTCATAAAGGAAAACGGCAAAGGCCTGAATCTTTCCTTCACAAGAATTGCTGTGAGTGAGTACATGAAAAATGAAGAATGACATCTTGATTGAGCTGGAGGAAGAGAGGGATTTCCCTCCAAGAAAGGTTGTGAACTTTGAGGTTAGGCTGAACAGACATGAAAAAGGAAAAGAGAGATGTCTGGATGGCACTTCTTTTAAAGACAGAAAAGGAGGCATTTCAGCCATTATTCCACCAGCATGGGAGACTCAAATCCAGAGAGACCTGGCAGTACAAAGGCTGTTGGAGTTGAAGGGGTAAATAAATCACACCTCCCTCCTTTTCTGAGCTACAGATCCTACTGAGAAACTAAAACACGTATCCATTCAGGATAAAAAATATGCTAGCGTTATTTCTAGAGGCTCCGGTTTGGAGAACATTGTTTTAATCTTGGCCACATATAGTTTTTGTTACATCCCTACCCCATACGTTACCCCTCCACCTTGTAAATAGTTGAACTTAACCTACTCAGACACAGGTAGAACATCTAGATAAATCCATGTCCTTATTTCTGCCCCTTCCTTCCCTTGAAGGGACAGAATCTGCCTCTTGAAAGGTTTGTTATATGGACGAACAGAAATTCATTATAGCAAAGGCAGCTCCTCAAGAAAGAATCAGCCTTGGGCATTGGGAACAGTGTTATTTGTCATCTTAATCTTGCCTAAATGAGAAAGATGGGCTAATGATGTTCAACTCCTAACATTCAGCTCATAAGATAAATCTTTTTTTCCCACTCAGAGAGGCATAAGGGGATGATAAGGGGCTGTAGGTGCTGTTCTAACAAAGTGTCTGGGAGCCATTACTTCATGGACACATAAGGACAAGGGATACTCTCCCCCTAAAGGGAGGAAGAACTCTAGGAGCACATTGGAATGAGCCAGTTCCAGAGGGAGCCCAAACTCTGGGAGGGATGCCCCTTTAAGCTGTCAAAGAGTGTTCACAGGATGAACACAACTATGAAACCAACCTTTTTTAAAAGTTTATTTATTTTGAGAGAGAGAGAAAGCATGCACAAGCAGGGGAGGGGTACAGACAGAGGGAAAGAGAGAGAATCCCAAGCAGGCCCCTCGCTGTCAGCATGGAGCCCAATGTGGGGCTCAAACTCACAAACCGTGAGATCATGACCTGAGTTGAAACCAAGGGTTAAATGCTTAACCTATTGAGCCACCTGGGTGCCCCATCAACCCGTTAATACTAGGACAGATATACCAGGTAGAGGAGGAAAAATTGGAACAGAGTTTAGCCAAGAAGAGGAGGAGTACCAGTGCACAAAATGTCAAGCATTGTTAGGTACATTTTAAAATTACAACATCTAGTTCCTCTCCCATCCTCTACCCTCCTCCGTAGGTGGTACTGCAGTCACTTTACATGCCACTGAAGAGAATTTCCAGGACATTCATACTACTTCAGTCAGTTAGAAAAGACTAGGTATGCTTAATAATATATATATTTAGTTTTGTCCTAAGTTATATTTTTGACTGAATGAAAGATGGGTCTTGAGTGGAGACATTTAATTCAGGAAGATGAGAGCAAATAAGATTTATCTGAGTAGTAGATGCTTAATAAACTCAGAGTTCAGTCACTTAACATATCTCAGTGCTGGAGAACCCACTCACAAATAGAATCTAGAGGAACATGTCAGGAAACCAGACAATGGGTCCAAAAAGGAAAAGAAGTCAAATTCTATATGCAGCAGAGAAAGAAGGTGAACAATTTATGAAAGAAGATGAATGGGGTCACATTTATAAAACTCAGCAAGGCCTGCTTGAAAGGAACAGGAGCAAAAACAGAAATGAAACACAGCAGCGCGAGTGACGGCCAGGAACACCGTCCGCTGCTATTGAAGGAACAGAAGTTATTCAAAGTGGACAATTCAAAAGCTGAAGATAAGGAGCAGGTGCCAGAGGGCTTTGCTGGACCCTGAGGGCAACAAAATATGAGTCCCAGATCTGTTGGGCATGACTCTTTAGCTGAGACAAATGTGAGAACAAAATAGAACCTAGCAGGGCAAGCTAAAGTCTTTAGAGAGGGAAGCAGTAGCAGCATCCTCTAGGACACAGAGTTACAAATGGACTGAGGTCATGCAGAAAAAAGGATGAAGACAGAGAGTGGAGGATGTGCAAACCTCACCCTTACCCCTGTGTGTGTCTGCTCAAAACAAGGCAGAGCCTTATCTCTGGCCAAACCCACATTCAGCTCAAACCTGGGGATTGAGAAGCCCAGGGCTCAAAGAGAAGGTGGGGATTTAGGCATTTAGACATTTAAAGGTACTAGATGACCTGTAAGGGGGTGGAAACGGAGGAAGGACCCCAGGTAAATCTTAATGACTGGGGGTGCCACCAAATAAAACCTGCAGGTTTTCAGGAAGTTAGGAATGTTTCCATTTCCAGTGTTAGTCTCTGAAAGAGCAGGCAGTATGCAATGAGTAGATTTCACCTCAGATATAAACATTGCCACAGCTCTGGATGAAACGCTTCTTCCTACTGAATTTAATCTACATGTAAGATGATTCCTGGACCACTGACACAGTTAGAATGGCATCCTGGCAAGATGGAAACGTGCAATTGTTGAGTTGTTCTTATCTTGTTGTCTCCGAATCATTTTCTTCCTCTAGATACTGCTAAATCTTTGCTATGGTCTTTGCCTGGCAAAAGCAATGTAGATCTGGTTTTTATTGTATATCTAATTTTGGAAACATAATCTTGCTTGAGATTGCTCCTGTAAGAGCTGGGAAGTTGTCTTTCTCTAATATTCTCTAAATTTGGTAGGTGTATGGCTATTACGATAATCTTATTTGTTGTACGACCTCATGAGGGGGATAAAGTAGACTCAGGGTTGGTTTAATCCAATTTAGGAGGCACTGAAGAAACTCTCTTCATCTTCATTCCAGTGGAAGAAATGTAGACTGGAGCTCCTATAGAGACCACGATTCTTCCTCAACATCTGAGTGAGACCAAACCTGCCTAAAACTAAGCAGAATACGATTCTGAGAATAGGATTTTGCACATGCATGGCTTTGAACTTTAACTTCTGAGCCTCAATTTCATGTGAAAGGAGGAGAAGCTACTGCATCTCTTACTAGGAAGCAAGGAAGAGGGAATAACTATGAAGCATATAGCCAATGCCTGGAATATAGCAGGTCTTTTAAAATAATCATTATTTAATTCAGATCCCAAATGTCAATACTATAATCCAAGGCTTGCTTGAAAAATCATGGTCATAGTTGCCGATGAAAAAAAGAAAGAAAGAAAACATCCTTTTGATCATCTCCAATGGGAGAATCTGGAGATGCTTGAAGGTGACTACCCAATTCAAACTTAATATGACCCAGTCAGCAAACATTTAGTAAGTGACCACTATGTCCCAAGCACCGTTCTGGGCACTGGGACTACAGCAGTGAAGAAATTCTCTCCTTCTTAGGGAAGAAGATAAAACCTTAAGAACTACTTCTTCCCTGTCCCCAATAGACTGCAACCCTTTCAAGGCAGGGACCAAATAGTATTGTTCTCATATTCACTGCACAAAAAAATAGAGACTATTCATGTTTGTTGAGTTGACTTGAGTGGAGCAGAGAGTGATGCCTCATCAAACCACACAGGACACTGAGAATTTTCCTGGGGACTGAAAGGATTCCCTGTGCAGTACAGGACAGGAAACGCTGGCAGACAGAATTCCAAGTGGGTTTTCAGGGCAGCCTCTCCTCCAACTGCCTCAGACTGGTCTCTCTGTTCACTGGGCTTTCCTAAGTGGTCCTGAAATGATTTTATACAACTTCCAGAGCCATTGACAATCATGTGCTGGCCTACCGTATGGATCAAGCAGCAGTTAAACAACTACTTATTGGGTACTTACTGTGTGTAAGCACCTATGCAAGTGCTTTCATATGGTCAACTTTACTTTGTCGTTGTCATAAATCTATGACATAGGTATCTTACAAATGAGAAAACAGACCCAGAGAGAGTAATAGATATGTTCAGGGTCACATCATTAGCAAATGGTGAGCCAGGACCTCGAATCCTGGTTTCTTGAGAAGTGCAGGGCTCCTTCTGCTTCATCACTCCATTCTGTTTCCAAACTCTTCAAGCTGTAATGGCAAGTCTCCTCAGTATCACACTCTACTCCACTTTCAAAACAGAAACACAGCACAAAACACAGAAGTCTTCTCTTAGGTAACATATGTGCTTATCTGTATGATGGTATTTTCAGTTGGCAAGACACTTCCGACCTTGTTACCCCATTGGATCCTTCAAACCATCACCATTTGATGAGGGGAAACAGAATCAGAGAGAAGGTTGGTTATACCACAGAGCTAACAAGGGGCCAATGCACAATTCTTCCTCAGGTTTGTTTGCTTCTTACCTCAGTCTAATGAGCACCCCATAGCCCCACATTGTCTCCATAGACTCACTTCCATAAACTGGAACTTGACTTGTGAATAGATGGCATCATACACACAGTGCAGACATTCAGAATGAGACCTTCTGACAGATTCCAGACTCCTGGGCCAGTCTCAGGAGAAGTTATGGGGAAGGATGAAAAACCCAAACTGGTACCCAGTTGGTTCCTGTTACTGTTATCCAAGAAATAACAGAAGTTGGTCCAGAGGTTCCCAGGAGTTTTGCATGGACCCAGTTGAGGGGAAGAGCCTGAAACGAACAGGGATATGGGGTGGCTGAGGCTGGAGCCTTGTGGCAGACGCTGTCAGTGTCTGTACAAAATCTATTCCCTGTCCCCTTCTTTCCTTCTAATGGAGCCATGATTTGGTCAGATAACTGGAGAGATCCATTGATCCTCAGAAGGGTGGACATACTCCATTCCCATTAAGCAATGAATCTTGATTAATTAATGGTGAATTTCTCATTCCCCTTGGTTAGTAATTGGCTGGGAGTGGCCATGACAAATTCATGGTCATGGAGATGTAACAAGAAAATCACTGGGTAGACCTTCTGGGAAGGCTTTGCATTCCTTCTAAAAGTGGGACAGGTTTGTCTTATATGGCCCCTTCACTTATTTGCCCTTCCTTCCTCTTCCTGCTGAGAATGTAACCGCGATGCCATGAGGTGCAGTGGCCAGTTTATAATCACGAGTCAGGACATGTGAGGAGGAAAGCCAACATTCTTAAAGTGGCAGAGAAGAAAGATGGAAGTAGCCTGCATCTTTGGCGACTTCACTGCATGGGGTCCCAGGCCTAGACTTTGCACTGTGTAAGGAAAATGGACTTTTCTATGCCACGGTAGGCCTTTGTTTTTGTACCTTGCAGCCAAACGTAAGTCCAAACGGAAGCCCAAATACTAACTGATTATTTTGAGTGCCCAACTATGGTCAGCCCACATGTCCACTTCCAGAACCAGGGCTAACTTGGAGATCTCACTCTGGGTTCTGACCACTTTGTTTTTCCTTAAGCTTTCTTATTCATATAAGAATACTCCTTACTCTGATGCTGTGTTTTGTATTTACTGACTCAGTAATGGTTAGCCTCCTCCTCCTCCCAGCCTCCTCCTCCCAGCTTTAAACATGACTGGTTAAGCTGGTTTCCAAACCAAAAGGTGGAGGGAACAGCATCACCCAGGTGACTCATCATGGGAAGTCTCTACCCTCCCCATAATGGGATAACCAGATAACCAAGAACAGAACGCAAGTATTGCCTTCACACCTCAGCAAAGGGTGACAAAGGGCAAGGAAATAACAATTGGTAAACACCCACTGCAAGCTGGGTTCAGTATTTGCAACAGTGCCTAGAACGTGCCAAGGGTGTCCCAGGCAACACGTGCAACCAGCACAAATCTCTGTCCTCATGGAGTTCAGCTTCTAGTAGGGGAGTGAAAGTAAACAGACAGCCAAATAGTTGTATATTCACACACACACACACACACACACACACTGAGAAAAACACCATCAGGAGGGGATGATGAAGTGTGGGTGACACTCCCCATGGTGGTGGCCTCTGGCCTCAGCACCCCCATCTGTAAGAAGAAGGGTCTGTGCCAGGCTCTTCCACTGCTGACATGCTCTGACACGGTTCAGGCTCCGTCTGCTTACGGACTGACGGCCTGGCTCACTGTGAAATGCTTGCAGGAGGCACTCTTTTGAGAATGAATAACACTCTTTTGTGAATGAAGGGCATTCCCACTAGACCTTACCTCACTTTGCAGGTCACTTCTCCCCTTCGTGGCTCCTGGTAGCATCATTTCCTTCTTTATGCCACTTAGTCACAGCTGGAGTTTTATATTTGTGTGATTAATCATATTTTATGATGTCCTGCTACCCCCAATAAATGTCCATTTATGCTTCACTATTACCATAGTGATTGGTGCCTAGTACATGCTCAGTAGAATTATTGCTGAGTGAATGAATGAATGAATAAGTGAGTGAATATGCTCTAGGTCATCTTCACTGACTCAATTCCAAAGGCATTTGATGTCTTTTTTTTCTTCTTCAGCATTCCATCACTGAGTGCTCCACTGATATTTTCCAAAGACTGCTTTTCAAAACGCATGCTTTCAAACCCAGAGGACCTAGGCACATATTCATTCATTTTCCAGACAGAGCGAAATGTTGTTTACATACCATGGAGCATGTGAGCTGAGGTGGAGGTAATGAATTTGTATGCAGAAAACTGAAGATGTTTCCTTATGGGGAATAGAATAGTATCCAAGCACACACACACACACACACACACACACACACACACACACACAAATACAAGCTTCCTCTATAATTTATAAAGGGGAAGGTGAGTGGAGATGCCAGATTTATGTCCTGCTTCAGCCACTGGGCTGTCTTTCTGTGGTCTCTAAGCATCTCTCTGCAGACTCCTCTACACAGAGTATATGACCATGAGGGGCTGTTCTGAAATGCAGATACCCCAGCTTTTGTGGCCATAACGTTGCCTGCGAGAACAACCAAAAGCATTAAATGGCAGGGGATGGGCTGGAGGACATGGAATCATTAGGACATGGAAAGAAATAACAAAACACTGGTCATTTGGCAGCTCTATCATAAGGGCATCTCGCCAAAATGTGTCTGGCCTATTCAGTCATATATTTATTAATTATACATCGTTTTAAATCCTCTATTATTCATGTAATTATGTAAGTGCCAAACAGTATATACTTACCATTCCACAGTGTAGGGCTGGCCATTTTCAACCAATTCTACGGCGACATTCAGAATACTGAAGAGCCACTCTGGGTGTTGTTATATTAAGGTTTCTGGACTAAGTAGCCCCCAGCTGGCTGTCAGAGTGAAGTTCTGGTGTCCCAGGAGCCAGTTTGGGGCAGACAATACCATAGGTCGGCCTACACCAGCCATCTTGTAAGACGGTGCTTGTATTCTGACAGGTGGATTGCAATACAAAAGCAACTAACATGACACCCGGTAGAAAGTATAAGCTCAGACCCTCATTGTTTCCTGACAACAAAGCCAAAAATCAAACCACCATAAAACTCCCCCAATTGTCAGTGCTATTTTTCCCTGCTAACAAGAAAAACAGGGTGACAGGAAAGACAAACCTTTTTCTAGGGGCAACTTTTAAGAGGCAATCATTACAGAGAGCCTTATGTAAGGGACATGGGACAATGGAGGGGGTACCCTTCCATAGCATTTTTATAGAAGATCTAGAAACATGCTTTATCTAGTCATTTCTTATATGGCCCCTCGATAAAAGGAAAGGACATCCTCTTAAATAGCCACTCTCCAGAGACATTTTTATGGGTGTGAGACTAATGATAGTGAGACCTCTAGTTTTAGGAGATCTGACTTGATACAGGATTGGTTTCCTGATATGGAAGTGGGAAAGGACGAGGCCACACTGCTAATCTCAAACATCGTGTGCTTCCTCAGTAGGGCTGGTGACAGGTGCTGGCTCATAGCAGCTCCAGACACCGGCCCCGGGGGAGGAGGTGCTGGACTATAAGAACTGGGCTTCTCGAGGGCAGTATCCACTTTACAGACTTCTTTCTTTTATCTTTCCCCCTTTGAGCCTTTTAACTCTTCCACCAACACTTTTTCCAAACCTTCTCCGTTGTCTAAACACAAGATTGCTCCTGAATGCATCACCAGAGAAAGGAAGCCATTGTCGTGATGCTGGAGTCTTGCTGCAAAGCCAGCAGCTTCCAAGGCCTGACCTGGCTGTGTGTATGCAGACAGAGTATTCACTTGGGTCACCGGACAACAGAAATCAAGTTGATCACATTCATTACAATCACTGCCCCTCTCAAACTGTCACACAGAGAAGTCTGCAATGACTTAATCTCAGTTGGTCTGACAGTCCCTGTGCCTAAAATGATATGTTGAAGTCCCAACCTTGAGTACCTGTGCGGGTGACCTTATTTGGAAACAGGGTCTCTCCAGATATAATCAAGTCAAGAGGAGTTTACACTGGATTAAGGTAGATTCTAATGCAATGACCAGTGTCCTTATAAGAAGAGGGAAATTTCCACACAGAGACAACACAGGGACAACACCATGTGAAGATGGAGGCAAAGATCGGAGTGATGTATCTGTAAATCAGGATCGCTTGCAACCACCAGGAGCTAGAAAGAAGGAAGGATCCTGTTCTAGAGCCTTCGGAGGAAGCAGGCTTTGCAGACACTATTCTCTCCCAAATTGAGAGAATGCTCTCCTGAGAGAGCTTCAGTTGGGTTAAGCAAGTTTGTGACAGTTTGTTACAGCAGCCCCAGTAAGTCCCACTCCCTTAAAAGCCCTCAAAGAATAACCAGGGAGATGCATCAATGGATAAACTAGAAGTGTCTGAGATTATTTTTTTCAGGATTAATTTTTTTTCCAGGCTAATGAATGTCTGGAGATCTGCATGATCTGGTAAATATAATTGTATGGCCAGCAGCCGTGATACAACCTTACCAAGTGGATGAGGTCCTGGTGCCCTGAGGTTGGGAGATCTACACTGCTTTGTGTTTGCCTTCGAAAGGGCAGCCTCTCCATGCTTCATATCACCCAGAAAAAAATCCAGAATGGCTTTACCTACCACTTACCTTTCAAGGGCATCATGAAGCTCTGTATCTCTGTAATGTTTGTCCAAGAAATTGGAGCTTTGTGGAGGATTGTCACTGGCTAAATATAAAGGATGTTATTATCCCCCCAAACCTTGGCAATTCTTTGTCACTTTCCTTTTGAAAAGAAAATTGTACTTACCCAAAGCATTTCATTACCACCTGAACTGTCTGTTTGATATAAATTTAGAAACCTAAATTTATAAAACCCCACAGCCAAATGCATTAGAGTTAGGAGCCCAGGGCACCTGTAATACTGTTATTGCAAAAAACAAAGTTTGGCATGTGGCCTTGCTTGAGAATTCAGTCTAAACTCTGAATCATCTCTATTTAGAAAGTCCCCTTCAAACTATTTTGCGGGGTAGTTTGTCTACATTTGCCTACATTTCCTATAACAATTAGCTTCTGCCAAGTATATTTTAGAGACTTACTGAGAATTTTACTACCATCTATCTGAATATTTGGGATTTCTTCTTCAATCCACCTATGAAAAGCAAAGTCCCATTTAGGAGATATATTTATTCCTGATTAGACCTTCCTGACTGGCTGAGAATGTACACTGAATACATGCTATATAGCTGGACAGCCCCATCGATATTGCAAATAACCCTTTTGACAGCATTTCAGAGGGGTGAGTGGAATCTTTAAGTCAGATTGTGTCCCTTTCTGTTAAGCTCATGTGATAGTTTTTCCCAATCCCTAATCTCTTGGGAAGGAGATCCAGACCTACATGATAATATCAGTCCTGTGTTTGGCATGTGCATTGTTGCCTCAACTTGCTCATACATGAAATGGGAAAACAATACCTAGATCATAGGATCGCTGTGAGGCTTAAAATAGCAATTCTGTTAAATAAGTTAACATGGTTCCTGATACATGTTTGATGTCTTTGATAGAAGTCAGGTGTTATAAGAAGAATGAGGTAATGGGGGAAGAGAAGAAGAAGAAAGTAGTAGTTGTGGTGGTGATGGTGGTGGTAGTATTTTAGGCTCTAAGTTAACCTAAGGACACCAGTGAGACATAACTAGTAGCAAAGAATATGGTAGAGGTAACAAACTGGATTCAACGTTAACGTATTTCTGTTGAATTCTCTGGACATATCAAGAATATCAGCCAACTGATCAACAAGCCAGCCAATCACTCTTGCAAATGTGCCAGCTGTCCCAAGCAAAAGACTGAATGGCATCAGGGCCACACGGTCCAAAAGTCATGCTGCAGCCACAAGACCCACCATCCGTTGTGGTAGGCAGAAGAGCAGCCTCCTCAATATGTCTATGTCCTCATTCTAGGAACTTGTGCCTATGTCACATGACATAGCAAAGGAGAATTAAGATAGCCCATGGAATTAAGGTTGATACTCACTTAATCTCAAAATAGGGAGTGCGACCCAGATTATCCAGGTGGGCTCAAGATAGACACAAGAAAAGTTCCTTAAATATGGAAGAGAGAGACATAAAAGTCAATGGCAGAGTGATGCAATGTGAGACAGACGTGATCAGTGATTGCTGGCTTTGAAGATGGAAGAGGCCATGAGTCTAGGAATGTGGGCGGCCTCCGGAGCATGAAAAAGGCAAGGAGTGGTTTATCCCCCAGAACCTCTATCAAGAAATTCAGTCCTATTGACACCTTGATTTGAGCCTAGTAAGACCCACGTTGGACTTCTGACTTCTAGAACTTTAAGATAATAAATCTGTGTTGCTTTAAACCACTAAGTTTGTGGTAATTTGTTGCAACAGTCATACATACAACTGAATACCACATCCATCTGTCATCAGACTGAACTATATACCAGCCAACTCTGACCCAGGGCTGTGTTTCCTCAGTAAACCCAAAAATAGTTCATCAGAGAATGAGCCTCTTAACATAAGGACATAGTGGACCTTCAAAGAGGAATGAAGTTCTTGATAGGGTGAACCATTGAGGGGCAGAAATGTGAACTCAGGAGAATAAGCACTTGGCTGGGTTCCTCTCTCCCTGGACTCCAGAGCTCCTTTCTCCCAGTGGACTCCCCACGAGCTGTCCTCTGCCCCTGCTTTCTGGCAAAACTGGTTTGAGTGCTTCCCTCAGAGCAGATGGACAAAACACACCCAGAATGTGAGCAGTAGGAGGGTCCCTGGGGGTGAGTTTTATCTCCACCTCTGAGGATCCAGTTCATGGAAAGGCTCACAGGGAGGTCCATCTTCCTAAAGATTTTGGCAGACATGTAAGGATATCCCTATTAACGTCAAACCCTCATTTCAGATATTAGATAGAATATTTTACAAATTACCGTGCAGATGTAGGTATTGTCAGTATTGTTGAAGGCTGAAGTACTATTAAGAGGTATTTTTATTATAATAGTAGCATAGAATGGGGGGGGTAGTATTAAGGGGATTATGTATTTTACTAATTAGCAAAAATGTATGCTTTTTCTAATACACTTAATTATTAAAACCTCTGTCTTAGGGCCAAACGGCTAATGCAAGGCTATGAAAAACCTACATGGCATGACCCTTTTTCTATATGCGGTAGTTCTGCTTTGGAAGTCTATTTCATTTTATACTGGGATTCTATAATTAGTAATGACTTTGACTTCAAGGGAACATTTTAGAATATTAAGAGCAGGGTTAGTCTTATGGGACTAATTCAGGATATGTTATTTACATAGAAACAAACCGAACACAAATTCCTTTGTAATGAACACTTTCAGATCCTCTCCCTTTCCTCCCATCGCTCACCCCTCATCCCAACTCCACCCCATCCCGCTGCAAACTTTAAGTGACAATTACAAGGTTTTTGAGAGGTTTATACACAACATCATAGTAACATATTATTTGAATAAATCAACAGATACTTGCAGAATGCTTATCTTAATCGCGCCATTACATGGACAATATTCATTTGTTACATGTCACGCCAAACATGAAAACTGACATTTGTGTGACCCATTGGAATACAGAGTCTAGGAGACTACCAGTGAAAGTGAACCAGTCCTATCCAACTGTCCTTGGGCTGAGGAGATTAACATCTAGGACCACTTCTAACTACCTGAGGCATGTCACATACCTTGGTTGGAAAGATTCTGGGATAAACAATAAAAAATAAGACAATGGAAAGGTAGCAATGGCATAGCAGTTAAGCAGTGGGTTCTAAAGTCCCATCTCGTCTGTTCTATTTCTGGCTCTGTGGCCTCAGACAAGTTACTTACCACTCTCTACCTCAGTTTTATTATTTGTAAAATAAGGATGAGAGTAACAGCATCTCATCTTTATAGTAACTTTATAGATTATTATAAGAGTTAGAATTGTAAAATGCTTAGAACAGTCCCTAGTGTCCAGTGAGTCATCAGTGAATGTTTAGAATCCAGAGGCTGGGCTCAAGTCCTAATATGCTGACCCTAACCTTCAGCCAACTGTTTTCCCTTCCAGGCCACATGCTCATGGTCTGTAAATGAACAAAGATTTGTAAAGCTGTTTTACTGCTAGAACGCCCCATCCCAGTTCTTCTGGGAGCATCATATTATATGTGTTCTCCTAGTTTCTACCTCCATTTGCTCTAAAAGGTTCTGCAAAGTCTGTCAGTTTGATGACAATTGTACTGTCATCTAAACATCTTTGGCATGTTAATGTCCAATGACTGGTGACCAGGAGCTCATGGTTGCCTTTGTGAGGCTGTTTTGGAGAGCAGTCAGGACAAAAGCCAGGTACAGACAGTCTCGGAATGAAGGTGCAGAACTGCAGATGGTGAATCTAGAGTCCAGGCCCACACCATCTCTGAGGATTTGGGTAGAGACGTGAAGGAAGAAAATGAGGCACAAGGTCGAGAAGAACGTGGCTGGTGGAGAAGTGAGGTTTGTGTGTTTGCTAAGACAGAAATACTTGCAATGCAAAGCACCAAGACAAAGCATGAGGCTCAGAAACAGGAGAGGAACGGATGACCGATGGAGTGAGACGCCAGAGGTTTGAGAGGGAGATATAGGATCTCAGATCCTCTCGCCAGGAATCAGTGGATTCCATATTGGCAACCTGATGGCTTAATTGAGCTCTCTGATTTCAGGGATGCCCACAAAAAAGATAAGCGCATGTTAAAGTCTAAGCTATCCCCAGTTGATTTCTGTATTGCAATTGGTGAAGAAATAAAAGCAAAATGATAGAGATTGATGTCAGGCTTCTCAGAAGGCCTGGCTGGCACTGATCATGCAGTTGATACTAAAATTACTCTGGGAGTCCTTGGGCCAGAGTCCATGGAACTGATTTCTGAGTAATCTTATAGGACTGTCACTCCCCACAGAGCTCGAGCCATCCCACCACCTCCAGGAAACATGCTCGCCAGGCAGATCTTCAATCCCTGCAAGGCTGCAAGCCTCTTCATAGAGCACTTCTAAAAAGGATTTGATTAACAGGCACTACCTCTCCAAATATTAATTCCAAGATAGCCCTTCTGACTGTAGGTCCCATAATATCCCAATTTCTTCAGTGTCTCTCCAGCTCACTGTGTCATCAGAGAGAACCAAGTCGTGTCACTCTGGCCACTAGTACCTTGAACTTGGCAGCTGATCACTCCAGTGTTGCTCACTGCTATCTCTTCAAAACCCTCTCATACCTGCTGATCTGCATGGCCTGGATCGATAAGGGATCCATTCCTTCACTGATTTATTCACCCACAAGTTATGTTCCAGGCATGCTGCTGGGCACTAGGGACTCACAGATGAAGAAGACATGGAGTCCTCAAGGAGCTCAATGTCCCATGATCACTCCTCCTGGAAGAATGAGCTACCTAGACGTAGAACCGCTGACAATTTCCAAGTGAGCACCATTGCCTCCTTGTCTTTCATATACTTTTCTCTCTGCTGGGAAATTCCTTCAAGTTCTCAGGTGACCTCATCATGAAGAAACCTTGACTTTACCCACTGTCCCGCCAAGTTTAAAACCCTTCCGTGTATCAGTTAGCTTATTTTATGTTGCAAACAATAGAAAAACCAATATAGCTAATTTAAATAGTGAATAAAGAATTTGGTTCATATAATCAGAAGCCCAGAGGTAAAGGAGACCTCCAGGTTGCCTGAATCCAATGCTGTAGGCTCTTTGTCTGTTAGTCACTCAACTCTGTTCTTCTCTATGTACTGAGTTCATTTTCAAGCTTAAAGAAGCAAAATGGCTATAGTATTTTTCAAGGATCAGAGAGAATGGGAAGATACTTCCCACATTTTCCACCACATTCTTCCTTATATATCACTGAACTGAAATGGACCATGAGGCCATTACACCACCATTCCTCGTGGCCAGAAGACAGCCAAGTATTCATCAATTTAGCCCTGAGTAGCCCACACCAATTATTGTGGCAAGGCAATACAATTTTCTTTATTAATTAGACAAATCAGAGCCCATTCCTGGAACTGAGGATGAAAGCAATCAAAATTTCATGGCTGCCCTTGAAAGGGAGGAGTGCAGAAGGGACGTCAGCTTATGACTGGCTGAGGACATGACCACAGTGTGAGGATGGGCCTTGACCTGAGTGAGAAATACCTGTCACATATGGATGCAAAATCTCCACAGGATCCAGGCTCTAGACCCTGGTCAGAGGGCCTCGGGATGCTAGACCCACTGTCCTCAGGGGTCCTTCCCTTCCCTTGCACTCTCCCATTCTCAAAGATATCTGGGATATTTGTTTCAAACACTGCTAATAGGCACACCCAGAACATAACTGAATTATTCACAAGCTGTTCTATTTACCTGCTGGTAGACTGGCCTCTGATGATGGAAACAAATATTTTCCACCTTGCCTCAGTTGGAAAGTTCATTTTTAGTACTGTTTTTCATAGGACAAGAAGATAATCTCAGAATTGTCCCATATCCCTTGACTTATTTTATGTAGATGTTAAAGGAAAGACTCCTTCCTGGAAAGCCACATTTTCTCACTATGGATGACTAAAGCCAGGATTATAGGATTTCTTGAAAAGAATTTGTGGACAATAAGATAGAGCTCCAAGACTCTGGATGTGCAGTCCAGCCTCACCAATGGACTGGAAGTCCATTCACCAATGGAGGGAAAGTAGAAGAACTCTACAATGTGAGGCAAAGAGGTTGCCCGGGGAATGACGTGTGCCACAGCTCATTTTCCAAAGGAACATCATCTGCTCTGCTCCTTCCTAAAAGGAGCTGTGCATGTGGAAAAGCCTTCAAGCTGTGGTGAGTAAAATATAGTCCCAGATTATCAGAGCAAGAGGGGCTTTTGAAAAAACTAAAGCCAAGCAAATTAGGCAGCTCCTCCAAGATGATTTCTGTAGGGAACTAACATTTAGAGGAGTCAGAGATGAAAAGAACCAGGGATGTGATGTGACAGAGCCAGAATGGAATGGTGGGCCAGGACCTTGAAATTTGGGGTCGGCACCAAGAATGCAGAATGAGGCTCGAACAACAGGTCGTTGAAGGTCATTTCAGGAGTCAGAAATCTTAGGCTCAGATACAAGGCCAATTCCAGAACCAATGTGGGTGGAGGGAATCTGAGGCATTCTGCCAGGTGTTACTGTCTTTCTCCTGCCTCGGCTCCTGTAATGCAGGTTTCTTCAGGGTATTTTTGTATTTATTGCCCTGAAAGAGTCCACCCAGAATACGGGGGAAGGAGAGAATGTACAGGTGATGGAGGGCTTATTTTGTGCCTAGCACTGCACTGCTAATTGTGTGTACCTGCGTCCCCCTCCTCTCCCTCCACCAAACATGCTCACACGTGCACACACTTTCATTCATTACATCAGTCCCCTTGTCTCTGAGTCTGTCTGGGTATCTGTATCACCATATCAAGTTCCCTGCTTATCTCACTGAAGAAGGGTGCCCATGGTCTCCGTCCCTCAGAAAGGCCAGGGTTGATATTTCTCTCTCATTCATTCCAAGAAAAATTCTAAGCATTTCCCATGCACAAGTACTCTGTCAGATTAAGTTTACAGGGAGTGGGGTACAAAAGTCTTTATCAGTGAGGTGCTGGGTGGCTCAGTCAGTTAAGTGTCTGACTCTTGATTTCAGCTCAGGTCATGATCTCATAGTTCATGAGATCAAGTCCTGCATCAGGCTCTGAGCTGACAATGCAGAACCTGCTTGGGATTCTCTGTCTCCCTCTCCCTTTGCCCCTCCTCTCTCCCTCCTTCCCTCCCTCTCTCCCTCTCTCTCTCTCTCTCTCTCTCTCTCTCTCTCTCAAAAATAAAATAAACATTTTGTAAAACAGTGTTTATCAAAGGGCAAGGAATAAATTAAACTATATGCCTACTCAGCTCCAACACATTAAAAAAAAAACACATGACACTTGGGGCACCTGAGTGACTCAGTCGGTTGGATGTTGGTCTCTTAGTTTCAGCTGGGGTCAGGATCTCACAGCTTCGTGGGTTCGAGGCCCACGTCAGGTGCTGCACTGACAGGGCAGAGCCTGCTTAGGATTCTCTCTCTCCTTCTCTCTCTGCCCCTCCCCAACTGGTGCTCTCTCTGTCTCTCTCAAAAAAATAAATAAAGAAACTCAAAAAAAATATGATACTTGACTTAAAATTAGCTTTGAGGATATCAAAAAGGGAGTGAGAGCACATGTGACTTTCCTGGAAAGGGGGCATGTGGGCTGCATGTTTAAGGCAGGAACTGGCCTGGACCCCGACGGGCCGCAGGAAGAGTGGGAGCAAAGGCTCCTGGTAGGAGAGGCTTGCCTGCTCCTGCAAACTGCCTCTGTCTGGCGTGCACACCCAGAGCACAAGGAAGTCTGGAGCCCTGCTGCCCTCGGAGAGATGAGGCATCCCCCTGCCGGCATTGTACACCTGGCTCAGGAAAGGCCTCAGCCAAAAACCCAGAGCAAGTGTTTTTACCTTGTTTGCTGAGAACTTGTGCAGCCAGACCACCTGCCAGTAGAAAACCCCAGAAGGTCCCCTGCTCCATTTGATTCCACTCATTACAGGCTTCCTGCAAGCATCTGGCCATCCCTGGTATCAGCGGAGCTCTGGGTCCTTCCTGCGCCCTGCACCACCTCTGAACAATTACCAGTGCTTGTCCTGAAGCATCACTCTAAACCTTCCTCTCACCCCTGCAGCCCCTCAACAGCTCCCCATCTCCAGTCCTGCCCAGGCTCTCCGCTCTGGCAGCCACACTTCCTACAGAAGCCAGGTGAGTGACCTTTCTGATCATCAGTCTTGGCCATGTCATTTTCCAAAGAAAAGCCCCTTCAGGACTCCCTATTGGACACAAATAACTAATAAACAAGGTCAGTGTGTTCTGATAGAGTGGTAGGTACAGAATTCTCCACCGACAGGCTGGAAGTCCCAGAGAATTTCCAGTCAAATCGATGGCTGGTCTAAATAATGGAGAAGTATGGGGAAAAGGACAGCCAGGAAGGGTGTTCTCAACAGGGAACAGCAGGAGAAGGGACTTGGGGCCAGCAAGCACCCCCGTGCACCTAAAAACACTGAGGCAGGGGCTAACGGGGTCGGTAAGCAACATCATTGATCGGGCTCCCAAACTTTTGTGATCACATGATTCCAAGATTGCTGTGGCTACACCTCAGGCCACAACTGGTGCAGACCTGCTCCTAAGAGTGTGGCTTTCATCTCCCTAGGCCTCCCATCCCCGGCTGCCTCCTGATCTCACATTCTTTGAATGTGGGATTCTTCAAATCATAAGCTGGCCCGGCTTCAATGAGAACCATGCCCACGGTGTTTCTATGTCCTATCTGTGGCCTTTTCTGTATTTGATGATACATCCCTCTCAGGTGAAGGTGGAGGGAAGGTCTCAGAGAAAGCCCTTCCTTGAAGACGAACACATTCACAGTGCAGAAAGGGGAATAAAGTTCTATTTCTTGGTAGACCCGGCCTAGTGAAAAACACTTCTCAGAGCCTGAGGCAGAAGTGTCTATGATTCATGGAGTCATGTCAGAGCCCGTCATATGAGCCTCCCAGGAAAAGAATTGTAAGGGAACTTGAGCTCCAAGGACAATTGCTCTGTAATGGGTTTCAGCACTCAACGCCATGGGCTTTCAAGATTCAGAAGAAAAGATTAAACCCCAAGGGTACAGGAAAACTGTCTATGTCTATTTGTCAGAGAGAGTAAGTCCGCCTCCACCTCCCCTTCGCCTCACACCAGCTTTCAGGAATGACCCCTACCAGGATTGGCAGGGCTTTTGTTAAAGTCCAGCAGCTGTCTTGGTATTTCAGTGATTCAATTGCACTTAATGCCTTTCAGTGGATTTTTATAAAGTCCTTACTGTGTGCAGGGAACTAAGTGAGGGGCTGAGGAGACAGGAATGGATGACACCCATTCAAACCCGCTGGGAGTTCAAATCCTAATCACCAGAGCCAGAATATCCCTAGTTTACAGAAGAATGGTTTCTTAACAAATTTCAAATCCATTGTGTGGGAAACGACATCTGTCCCCTGCTCCAGCCTACACAGGGGACTGGAATCCAGTTCTGGAATACCTCCTCCAGGGATCCCCACCTCCAAGTCCACCATGGGTGCTCCAGACAGGCATTCAGAGCCTGATTCCTCCCTAGGAAAGAGAACACCAGGTTCTGTGGGAGTGAGTTCTGACTGCACAGAGAATGAGATGAGAGCACGATTCTTCAGGCCATTGAAGTCTTCCTGTTCACAGTTCAAACCCCAAAATTGGGGTGCCCAGGTGATTCAGTCAGTTGAGCATCTGACTCTTGATTTCAGCTCGAGTCTTGATCTCAGGGTTGTGGGATCGAGTCCTGCATCTACACTGAACATGGAGCCTGGTTGGGATTCATTCTCTCTCTCTCCCCCTCTGCCCCTCTCCCTGACTCACACTCTAAAAATAAAATTAAATTAAAAAACAAAAAGAACAAACCCTTTTGGAAGAAGCTCTTTCTCAGTTTTTCTGACTATATAATCCTAAGGACTAGGCGAGGATCACCATCACCACTTTATAAATGAGGAACCTGAGGCCAAAGAGAGTGATGTTTTACCCAAGGTCATACACACAGCAAGCACACTGGAGCCAGAGGACAACCTGGGCCTATGGCCAGTACCCCACACTTGTTTCCTTGGCTGATCCTGGATCTTTCCTATGTGGCACACTTTACTCCCTGGGACAGGACCAGGAACCCAGCAGGCACACAGGATATGGTAACTGGTCATAATGATGAGGTTTTTGGGGTGACAGTGGGGTTTATGGGGTCTTGAGCCGACAACCAAGAAAGAATTCTTGAAGATGTCTTTGGTGCAAAAAGGTGATTCTATTAAAGCACAGGGAGAGGAGCAGTGGGGAGAAAGAGTTGCCCTGGGACCATGAGGAGAGACAGGTTTTAGACTATGGAGCTGGGGGGAGGTAAAGTCCAGGGGAAGTTTCCAGTGAGATTTTCATATGCTAAAGAAGACTCCAGGACAGTGGAGGCCTAGCTATTGTCAAGCTAAGGTTGTTTTCTGGCAAAGCATTAGCATTAAGAGAGTAGGGAGTTCCTATGTTTTACTCTGCCAGCCTCAAGTGTTTGTCAATGGGCTGCAGGTTATAAGGAAATTGAGTTCTATCCGCCACTTGCTTCTGCCTTTGTTCCCCACATTGCTATGGAGGGGTGAAGTTGGGGCTCCAGAAAAGGGGTCTATAGGCTTCTGGAGATTAGGCGATTAATAAGATTGCCTTTTTCTTGTGATTTACTAAAATATCTGTAAATAGATGAAGACTCAAGTCCTGCAGGACTATGATCTCTATAGTCAACCCTTTGTTTTTACCCTTTCCTTTGTTCTTGGGCAGCCAGGAGTGCCTGAGGAATATCACACACATATCCCACTAGAGGGTGGGGTGGGGGTGATTGCAGCCTGTCAGGTTGCCTTTTGCTCCCTCATCAATAATACCAGAGGAGGTAAGAAATTTGAAGCTTAGCAAAGTGTGACATCCCTAAGGCCACAAGGCCAAGTAATGACAGACACAGGTTTTCTGAGGGCAGGTCGGTTCCTGGCCCACTGGCCCTTCCCGGACACCACTGGCACAGCCTTCCAAGGCTGCTATGAAATCAGATGTCACCAGCTTCAGTGGTGTTTCTCTGTTCCCTGACAGATGCTCTTCCAGCATGGAAAGGAAATTGTCTCCCACTGTCAAGGAAGCACCAGTTAGAGAAGATTGGCAACACTTCTCAGTGCAAAAAGCAGCATCCCAGAGCATCTGGCAGGGAGAGGAGAGGCTTAATTGATTTCCATAAGGAGAGAAGTCCCAGGTCCAGAAGTGCTCAGTTGTCTGCACCCCTGGCATTGCTGTGCCTTTGGTTTGTAGCACTTCTGGCCCTCCCTGGCAGCCACCACAACCAGTGGTTGCTCAGCATTCCTGACACCCCCTTTTTTTTTTTTAGATCTTTAAAGTTTATTTATTTATTTTTGAGAGAGAAACAGAGAGAGCGAGCATTGGAGGGGCAGAGAGAGAGGGAGAGAGAGAATCCCAAGCAGGCTCTGCGCTGTCAGCATGGAGCCTGACGTGGGGCTTGAATCCACAAACCGTTCGATCATGACCTGAGCTGAAACCAAGAATCGAAGCTTAACTGACTGAGCCACCCAGGTGCCCCCTGACACCCTTTCTATATGTTGAGCACTCAATCAGGTGTTAGAGTTCCAAAGAGGAACAATTACAGACCCCACCTAACCATCCTCAAATGCAGTGGTAACCTGGCCACCCACAGCTGGTTGATGAGTTCCTTGAGAACAGGGATAATAAGCTTCCTCCCTCCCTGCCATGCCAGACAGGGCCAGGCACTATCCTGGGCTCAGAGCAATGGGTTCGGAACCTTGATTGTCAAATACCAGGTCACTCTGTGTGTGCAAGCCCAAGGTTCTCCCCAGGAATGGGCGCTATTCTCCTCTCTGACTTGACAGGACAGAAGGCAGGACACTGACCAGGGCTATGACTGGGAACCATCAGCAATAAAATGGAAACTGTGAGGTCAAGCAAGCAATACAAGTTCACTAAGCTGTTAGGCTGCAAGGTTCTCTTGAGAGTTTGTTTGTTTTTTCATCTTAAAAAAAAAGGTACCAAGATCCAATACATATTGAGCAATACTAGGTACATTTATATCCATTATTTTATTTAACCTTCAAAACCCTTTGGTAAGGCAGACAGAAATATTCTATTCTGCCAATGTGAACTAAAAGCCAAAAGAGAGCATGTGAGCTGATGAACGTTACACCTAGTGAAGGAAAGATGGGAATTCTAACCTAGGTCTTTAGGCCATACTGCAACACTCACTGCTTTGCATTTGTGCAAACATCCCCCGAGAAACACAGGTGCACACAGATTAGCACAGTACCAGACAATTCCTGGGGGAATCAATCCTACCCAAGGATTAATGAAGGACACTGAACTTTCTACACATTCCCACAATTTGTGGCAAACCCACTACATGCACCAGGGCTAGCAGAGCCAAATGGTTAAGGCAGAGGATGTGGAGCCTGGCTGTTTCCATCTATCCTTTGCCAAATCACCAACCTCCTTTCACTCAGTTTCCTTGTTCACAAAATGGGATTACAGCAACGATATCTACTTCATAGGGCTGTGATAAACAGTAAATGAATTGAAACAGATCAACCTATTAGAATGGTGCTTGGGAGATAATTTGACCCATAAGCACCCAGCATGCACGGAGCAAGCATTTTGCATACATTGGCTCTACTTCATCCGACAGCCCTCTAGAGTAAGTAGCATCACCCTCATAATTTAGGTGAAAAAGCTAACATTTTGAAAGCTTAAATCACTTGTCAAAGGTTAAACAACTGGAAGAAAAGGGGAGGAACGTTTGCCTGTTCTATGCTAGAGAACCACAATCCCAAAGAATTAAGCCAATGCACTTGAGTTCAGATTACCTGAAGAACAGGACAGTGTGTTTGTGTGATAACACGTGAGCAATGGCACTGACCCATCTCACACTGAAACCTCCACCAGAGGTTTTTGCTGATATCTACTTCCTACATATTTGCTCTTCAGATATTTCACGTTCTTGAGGCTTCTTTTGCAAGTCTGAGCAAAAAAAAAAAAAAAAAAAAAACACCATTCTGCCAGGCCTAACAGAAGAGGGACTCAGGAAGAAATTCCCAGGAGTCTCTGCCTCACTGTGATTTTTTTTTCCTTGTAAGCCTCAGAGAGTTTGGATAAGTCAGCTCGAAAATGCTCCCAATATTCATCCCCATGTTAACACCCTCTCCGATCATCTGGTATTTATTCTTCATTAGTAATGAAGGAGTCAGCAAGCCCCATTCGGCATGCTTACCTGAACATCTGGAACTAAAGTCATGTCAAATGCATTCATTTTAATGTGTACATTTCAAATTATGGATTTGTCACTACCTATCTCATAATGCCTCAAGAGTTTCAAGCTAGTCCTCATCAAAAAAAAAAAAAATACAACTTTAGGAAATTGTTTTCAAACACCAGTCACCCTCTTCCTGCTACATCATCATCATCATCATCATCACCTCATCATCAAAATCATGGCTATTGAGGACCTACCCAACTAGTTCTCTCTCTCTCTCTTTTTGTTTTTACTGAGGTATAATTCACATGAAATAAAATTTACTTTTTGAAGGATACAACTGAATGAGTATGACAAATCAATATATCATTTTCACCCCAAAACACCCCTCTATGGTCCTCTGCAGTATTCATACCCTTCCCGAACTTTCTGACCCTGACAATCACTGATCTGATCTCTATCACTAAGTTTTGCCGTTTCTAGATCATATCAATGCAATCCCACTGTACGTGGTCTTTTGTGTGGCCTCTTTCACTTAGCAGATACTTCTGAAGTCCATCCTTGCTAGACCTACTTGTTCTTAACCCTCCCTGGGCTTCCAAATATCCCAGAGCATTTGAAATTATACAGATGTGTAGTCTCACCCCTCCCCCAAAGAATCATATTCATTTTGTCTGGGGTGAGGGGTAGTTTTGTTTGAAAAGCTCCTTGGTGATTCTAATGAGCATCCAGGTTTGAGAACCACCAGCCTATATCATAGCTCATTGTTTTATATGTAAATGCCAATCCTCACCATGAACTTGAGAGGCATTGTCCCATATTATAAGTGAGGAAAACAAGGTTAGGGAAGAAAGTTAAGAATCTCGCCCAAGATCACACAACAGTGGTTGGAAAAGTGTGATTCAAACTTGAGTCTGCCTTTTCCAGCCCACGCGCCTTCTTCTGTATCACCACAGGCTAAGGAGAAAAATCTCCCACTGTGACAAAGAATCAGTTCTTGCACTCAAAGGAGGCCATGGAAAATTTTTACTTGAAAAAAAAAACACCTAGCTCCTGTTATTTGGCTGGAGGTGGGTGGAAAGCATCTAAACAATTTTAAGAGGCACAATAACTATGCTTCATGCTTCAACAGTATAAAAATGGCTGAGCAGAAATTTACCAAACTTGCAGAAGGAAAAAAGAAACCACCTTTGGGCTCAGAACAAGCCTGATAAATGCCAACCCAAAGCGTGAGCTGAAGAATGCTACAGGTTCCTGAGACCCAGATTCTAATAAAAACAACTCTGTGATGGTAACTCTAGTAAAGATATTGCTGGTACACGAGCAGGCTTGTCTTGAAGGTCAGATTGGCTGAAAGAAAAAAATGAAAAGTCCTCTCCAGTCTTTGGTTTCTATATATACACTGCTACTCAGACTTGTCTGGGAAGAAGTTTCTTCTGTTGTTTGTCAGAGAGAATACTGAGTGCCATAGACATTTAGAATGAAGAGCAATCTTTTTCTAGTTAGCTAGGAGGCTTGGAACTGCAGTTTTCAAAGCACATTATTCAAATGCTTCGAATTTAGAAATGCTGTCATCTTTAACAACCTTTGCACTAGTGTGTGGTCAGCGCAAGGCTAGGTGCCGAGAATGCACTTATAAGTCTGGCTTTTCTGTACGGGATACAATATAAGAGGACAGTATACCTGCATTATTTTTTAACAAGAGGAATGTCAACAAATGTCTGCTTTAATAGGTGAATGGTCTCATCCTGACTGATTCATTCATGGTTGCAATATGTCCGCACATCCCACAAGAGTCCTGAAAACCACTGAGCAAGTCAGCAGGGATGGCAGGAGCTCAGATGTGAGAGCATCTGTGGATGCCCAGCGATGGGCAAGGAGCTACAACTGTGCTTCTCAGCCTCACCTCCTCCTCAGAAGTCACTCAAGGGCTGTGAAAAGCCCACCTCCACGGACCTTCCCCCAGAGATGGTGTTCAGTAGGAGCTGGATAAGACTGTGTAGTAGTTTCCTAGGGCAGCTCTAACAAAATACCATAAACCAGTTGGCATAAACGACAGAAATTTATCATTTCACAGTTGTGGAAACTACAAGTCCAAGGTCAAAGTGTTAGCAGGGTTGGTTCCTTCTAAGAGCTGTGAGGAAGAATCTGTTCCAGGACACTCTCCTGGATTCTATCGGTCTCCGGCCATGTTCGGCATTCCCCGGCTTGTAGATGCGTCACCCCAATCTCTGCCTTCATCTTCATATAGCAGTCTCCCTGTGCGTGTGTCTCCATGTCCAAATCTCCTTTGTTTAATAAGGACACCTGTCTTACTGGAACAGAAACCCACCTTAATCCAGCATGATCCCATCCAACTTAACCATCTATTTCTGTAATGAATGTATTTCCAAATGAGGTCACATCTGAGATACTAAAGATGAGGACTTCAATATAGGAAAGCAGGGTGGAGGGTGGGGAAGACACAATGCAACCCACAACAGGATGGGAATGTCCTTCTGTTCCAACTGCCCAGATGAGCTCCATCTGCCTGAGTAGAAAACCACTGATTTATAGTAGGGGCATCACTCTATGGCAAACCCATACCCTTCACAGGATGAAGCTAAAACAACACACACACATACACACACCTTCTTTTACCCACTTTCTCCCCAGATACCCCATCTTTGTTTCCCTGAACTCACTTTTCATAGACCAAAGGAGAGAGAAGTGATTTAAGGGGGTAGTGGGGTAGGTCTATGCAAGGTTATTATAAAACATACCCAACTGGGCATCAAGGGCTATTTTTACTACCTCTCCACTGGTGACTACAGCAGGACACAGGGATTATTTTCACCAAGAGAGTGTCTCATAGTAGATGGTATTCAAGATCTGTGAAAATTTGTTCTCATCTCTAAAGATGTTTGCTATTCCAAACACCAAATAAAATTGGGCATCAGTAAATAACATGTTCTCTGTGACAAATTCAAAGAAATGGTATTGCTCCTTCAGCCACTTGACTTACATTCAATTCTCTTGGAAAAGAACATGGACAAAATTCAAACATATATCATGTTCACGTAGAACAGGATAGGAGTGTCATGAACGTGATGACAAAGGAGAAAAAGAAAAAAATTACAACTATTTTTAAGAGTACCATAAATATTTATTCCAAAAAAGAAGGAGGACTTTTTTTTTTTAACTTAAAGGTAAGTTTCCAGCCAAGAAGAAACATAAAAAGAATATCTGCAAATCAGAGAGTCTTCTATACATTCTCTTTGTTACAGAACCTTGTGTTTTGTCTAAAAGGGTAGTTACCTACGTGGGTGGCCATGAGGAATCCTGGACCCTTAAAATCCAGCCTGTACATAAGCCAGAGTAATCACTGAAACAGTAAATCAAATCATGCTACTCTCCTGGGCAATGCCCTTCAAGTATTTTCAATTCTACTAGGAGTAAAGTCCAAAGCCCATGCTAAACCTGACCTCTGCCTGCCTGACCAACACCCTCTGGTGCTACTCTTGCCCTTGCTCAGTCTTCCAGCTGTCTCACAACCTCTACCTACTCCTCAGACCCATGAGATAGTCTCAATCTCCATGTGTCACGCTTGCTCAGCCCTGGCATTTCCCTTGGCAGCTTCATCTAATCTTCAGGTCTTGGCACAAATGTCATTACCTCTGAGGGCTCATCCGCAGCCCTTCACTACCCTACCCTGTTGGTATTCCCCATGACACTTCTCCAATTCACCAGGACCTTGTTCAAGTGTTGTGTCCTGGTTGACTCTGCTCCTCCCCATACCAGGTAAGGAGTATAAAGACAGGGACGGTATCAGCCTTGCATCCTGATGCATCTAGACTAGACCCTTGAACTGCTGAATAAACAAATGACTGAATGAATTTTGCCTTACCTTAAAGACAGACTGCTATCAAATATTCTGACATGTTATCATGATGTATGCATCCTGATATTTAAAGAATCTAATTTATAATTCTGGTTACTCTGATTCACCATCACAGCTTAAATGGGGAGCTGCTGTAAAATCCGCAAATGACCCAGTGATTGCCTCCTTTGCAGTCTCTGGGGACTTGGTCTCCCCCTGCCATGGGGTGAGGAAGAAGAGGAGAACAAGGACAAAGAGCAAAGAAGGGACCCAGAGAGACTTCTTGACACACCATGACATGTACAATGGATGCGGCCAAGGGTGGAGGGACCCTGACGGCTGGGACGCTCCACAGTAGCCCAGGTAAGGGATCGATGAAGGGCCCGACCAGAGCGCTGAGGATGAGCGAGCACAGAGATGTACCAGTGAAACCCCAGGTACATCAACAGAGGACAGGAGCCCTGCTGGGTTAGGTAAGGAGGGAAGCTGCAGAATTAGGGGCCTTTAAGAGGACAACAGCAGAGCCTAAGAGGTTCTTGGTGCTGATTATTAAAATCCTGATCACAGAAGACTAAACTGTCCTCACAAAAGGAATCCAGCAAATGCCTCTTTAAGAGAAACCCTCAATCTTTTCTCAATCCCCTCACCAAGGCCAGGGCTTCTGTAGGCCAAGCGAGGTGTCTAAGGTGCACACTTGCGGGAGAGATTCACTCTCGGGGGCCCTCAGGGGCACACTAGGAGCCTCTCTTGCCGCACCCCAGCACCAGCCCCAGCACACGTGGTGGAGACCCTGTGGTCAGTTCCACTCCGTTTGGATCTACTGCCACATAGTGGACCCAGCTGTCTTATGCTGTACCTTGGGCCAGACTCTGTAAAGGGAACAGGGATGAGTGTGAGGAGCTTGCGTCTGAATGGGCGAGCTTGCGATCTAATAAGGGATGTGATGCAATCAGCTTAATAACTGGAGATCATAACACATTCTTGAGCCAAAGGGTCAACAGAATATGGGAATTGCGTGGGGGAGAAAATGCTCCCTGGCGTTTGGCGTGCATTCTTGTAGGATATCACCGTTGGAAGAAACTCTGAGAGAGGAGTAAGAATCCAACAGGGGAAGGCTGGAAGCTGAGAGGTCCCCAGCCGAACAGGCAGGGCGTGAAAAGACAGGGTGTAAGGCAACGGTATGTACAAACTCTGAAGGAAAAGGTTGAAAAGGCGTTTTGTTCTCAGCCTGCGAAAGTCTGCGTGTCATCAAAGCCAACTCAGCCCTTCAAAGCTGACATTTTTCCTGTCATTTCTTTCTAATTAGTACAGGAGCTAAGCTCTCCAACCTTCATTTTACTCGTCCACCTGCGAGTAATGACAGGCGAGGCTATTAGCTGATAAAAAAGGCGATTCTCTTCCGCACAGGCCATTTAAACTGTGCTCGGGGTTAATTCCTTCATCATACACTAAAGAAGAGTTTCCTCATCCACACCTAATGAGACTCTGCAAAGAAAGGTAACAGGCAGCAGCACGCAGGCCAGGGGATTAAATGCACTAATTAAAATGCAATGCTGGCCAAGCCGCCCAGTTTCCAAAGATCAGCAATGCCAAGAAGTCAATGAGGCTAAAAGTTCAAATTGGCCGAGACTGAGAAGGGGGATCCCAGGCGGGAGGTCCCAGCAGAACAGCTCCAACCAGCCAGGCGCTTCCTGCTCGGAGACACGACACACTTTCTCAGGGCCGCCCGTAACTCATAATAACATAATCTTATTCTTAGAAGCAATTTCCATTACCAGCCCTGTTTATTATCACATTATTTTCTCAACAGCAGCAATAAACACACTAAACTCTCCCTGTTTGCTCACACGTGTTACCGCTCACAGTCGTCAAGAAAGGCAAAGCTGTGAAGAATGCGCTCATTATTGGGGGCACCCCTGTGTTGCTGGCGCTCACCACCAGCCTTGGAACCCCACCTCTGTGACCTGGGAGGTGGCCAGAGGCCTGATGTTTGCACAGGGGCCCGGGGCCAACCCACAAGGAGCTGGGCAGGGGCACCCAAGCTGATCAAGTACAAGGCTGACCACCAAAGCATTTGACTCAGTCCCTCCACATGTGCTTTTGACCACATAGAAAAGATGTGGATAAACACCAAAGCAAATGTTTGGACACCCTGATGAATGCTTTTTTTTTTTTTTTCAAAGTGTAGGTCACGGCCCTTTAGCGCATTATGAGACATGTTTAATGGGTCATGATCAGCATTTTAGAATAAAAGAGAAAAGAGTATACAGCAGTAGAGTATTGGTTTAAACAACAACAACAACAAAAACTTTTGGTTTCCTGTGTACAGGCAGACATAAGGATGCATGTGTGGGCACACACTGTGAACCATGAGGATTTCTTACCATGATGGATACCAAAAACGTTTGGTGAACACAACAGATGACTCAAGCCATCAAAGAAAATGGAAGAATCTTGAACAAAAACAGTTCACTTTAAAGCAAACTCTGAGTTTGAATCCTGGCCCTCCCACGTAGTAGTTGTGTGACGTGGGGCTTGTCACTTCCAACTGCAGCTCTACCATCTGCCAATGAGAATGAAGCACCTGCTTCCTCGGGTTATTGAGGGAATATGGCGGCTGATGTGCACGGTGGAGAGAGCGGTGGGGCTGAAACCAGAGCCTCTGAGTCGTCTGCTCAGCTCTGTGGTTCAGCAACCAGCACTGAGCAGGGCCCTTCCCCTCTCCAGGCTTCATCTCAGCCTCTGTTACATGTGCGTGATGACATTGACCTCACAGGTCTGTTGTAGGGAATAAGGAGATTTAAAAATGTGAATGTGCTTTGTGAATGGAAAGTGCTAGAAAATGTGAGGGCTTGTTGTTTCTACTTTTATCTCATGCTGTTCCTGGTAGACACAGGTGGGCGTATCCCAGGCCCCAACAGTGGGAGCATGACATGAGTGACAGAGCCTCAGACAGAAAACCAGAATCTGGAAAACTCCTTCAGCTTTGCTCTCTCCTGTAAAGACTTCAAGGAGTTTGGACGTGCTTCGGTGTACTTCTATTGACCAGGGAAAAGGCTTTTCCAGAGGAGATAGAGTGGAAGGTAGGCAAAGAGACGGCCTGTAGGAGACTCCATTTTAAATGCATCTGATTATCCAATTACAAACTATTCTCGCTGCTGACTGCAGCCTTTTGCAAACATTCCAGTCTGGTTTCAAGCCTTGCTGAGTACCAAAGTCACCTACACAACTATTTAAAAATAAGATTCCCAGGCTGCTCATGGAAAAATTGTGTCACTTGGCCTAGTGTGGCACTCGGTGAGGTGACCTTTCTTAAAAGCTCTTCAGGTGACTGTGATAACACAACCAATTTCTGAGTCTTTCCAGGGAAAGGGAGACAATGCGATCATCCCGAGTCTTGGATTCATTCTCTAAAAGGACAGAGAACATTTCCGAGCAAGGTGGCTCTCATATTTCAATATGCTTAAGAATTGTCTCAGGGGATTGTCACTAGCAGGATCCTGGACCCCATGTAAAAGATTCCGGCCCAAGTAGGGCCAAGGAGCAGGGCTGATAAATACCCCAGGTGCTTCTGAAGCAGATGGAACTGAAACCAGCCTCTTGAAAACTACTGTAAATTACTGACAAATCACTTCACCTCTCTGAGCCTGCTTCATCAGCTCTAAATTGGAGCAACCCTAATCCCTGTATGTCTCCCTCACAGGGCTGCTATGGGGGCCGAATGAGAATGGGAATTTGTAAACTGCAAAAAGGCTGTAAAGCAGGCTTATTCCCCTCAAGCAGATAGCTGGTAAGGGCAGAAAGGTCTGCAGGGCAAAAACCACCCATTTCCAATTGATCCCAAACCATATCCTGAAGAGACAAAAGATCACAATTCCTTTGAAAACCAAACAAGGTATAAGCCAAGGTTTTTCAGTTTCTTACTCATACAGCTGCCCCATTCTTATTGAATTCATGTTGATTTCTTTCAGCTACAGACCTAGGGGCAGTGCTTATTTTCAAGGACAAGATAAGATCGTGTATTTAAAGCCCACATGAAGGACTGAATGAATTAAAAACTCTTCACATGCCTGTGCTGTTCCTGGTAAATACATAAGGACTCAATCATCAGAGACCATGATCTAGATAATACCAGTTCCCAGCAAAGTCCTGGACTCAGACTGTCGGAGATAGAAGTCACCTAAATATTTTTATATAAGAAAAATGAGACCCAGAGAAGGTCACACCAACACAGGTTATAAAATCCACCCCATTTGACTTCCATATCACTGGTCTTTTCCCTCCAGCAAGCCCTGATAGTAAACATTTTGGATATCCACCACCATATTTTGTTAAGCATGCACTTGAGATTCAAGGATGAACAGGATATAATCCTTGTCTTAAAGGACCTTTCAGTCTAAGCAGGGAGGTAAGGAAAAGAAATCTGATAGTACTGGTGAGGGATCATAAGGCAAGCTGAGAGCCAAGCACAAACCAGCACCCCCCCTCACCCCCGGGGGGATATGTGTGACATTCCTCTGGCACTCCTGGCTGCCCAAGGACAAAGGAAAGGACAGAAAACAAATGGTTAAACTGATAGAGTCTCCATCAGTTTACAAATATCTTAGTAATATTACAAGAAAAGGACAATCTTATCAAAAGCCTAATCTCCAGAACTCCCTACTGTCTTAATGTTAATGCTTTTCTAGAGGGAAAAACAACCTTAGCTTGACAATAGTAGGCCTCCAGTCATCTGTGACTCCTCCTTAGTATATGGAAATCCCTTTAAGGAACTTCCTCTTGACTTTATCTCCCCCACCTCCACAGCATATACCCAGTCACCGCTCACGACCCCTGTGCAGTTCTTTCTACCCACAGGTTCTGTCCCTGTACATTAATACAATCATCTTTTTTGTACCAAAGACATCATCAAGAATTCTTTCTTGGCCATTGGCTCCAAAACCCCACCACCACTCCCAAATGCCATCAGTAGCAATTCCAGGAACCTCCAACAACTTACAAATCAGAGCAGAAAGAAAAAGGGTGAGCAATGCATGGTGGGCCAGGCAAGCCAACGTTGGTTGGACTTTGAAGTGTATGGCTGGGCAAGAACTGGGGGGCCACATCGGCCAGACGGAAACACAACTGAGGACTGCTTGGGTAGGCAACGAGAAAACAGGTTTCTAGAGATCACTACACATAAAGGGAGAAATGGCTGGAGAGATGTCAGCGGCGTTAGATTAAGATGAGCCTTAAACACTGGGTTGAGGAATTTAGGCAGCATGGGAGCAACTGAAGGATTTTGAGCAAGGAAGCAACCCAATATTATAGAATCACAAAATCCACAGCACTTCGCAAATTTCACAGTGTATTGAATCACCTGAGACTCTTGCAAACTCTGATTCAGCAGGTCTGGAGAGGGACCCCCAAATCCTGGCATTTCTAACAAGATCCCAGGTTATAGGAGGCTACTGGTCAGGAGACCACACTTGGAGTGACAAGATTCGTGCCTATTCCAGCCCAGTGGGTTTCAACTTGGCTATATGTCAGCATCACCTAGACAGCTTTACAAAGACTGCTAATAAGTGTGCCCTAGACTGAAAACCAATAAAATCAAAATAGTTGGCAGGGGTATGGAGGAGATAGAGACATTAATAATTTTAAATGCCCTGCTGTGACTGCAATGTGCAACCAAAGCTGAGGTCCTAATTCCAGTGTAACCTTGCCTACCTTTAGAAGGAAGAGAGAGCAAGGAAGTGACCTGCATAAGATCATTCATTTCATGGAAGGCACTGAAAGAGACTTCCGACTCTATCATGCAGCCTTTACACAATAATCTTTAAAGTTAAAAAAAAATCTTCTATTTTGAACAGAAGGGTACAAATCTTATTTGGAGTATTTTTCTGGCAAAGGTCTTGGGTAGTATTCTGTGAGATTATTCTTAATATTGGCCTTTAATTTTTTTTTAATTTATTTATTTACTTGAGAGAGAGAGAGAGAGAGAGAGAGAGAGAGAACAAGCTGGGGAGGGGCAGAGAGAGGGAGAGAGAGAATCCCAAGCAGGCTCCACACTGCCAGCACGGAGCCCAATGTGGGGCTCCAACTCAGGAACTGTGAGATCATGACCTGAGCCAAAATCTAGAGTCCGATGCTTAACCGACTGACCGGCCTTGGTGCCCTGACCTTTAATCTTTTCGATTAGCAGGTGAAAAGAAATCCCTCGGAACTCCCCTTCCCATATGGCAGTTGCATGATCCTATAACAAAGTGTGTAGGAAGCTTTAAAAAAAAAAAAAAAAAGACTGGCAATGGGTTGCGATTGTGCTTGGTTAGCCAGAAATTGAATTCTGGAAGTGCAGATAATTTAAAATTTAAAGACTGGGGGAAATAAAAGCGAAAATCTGTCCATTTGGCTTTTTTCCTCACCCCCCAGAGGCAGCACTGCCCTGAGAGATGAACACCTGCCTGGGCTCTGTGCCTGTTTCTGCTGCTGTAACTCACTGGGCAACCTTGGGCAAGTAACTGGACTCTTGAGCCCCAGTTTTCTCACCCGTGAAATAAACGGGGTGGAATCAGATGACCCTGAGTCCTTCCCCTCTGAGCTGCTACAGTTCTAAGTAAAATAGAACTCAGTGGGAGAGAAAAGAGGACAACTACTTAAAAAAATCCAACAGAGTAATGAACTAAAAAGTGAGGAGATTAAGGAAGAGAACCTTCAATTCCGGCAGTCAGACACTGCTAGTTGCTCTTCCAATACCCAAGTTCCTTTTCTTCCTTCGGATCTAAACTCCAGTTATATTTGAGGAGGGTAAGGGGACAAGATAAAAAAAAAAAAAAACTGCATTTCTTGGACTCTCTTGCAGCTAAGATTGACCATGTGCCAAAATTCTGGCCAGTGAGACATAAGCAGAAGTGGGCTGACGATTTCTAGTAAATGTTGCTTTCCTAATTCAAGCTATCTCTCTCTCCTTCTTGTTCCTTAGCTTTTCTTCCTGCACAAGATATATTTCTAAATTTCCAACCCGTGGTATCTGCAAATGCTTTCAAGGAGTTATCTACTCACATATTTAAACACTAGTAAACATACATCTAAAGTGTTGCTAGCAAGATCACTGTGACCTCGCTATCGTGATCATCCCTCAAAATCTCCAATTTGCCAAGAATCACTAGTGACTCATCCAATGACCAATTGTTGAATTGCTGTATCAACTAAAAACAAGTTTCCTTTAACCCAATTATAAAATTTACAGCAGTCATAGTGTCCCAGAGGAGAGCTAAGGTTAAGTGTACTTTGGTTTCTAATTTTTTATATTGCAAATTTCACCTCTCAGGCAGGTCACAAATGTTAAATATTTCATAAACGATAGGGAAAGTTTCCTTCACCCAATGCATTTTCAATCCAGGTTACTGCCTTTTCAACTGAGTTGATTTCCCGAATTACTCACATGAGTGAGAGAAAAGGGATGGTTCCATTTGAATAGCATGCCAAGATTGGCAATATTCTACTCATTTATCTCTATATATCACACACCCAGCAATCAGGACACGTACACATGTCTTACAAAAACATATACACGCAAGCCCCATCCACACAGACCTGACTGCTTAGTCAGGCTGACAAATATATTACGGCACTGTAGACTGTGTGTAAGGAACAGACCATACGTTTGCCTACAAAGCACTAAGGACTTCAGAAGAGACTAGGCATCTGAAATTAGAAATACACCTTTATTTTGGTCTGTGCTCTGAAATATATAGATTCTGTCTAAAAGCTTCCATCAGGCCACATAACCCAATTTCTCATCTTTTAATGATACAGAAATTATACAGTGCTCATGGAGGCAGTGACGGAGGTATAACACTTTTGTATCCTATCTTGATAAGGGTCATTTGAGAGGAGAAACACAGGGTTGTTTTACTCTGTATAATGAATGATGTGCAAAGACTATCCAAGAATAAAGAAAAGCCTCATGGGCTTGTCTGCTTGGCATGGGTGTGTATGTGCCTGAGTAATGAATGCATAGCACCAGGAGCGTGTAAAGGTGCTAGTGCAAAACCTTTCCCAAGCTCTACATCCTGATGTACACTGCACAACTCCCTCATTTTCCCCCTATTCAAGAAAGTAAATGCATGAACTAAGAGAAGCAGGGAAGGCAGAAGATTGAATTTAAAACACACTTAGAGAATGAGCCTGTGCATTCATTAAAATCCTTGACATTCATGCTATGCATTACAGTAAAATTCAAAATTCACAAGATAGAATGCAAAAATTGCATAAAATATTAAGCTAGCCTCCATGAAACACAAATAATCGCTATGTACTTTCTAAGTGATTAATAACTTTTTTGGTTAACTAAGGATTAGGTGAATGGGTCCTTTAGCAAATTGCCCTGTTGGGCATTTGTTAGCCACCGCTGTAGAACTGGGGCTGAGCCAATTGGTCATTCCATGGTAAACTAGTCAACTACTCCATAAAGTAGTCTGGGTTGGATTGTCAGTGACTTCACCTAGGGCCTCCCATATCTTGTGATTGCCGTTAACAAGTCATTTTAAAGCATTATAGATATTTTCAATTACAACAATGGCATTAGTGAGAACAATTCCATTGTTTGATATATCTGGTGTTTAGTCTTCCAGCTGATATTTACTGTGGTCGAAGCAAACTTAATAATTCTAAGTTACATTGAAAATCCTTAACTGGAAAGAAAAAAAAAAGCTCTCCCTTTTCATTATTTACCTCCTGAGGTGATGTGTTACATGCCACTCGAGTCCCACATAACCTACAAGGGAATTGTGATTTCTCTTTAAGAAAGTACTGAATAACAATAGAATTTTGTTTCTGTCTGTAATTGTATCAAGTTCTTGCTTTAATGTAGAGTTGTCTTCATTTGTTTATATATATGTGATCTTTGAAATGCCAGGCACACTTATTTCAGAGGCCTTGGAGCCTTCTGTCTCAGTGTACGCGGACACCATGCCCCGCCTCTGGGTAGGTGGCTTGGGTGCCCACATGCGTTGCATGTACACGCACGGGAAAACGCAATGGTGAATCACACTCCTTCTGATAGAAGAGTAATATCATGGTTGATACAAACCCCTCCCGGTGGTCAAAAACAGGGTCCCTCTCACTTCCTGCAGTACTCATTAGCCTGCTCCCTGCTATTTAAACATCGTATACCCATTTACTAATGGCTATGTCATTGCATAAATGTTAGTGAGGAGGAATTACAGTCATCAGCCATTTCTTCATTTATCCTCCAGTGCTCAACTACCCTGTGGGATGCTCTACTTCAAGTCTTACTCTTTTACAGTCCTTAAGGCTTGTCCTTCTACTGAAAATCTTCTGATGAATCCCCACCTCCAGGATAAAGGGAAGACTCTTTAACATGGTGAACCAAGGTCTGCCTAGGCTGGTCTGCATACCCTGTGCTGCTCACGTCTGGGTAGCCTGGGGACTTGACTGCATTCCTCACCTGTTCACAGCCCTCCCCCCAGTGGGTGTCATGGGGGTGGGGTGTCTCTCCCCCTGATAAGGCCATTCTCAATCCTAGAGGATGCCTCCTCATTCTTCAGTGTTTGTTTAAGCAAATCACCTCCCCAGTGGAACTTCCCAAGGCAGAATCTGGTGCTCTTGACTTCATCCTCAAGTTTAAGTATTTATGTTGTGGTTAAGAACAGAGCCTGTACTAGAACCCCAGCTGCGCAAACCATAAAAACATATGCACCTAGTTTCTCTAAGCTTCTAGGTTGTAGTCTTTAAAATGATAATAATAATACCCAACACACCATTTGTTGTAAAAATTTAAATAATTCCCACCCTTGAATCCATGTTTTTCTCAGGAGAGTAGACCGAATCAATTACCTATTCAATGGCATTTAACCAGAGTCTAACATATCTGGGTTCTAGATTAAGATACCTAGTTTCTAAAGAATCTTAGATGAGAAATTATTTTCAGGAAGCCATCATAATCCCTCTCCTGCTAGGCACCAAGACTTACCAGTCCCTATCATGGCCATCTTTGCCTTTGGGTTTTGCAGGCTGCACAATGCTTAACAGACAATGTAGATACTCCCTTAGAGCTTGTGAAGAAACATCTGCCACAATTAAGTTTGGCTACATCCAGGCAGACCTAACGGTAGCCACTGGGGAGTCCTGAAATGTATTCAAGCAGCCAGCAGTATAAGCTTATAGGTCCTTGCTAGGGTCTCCTCCTTAGGGAAAAGAGGAATGTGACCCTTAGATGTGCTAAGGCTTTAGGGGTTTCGGAAGCATCCTTCAAGGACCCTGGTAAGTCCAGACACAAACTCAGCTCCTATAATTAACCTACATAAAGACTCTGTTGCGTGTGGTGTCTTTTTATTCCTGTTTATTTGTTAAATTATGCTTTACCCATTGTCGGGCACACAGTGCGCTATAAATGCTAACCACTAATAGTACAGCCCAGAAAATCCTTGAAAGCAAAAATGGTGTCTTTTTTCATCTTTTTATTTTGATGCAGTACTTAAAACACGATACCCAGAAAGACTTCATTTAATACTATTAGAGTTAATAAATTCTTATAATGAGTAATTGTATAGTCATTTATAATACATAGACATTTTGTATATTCACCACCTTAATCATCTTCAAATGATGCTGTGACATAATCTGCCATCCCTCCCACTGAGGACCCTGAGACTCAGGGAAGGAAGAGGGCTTGTCAAAGCTACAGAACTAAGGACGTGGCCAAGATTCATACACACATGTTGCTATGTTTTTTGTTATTGTTGTTGTTCTTGCTTTGAGTTCAAACTTGACAGTCTTTTCACTACACAATGAAGTATTTAATTAGCTGAATTTGACATGGCCATGTTATTCAGATAAACATGCCACCCAATGAATAATCTCTGATCTTTTTCTTCGCACTGGCAAGTCAACTGGAGCTTTTCGCCAACCTCAGAAAATCCCCCATAACCATGACTCAGAGCTATAACTAACACATAAGCTGTACTGGAATGAAAGGGAAAGGAAACACAGAAGTCATTATCTGCAAAAAGGAACAGTCTGAAATCACTTCTATCAAGTGCGATGCCAGTAATCTCCACTGAATTTCTGAAGGAACATATGTAATTGGATAGATAGTTTCCAAGAACATTCAAAGTTATAACACTTGCAGCATTTAATATATAGGAGTATGTTATTCTTTCAGTAAATCCTGACTGTATTAAAGTTTCAGATGATGGATGGATACAATGAAAACATCTCTGAATGCCCCTTGTCATTTTTACTACTTACCCACTCAAAGAGAAGTTCCAGCCAAGTTATTATTTTGCAGTTAAAATAGCCTCAGATAGTAAAGGTTCCAAAACCCATGCCTCATTCTCAAGAACATTCCCATAATTTAGACACAAGCTTTTTATTAAATATATAAAGGTACAAAATTTATAAACCTCATAAAAGTCTTCCCATTTCTGTTCCCTGTGTGTCTGGCTTGCTACAGTCTTGTTCATACTACACAATCATTAATGCTGCTTTACATAATGGAGCCTTGTAGAAAGCAACGTGGAAGATTTAAATATCTTTAAAGCCTCATTTTTAAAGGGGGAAATGCATCCTTTTATGTATCTAACCGGTGACCTTCTATGAAGTAAAACAAGGGCAGCCAGTTCCCTTTACCTTTCCATATGGTTCAGAAGGAAAGCAAGCAAGATCACTGCACAGAATGAAAAGTGGGGACTGTAGGATTTTTTCTTCAGGTAATGACATTTTTTCTCCCCATTAGCATCTTAACAGCATATGGATTAGAGATCATTGAGATGCGCAGCTGTAAGGTCAAGTCCAAACTGCCAATAAAGGGACAGACAGCTTGATGAGAAATTATGTGACTGTCCTCAGAAGTGGATGGGAAAGGCGGTAACCCCTCAAATATCTCTCCGCCAAGACACACTCCAAGAGCCTTAAATGAATCTTCCTTGGCTCTTTTGGAAGGAGAGTTGCCAGTGCTATGTAGGTCCCAGATAATTCATTACATGAGACAAAGTATGCGAAACTACTTAGTTATTTTATTAGGGTTATTTATTTATTTATTGGTAAATTTTAACCTCAGGTGCAAGGATGGTAAATGTTCTTTGTAAATTACCAACTGTTATATGCATTGAGATGAAATTATGATCATAATGGGAAGTGCTTCTGCTCCCCACTGTTCCCCAAGGGCTTACGACACAGAGAGTGAATCTCTCTTTATGCCCCTTCCTTCCTCTCATAAGTCTCAGGTGAGGAGGGACGGTAGCCCACAAGGAGAACTTGGTCTGGTCCAAGAAAAAGCAGAAACTATACACTGAAAGCATGTTCCTCTTCTTTGCAGAGCTAACTGGGAGTGCTTGGAGATAAAAGACAGCTCTTTGGAATCAGACTCTGATGGGCCCCATTTCATAAGCTTAAGTGGGTCCCTTGTCATGGACGAGACATATGATGGAAAAAGGGAGAGGGTTAAGAAGGAGAAAGAAAACTGCTCACAATGGAAAACACCATCCCCCTCAGGACCAGGAAGAATCCCTGGAGGTTGTATACTCTTTAGGGAAAAGTTTCTTTTGTATTTATTCAGGGTGTACTGCCTCTGAGAATTATTGTCTATCCTGGGAGTAATGTGTGCATTGTGTGGGTAGGAATGGGTGTTCAACCCAAGGTGTATCCACAAAGGACCAGAAGCCCCCAGGAAGAATGAGGGTATGTATTTTTAAGGGTATTTTTTACATTTATTTATTTATTTTGAGAGACAGGGGGAGAGACAGAGAGAGAGAGAGAGAGAGAGAGAGAGAGCAAGGACATGAGCAGGGGAGGTGCAGAGAGAGGGAGAGAGAGAGAATTCCAAGCAGGCTCTGCACTGTCAGCACAGAGACCAATGTGGGGGTTGAACTCATGAACTGTGAGATCATGACCTGAACCAAAACCAAGAGTCAGATGCTTAACTGACTGAACAACCCAAGCACCACAGCGGTATGTATGTTTATTTCACAGTGGAGGAGAGATGTGAGAAGTGGCCAGCCTTGAACTTTGAACTTTTCTACAGAAGTCCTATATGTAGTTGGTCTTGGAGAGCAAGCAACTCGGGCTTTGGAAACCATGAACTCATATATAATTGTGACTGCTATTTGCTGAAATGGCAGGAGAAGGATGGCTCTAGAGTGAGACTGGTCCCTGGAAATAGATACAGGGGTTTCCTGGGGGGGGGGGGGACTGAAACCCACACTTTGTGGGATTAAGAGTGTATCGCTCTCTGACATATAGCTTATTTTCATACTAGTTATTGAAAGTAATCTATTTAATATCTAACATTCTATTTAACATCTAACATTCAGAGTCTTACTCCCAATGCTGTAATTCCCTTCAGTTATCCCCAAACCTTAGGGGAAAAAAAAAGTCTCAGGCGACACAACATAATTATATTAGAATTATATAAAATTAAGGGCCCAGGAATTAAGAAAGGTGGTCTTCTACACCAAATACCTCTAATGAGGCCAGTAGCAACATTGAATGGAAAGAAAACAAAGGTCCAGAGTTCCAGGTAGTGAGCAGTAGAAAGTGAGCATAGGTCCCAAGTGACAAGAGCAAGGAAGGCCTTAGATTTCTACAAAGAAGTAGCTGCCTCGTGGATAATTCCTGAATGCATATTAAGGAAAGCCCCTCTTTCCACAAATATTCTTGTGGAAGTTTTCCCCTGTTTATATTATTACCACTTATTATGATTCTAATTAGCATCAAACTATTCCATAAATATTTATGGAATTGAATACATGGAATAATATATTCATTCCACAAATATTTACGGAGTGTTCTCAGCATACATAACACTTTCCTCAAAACACGTCCTTAGATCCTCACATCTGTGCAACTCATGCATAAATGTCCCCATACCCACCCACACAGAAGTGTGTCTGTACACACTCATGCATACACACATGTATACACAGCCACCCAGTGCCCGCATATATATGTATGGAATATACAGAAAGACACACCATCCCACGCACTTGGAAGGTGGGACATCAGCTACAGTGTTGACAATCTAAGACTCCAGACATCTGCTCAGACAGCACTGGCAGAAGCAGAACCTCCTGGTTCCTCAATGCCAGCTTCTCCCAGTTCTCTGCTATGGCTGCAGGAATACTGACAAAGCAACAGCCCTACTAGCTCCCCTGGACTGATAGCCCTGGGGCCCCAGGAGGGAGGTTGTAAGTCAGAACTCTTGACTCTGAATAGGCAGACACCATCTTTCTGATAGCTGGGTCCTAGGGAAAAGATTGCTAGGTTGGTTCCTGTCCCAGTGGGATCTCTGTTACTTCCTCTGCCTTATGCTCTAACCACAATGCTTATTCCTTGGCTGGCTGTTGGGGCACAGGCAGGAATGCATATCTCAGAGAGTTGAGGCACACCCAGAACTAAAAATAGAGGAAATGGCAAGTAAGAGGAAAGAAAAAAACTAAAAGAAAAACAAAAAACAACTATAGGCAGGTAAAGAGTGAAAGGAAGATATAAATAGTAGATGAACAATAAGACCAACCCTCAAGACCTGATGGAATGGAGACAGAGGATGAAAATACTGAACAAGTAAATTCCAAAGATTTGGCATCTAATAGGTGAATGTTGAGAAAGCAATAGGAGTATTCTTGCGCTGGAAATCTGATGTGTCTTGCCAAGGTCGGGGGACTCCTTGAAAACTCCAATGAGCAGACCCAGCTAAATAGAGTAAAAAGTATTTAAAACTTTACTTAAAAACACAAATTTTAAAAATCATTTAAAAGAAATTAAACTATGCATGTGTAGTTAATAGGTTCCATGTTGTCCTATGAACATTTATTGAACATCTAGGAGACAACATTGGGTGTTGGTCTGAAATCTGTTTTCCTTTGGGTTTGAGGTGTGCACAGGCCCAGTATCTACGTGGACTTGTAGACTGGGAGAACTTGGTAAATGGTGAACCAGAACAATCAACCAGAAATAGAATGGATGGTGTTTCTAAAAGGCCAGAACTAATGACAAAACCAGGCTTTCTCTTGCAACACGCAAACATGAATAAATTACATTTCCACATCCTTTTTTTTCTTTTTTTTTTTTCTTGGTATTTGTCCTATTTGAGGGAACAGCAACATTTTATCTAAGGCATTTTTATAGGTGCAGGCTGATTGTTTCTAGCTCAGCTTCCCTATATTTGGAGAGTTTTCATTATGACAAGATCATTATTTCTCTGACTCATCCTTCTTTGGTACAATGAAAATATTGGTAATTCCACTGAGGTTATGAATATGATCAATGATGTTATAAATACGAGTGTGATAAAGCAAATTGCTTCATTACCTTAAAAAAGTCCATATTTATTAATATATAATTAGAAAATAAAACTTATCTGAATTTAATATTTTAAGGAATAAAAATGAGCCTTTTTGCATTAGTTATCAATGTGACTTAGCTTAAGAATTTTTACTTAACCTCTTTAGAAACTTTTGAAAGACAGTAAGTCCATTACATAAGATTGGACTCAGTCACTATAGCTAAGTAACAACTAGCCACTGATTTCAGAAAATGTTACAGTCCATGTAACAATTTATAAATATTTCTCATATTAAAGGAAAAACACCCCCAGAATGTATTCCCTACTCTTTAATACAAAATACTGTAATATAAAAAATTATTAAGCAGAGTGTCATAGAGGCCAAGTGAAAAAGATAGTCCACAGTTTTCATATTATCAAATACCAAAGAGAGTTCAGGTACAATAATTTCTAAAAAAACTCTCCAGGATCTGGAAAATAGATCACTAGTCTCCCTTCTGTGAGACATTTCAAAGGAATGAAGACAGCAAGATCTAGGTTACGGAAAGTAAAGGAATTCTCCAGAAAAGATGGAGTATAAAAAGGTAATTACAAGTGTCAATAAGAAGACATATCTGTGCCCCTTCTGTATCAAGATAAACATGTCCTGCCCCGGGCACTCTGTGCCTGTGCTGGGGTAGTTCTTGTATCCAGCCTTAGGTGTACGTGTGTGTATCCACATGAATATCCATCACTAGAGTGTATCTCCTTGAGGGTAAGAAGTTTGCTAATATTCAACTTCTTATCATCCCAAAGCCTTGTGAGATACCCATCCAACAGCGTATGCCTAGGTTTATTTCAGTGCAAAGTTCTGTTGCTGTTTTTCCCTCTTTAAGTAATCTCACACAGATTTGGGGCCCAGTACAGAGCTGACAGATGGCATTGCCTATTATCACCAGACATCACAGAATTTGGAATGCCAGAGAGAATTGCCTTCACATAATCAATGGACTGAGTCAATGCCTTCACGGGTAAAATTTTGACAGTTGCTTAACTGACACAGCCCCGTCGCCATCCCCATCCCCATCTTCAAATCCACACCTCAATCTTAGCCCTACTCGGAGCTCCCAGGAGTCTTGGTTTATTACCCTAGAGGAAAATAATCCTTGAATGAGAGAATGTCAATTCTGGCAGGGATCTAAAGATACCTCTAATCTCTTGGTTCTCAAACTTTGTTTTGGAGGAATTCAGAGATAACAGAGATGATCTGCCTCTAAAGTCAAATGAGATAACCCTAAGGGAGTTTCTACGCAGAGTCAAGCAATGAATGAGATACCCCACTTACATTATCACATTATATAATCTACACAAACCCACGCAGTCTTTCCCTAGTCTTCATGGACAAAAAGAAAAGCTACTGAATAGAATTTATTGATTTACAACACTTCTTTGCACAAATTTTCATGAACTTTTAGCTCTTTCTATTGCTTCTCTGCTGGCAGGCAGTAAAAAACAGTTGATTAATATCATACGTGATACCACTTTTACTTTCTATGTGGTAGGTAGACCTAGATTATTTCTATCCTGCTTATATGTAATTTCTTAAAATTATTTTATGTGGTACCCCATTTGAGATTCATGAATATGAATAAATATAGAATATTTTCTACTAGAAAAGTCTTTCCTGTTAGGACATAGAAATTATAATAATTTCCTTGCATTTCAGTGCAATTTCATTGCACCAAAACTTCCTGTTGCTCTCTACCAGATTGAAGAACACTGCTGTGCTCCACGCCCATCATTTCATTTATAGATGAAGTGAGTGATGCTTACAGAGAGTAAGGGATTTACCCTCAGTCACACAGTAACTGAGCATCAGAGACAAGACGAGAACACAGAGAATTCACCCTCTTGAAGCCAAGGCCAGCCCTCCTCACTCCTATAACACAGAAATAGCTCATCCATGCTCATGACCTAGAACTGGGCTTTCTTAGTTATTTTTGAGAGTAAAAATCTATCCAAATTTGAATTTTGAAAAAGCCACCAAGAGGGAGAGGTACTTGAACTGAACAATTTCTTTCAAGAAGCATGCATAGGCTCACAAGGGGAAAATGTATTCAAGGGGCAGAAAATTCCCATTCGTACCTACAGGCAGTGTGTACAGGATAAGTCCATGGACTTTGTTGTCACTGCTGTTCTGTGAATATGCAGCTCGAGATCAAGAGCCATGATCACCCCCTGGGAGGCTGAAGCGCTCAGCCCACTCAGTGAGACACCCACTACTGGTAGCAGGAGCCACAGGTATACACAGCTGGGATCAGGAATCAGGAAGTAGAATATTGAGCCATTTCAGTATAAAGGCCAAGATTCAAGGCTTTTCCCATTCATCTAAGTCCCTTAAACTAGGGCACCTGGCAATTCACCGCCTATTACCAAGAGTAAACATGTGCATGGACTAAAACATCGAGAGGGAAATAGAAATCATTGCAAATAATCCTTGATGGATCCCAGCTGAGTTTTCCAGGTGTGCAAACCTGGGCAAGTTACTTGAACTCTGTGAACTTGAATTCTTTGTAACCTGGAGGATCTGAGCATTAACAGAGATCACACGCGTAAGGCTTCAGCATGTGGCCAGCACTCAGTGATTCTTGGTCCGTGACTCCTCGCCTCCACTACAAAGTCCTGTGTCCTGCCTGAGTGCCTAATCCCCTCTCCTGTTCTGATGCTGCTACTCTGGGGAAGTCCCATTCTCTAAGTAATACCAGTCCTTCCTCTCAGGCAGCACACAAGACTCCCTTGGTACAAATTCCCTTCCTAGCTGTCAGCCCAAAGGTGCAATGCATACTAATACACAGAAAGTGAAGGCTGACTCAGCACATCTCAAGCACTCCTTTCTGGGTGCAAAAGCTAGAACAAAAATGTCTGTTGCAAAACTCTTTATTTTTCAAAACCCAGCAACCTCACCTTCTGAAGCCAGCTGGAAAAGCTGATGAAAAATCAATGGCATTTGATTGTAAACCTGTCAAAATGATAGTGACGGCAGTACATTAATGGTGGCTCCCAGTATTGATCCCCTCTTTCCTTTCTCCATCATTGCACATCACCTTCATACTAATAACAGATTCTTTTTTGTAAATTAATCTCCGAACAAGGGAAATCAATAGTATTTACCGGGTGTAAAATTTCCTATCCTGTAGAGCCAACAGTTCCCATTGCTTTGAACTTGAAGAGTGGTACCATCCATGGCGCCCACTAGGAGAGAGGGCTTCTATCTGTTGAAATATGGACTGACTCTCTTTAGAACAAAGGCTGTACCAATCCAAGCAAAAGATAGGGAGAAAGGAAATCCCAAGGGGCCCACATAAATGTTTAAATGATGCAAGTATGATTTTCATGTAAAACGAAATTTTTGGAGAGGTAAAAGGTGCCAGTCAAGAAATATCTAGTATCATTTCCTGACAGGAAAAAAAAAAAGATCTAAATGAACTTTTATCTAACTCAAAAGCCACAGAATTAGGGCAAGTATTAGATCTGGAAGGAACATGAGAGAATATCTAGTCTTCTGACTTCTTTTTTGAAAATTATTTTTAATGTTTTATTTATTTTTGAGAGAGAGAGATAGCGTGAGCAGGGGAGGGTTGGAGAGAGAGAGAGAGAGACAGAGAATTTGAAGACAGGACCCAGGCTCTGAGCTAGCTGGCAGCACAGAGCCCGACACGGGGCTCGAACCCACGAACTGCGAGATCATGACCTGAGCCGAAGTCAGACGCTTAACCAACTAAGCCACCCAGGTGCCCCACTCTTCTGACTTCTAACTTTGGGATGTGGTTTGAAAAGAGAGAACCATTTTATGCCAATGGTTTCATTCTTGGTAAAACACAATATTGAATTACTTTTTTATTTTAAATAACACTAGATAATAAAGTGAGATTTCATAACAGAAGTAGAAGTGACATAGTTTTAAAACATTTGAAAAACATTGATCTAGTTCAGCGTCCTCAACCTAATAGTGGAGAAGCTTTTCCTGGCAAAAAAGTGAATCTTGAAGTTCACACTGATGTCAAGTGACAGTTATTTTATTATAATACCAGTAATGGTTATATGTACTTGTGATAATACCAGTAAACATTAAAGCAATAGCTATAATTTATTGAGCATTTACTTCTACGGCCAGTCTGGGTAGACACCTGATATAAGTATTTCTAATCCTCAGAGCAAATCCACGCAGCTGCTACTTTTACAGTTGCTCTATCCCCTTCCCCATGGGGGATCATTTGCAAGCCCCCTAGATGATACCTGAAGCTACAGACAGTGCCAAACTCTACACATGCTATATTTTGTCCTATATGTACATGCCTATGATAGTGTTTATTAACTAGGCATAGTAAGATATTAACAATAATAATAAAACAGGAAAATTATAACAATAGAGTATAGAAAAAGTTATGTGAACATGCTTTCTCTCTCAAAACATTGCATTGTCCTGTATTTACCCTTCTTCATGTGGTGATATAAGATAATAAAAGGCCTAACCCATGAAATGAAGTGAGGTGAATGACATAGGCATTGTGACGTAGAGCTAGGCTACTGTCAATGTCCTGACAATATGTCAGAAGGAGGATCATCTGCTTCTATACCACAGTTGGCCACAGGCAACTGAAAGCATGGATAAAAGGGACTCCTGTATAAAGCTGACAAACCTAAGAAAAGAAGGATCAGAAATGTTAAAAGATGTATCCAACATCACACAGCCGATGGTCAAAGGATCTGGGACTTAAAACCTACTCTGTTTAGTTCCAGGTCTCCTTTTGTCTTTGAAGAGCCATGTTGACCCTGCAGATGCTTATAGGAACTACGAGCATTGCACTGTGCTCCAGACCAAGGATTACCTAAACACAGTCATATTAAGAAATAAGATATGAATATATATCTGGAGGTAAGTAATATCATATGGCATAAGTATTTAGTTGCTCAGTGAGTGAAGAATGAGGGTAGGTAGGAATAGCAGGAAAGGTTTTAGGAAAGACTGGAGAGTTAGGGATAGAAACAAAGAAGGGGAGAATATTTTAGGTAGAAGTGGTGAATCCAAACCACAGAAATAGGAACAATGAGATAATATGGGGGATCGTAAGGTAGTTCTGGAACCATCAGATTTATATAACACAACCAAAGAAATCAGTGGAAGAAGAGGGTGCAGGTGCATTGTAAGGAAGTTGCGATGCGGGGGAGAGGTGGTGCCCATGAGAGACATGGATAAAAGAAGAGGCAAGGAGTTTCCCCCAAGAGGTTATTTCAGTGGCCTTAATATCACTCCACAAGAACCGGGGCTCCAGGGGCTAATAAAAAGAAGGACAAATGGGAGAGACACTGTGAAAGAAAATTGGGACAAAATCAGGACACATCAGAGGTTGGAGAACAAAGGAAAGGCACATTGCAGACACTCCACGTTGATGTATGTGGAATGAGGATTACCGTAAAGACATCAGAAAAATAATAGTAACATTATAAAGCAGATGAGACCATCTAATACTTTGTAGAGCAGTTTTCTAGTAACACATTTCTTTTATACACCTCTCTTGGAATGTTTCTGAAAGATTAGCAAATTAGATGTTACTTTCATCCTTCTAAAATGAGCACTCAGGAGCCCAAAGAATTGAAGTGACTTGCTCTAGGCTATTTGATTTTTTTATTTGAATTCTCTTAGAGAGTTCAAGTAATAAATGCAGTGAAGCATAAATATATGGTAACAGTGAAATGCCAACATCCAAGACTGAACCTAGAACAAGAGGCAGTGGGCATCTTCTGCCCAGAGGAGCTGATGCCTGTACAGGATCACACATCTTGTCTTGAGAATTGACATTCTGGTCCTTTGCATCATGTCTACCTCCCCGGGACCTGTCTCTCTGCTTCAGCCACTGGGCCCTTTAGCCCCCTCTCAATGCAGCAAACAGCCTGCTGAAATACATCAGTTCACATCAGTCCTCTCTGCTCCAAATCACAACCACATGCCCTCTGAGAAGAGGCCAAAGCCCAAGATCAGTATGTGATCTGCCCTGTGACCTCTCTGACCTCATCTCCTTAGCTCCCTACTGTGCTCACTCAACCCCAAGGAACTGGCCCCCTTGCTTTGACTCAAACCCACCAGGCTTGTCCCCACCACATGGCTTCACTCCAGCTGTTCTCTCTGCCCAGACCAGTGCCCCTGATGACCACACAACTCACCACCTCCCACCTTGAGCTGTCACCTTATCAGTCCTCCCTTGGCTGTGCTCTTTACAATAACAGCATCCCTGCTATCCTCACCGGCTTTCTTTTCCTCCACACAACTTATCCCCATCTTACCTAATATACAATATACTTATTTGTTGTCTGACATGCAATTCTAGAATATTCCTTCAATGAAAGCAGACTTTGGTCTTTTTTGCTCACGGCTATATCCAGAGGGCCTAGAAGAGTTTCCTACATATAGTAGAAACTTAAAAAAATATTTATTGAATGATGGAATGGATGGATTCAACAGCATTGTGAAGTTTGTTTGCTTGTTTTAATATCTGACCCATATAACCCTTGGGTGGCTAGAGGACCTATTTCTTTCTCACTGTATCATGACCTGACACTTAATTACATCCCAGGGGCTATTCACTGTGACCACTAAACTTACCCCACGTCCGCCTCCTCTTTAACCTTCTCCACATGTCATCTGTGGTGAAGCAGAACCGGAAGAAGGGGGACTTGCAGGTTCTTCATACTAAGACTCAGTCACCTCCTGGCCATGTTGATTGAGCATTTACTCTCCTCAAATCTGGGACTGTGTCAGGAAAATGAGGATGACACCAGCTTCCTCAAAAGCTTGAGAACTAAATAATTTGATGCTTGGAGGTGATGTGAGAAATTACATTTAAAATCAGTGTAACCAATGAGTTTGCACTTAAACAAACACACAAGATGTCTTTTAAACCAAAAATTCTTAAAGATGTAACTGCTATCCACATAGCAGAAATCAGCTTGGATTTTGATCCAGTCTGGAAGTTGATACTCTGCATTCCTGTGTGAAATGAAATTCTGTGAGAGCAGATCTTGCCCAGACTCTTCTAAATTGGGTCTTCATGTGATATGAAAAGCTAAAACTTTCTAGGATGGCACTGCCAGATGCAAACATAAGCACAAAAGGTCTATTAAGTAAGAAATGAAGATCCGATCATCATTTACTCTCCTGAATTATCAAATTGGGCATGTTTTTTGGAAGAATGGCTATTTGGACCTTCTTCAGCAATCTTCCTTTATCAAACACTCACCAGAGGATGCAGAGGATGAAGTGCTCGGTTGGAGAATCCTGGAATCTGCAAAAGATAAAGGAAAAATTCAGGTGCTTCCCCCACCAGATAACAATGGAAAACTCCTCTGAACTGATAATGACTGGAATCGAATCGCTTCTTGTGTTGTGATTGCATTCTTATGTATTTTATGCATGTGTTTCCTCTAACAGACTATGAGTTTCTTAAGAATAGGACTTGTATTTTCCATCCTCATGAATTTTGTCACTAATTGTGATTGACAATTACAGGTGCTCAATAAATGTTTGAAGAAGAGGAGAGTAGGAAGGAAAGGAAGAAGGGAGGGCCAGAAGAAAGGAAGAAGGAAGGGAAGGTAGGATTTAGGGAGGGAGACAAGTTAAGCAAGATTCTACTTTAAAGTTTTAATTTAGCCATCTTGGAAAGAAATGTTTCATAAGATCCTTTTCATAGTTGGTACCTTATACATGCATTTTGGAAAATCTGCAACAGACAAAATGAAAAATATTCTCTGCCATTTCCTCCTCTGCTGAGATTGAAATGATGTCGCTAACAGTTAGAAGGCATATTTTAAATGAGGAGACTTCCTTGGTATTCCATGAGATTCCCTTCCCTCATTTGAACAAACATCAATAACACTGAAGCGTCTGTCCCTGTAGTGTCTTCACAATTTAGCACTTGTAAAAATGAGACTTTCCAGCTCATTAATTTGCTTACACAAATACAGCCCAGAACCAGTTAATCGCAAAAAGTGACTACTCTATTTTCATCTTGTGAGGACTGTTTCATGCCTGGACTTCAGCATAAACAAGATAAAGAGTCCTCATTCCCCCATGGGGTGCTCAAGAGAATCTTCACCCAAAAAATCTACAACAGTGTGGCCGGTCCTGGTCGTTTCTTTTCCTGGAAATGGCAGAGGACATCATTATTCAATCAGAAGGCAAGGCCATGTAGCCAGGTGACCTTGGTTACCAATCAACACAGGGGTACAGCCAAATCCTTTAGGTGACATTCTTGAGAGCCATAATCAGATTGGGGTCCCTATTGTACATCCATAAGACTTTTCCAAAGGCATTTTATAAAATTCTCTTTTTAAGTATGTATGTTGAATAGCTACGGTGGAAGAAAAATCTGCCATTGTTGAAATATGTTGAACATCCCTGTCCCTTAAAACACAGAGATGCAAAGAGCAGAGAATTCATTGATAATATAATAATTGCAAGCTTGCTCTTGTAATTCGCACATGCAACATTGCCTCTCAATTCCATGTGGCATGAAGTCCAGAGTCAATCTTTACTGGCATGATATTCATAATCCTAAGAATTTCACCCCCAAGCCAGTCTGCCCCATCACCCTCCACCTTCTCCAGCTCATGAGAGAACCACATCAGGCTGTGTGCTGCCCTTAACACTCATCTTCCACTTATAAAACTCCAGTATTAACTTGGGGTGACCCTATGCATCATAATGGCCATCCCCCATCTTTGCCTTTCAAAGCTAGGTCAAGGTTTTCCATAGTCCTGGCATAATAAATTAAATTAACTTCTACATCTCCTGTTCTCCCATAGCACTCCACAAGTTTTAGCGCATGCTTGTTTCCCTAGATAGTCATTCCTTAATTAGAACTTGTTCTTAAAACTGACAAACAACAAACTGACTCTGAATAAACTCCTACTCACCTGGTTGTGGCTAAACCTACTGTAAAAGGGGACGCTACCTGACCTCATCATAGTCCGATTACTGATGACTCAGAACGAGTTCTGCCAACTTCCAAAATGCTGATCTCCTAAAGGTATTCAATGTATACATTGATGGAAATGTTTTTAACATTAAAAATCTTAACTTCTGAAAATTACTGGGCCAAATACCTTACAGTCATTTTTCATGTACAGACAATACATGTAGGCTCAGCCAGCTTTCAATAAATAGATGAAAATAAATAATCCTAAAAGTAATTCTCCAAGACAGGAGAGACACCCTCTTTTCCTCCAGCCTCTGTGACTTGTGCATGCCTCCATTCTGATCACTATTTTTATGGGTCTATCCCCCCTTGACAGAGCAAGCTCCAGGAGGGCAAAGGGGACTTTTTATTCATCTTTGTATCTCCAGTGCTGGAGGACATAGTGGGTGCTCAGCAAATGCTTATAAATACATGAGTGAAACTGGAAACTGTACCTAACAGGAGAAGTATAATTGGTTTGCCATGATGGAGCAGGAAACTGTCTGGGCTAAAGCTGGGTGATCCCTGGAATGGTTGGAGTTATATTTATTGAGCTCTTTCTATTTTCCAGGAACTGAACATGGATTATCTTACTAACTCCTCATGACACAACTGAATAAATAAAATTAGACAAGATAAAGGACTTGTCCAAGATCATATAATCAGGAAGGGGCTGAGCCAGAATTCAAACCCAGAAGCTCTGTGAATCACAAACACAAACACTTCAATGCGACGTCTTACTGCCCACTTACTGCCAGCTTCTTTGTGGTCTTAGATAAACCATTACTTTAAATGAGGCTCATTTTCCACACTGGTAACATAAAAGGTTTTGGACCAGCTGTTCTCTAATGTCTCATTCAGTTCTGATATTCTATAATCCTATCAATCAAAATTAAGGAACATTTGCTTTTGAGCCAGCCTCTGTGACAGGGCATAAAACAGTTACCCTTTTATGGATTCTTCTCATACCAACCAAATAGCCTGCTTTGCAATGTAAAGCTTGAAACATCTTTCTGAAATCCTTTAGAGAAGGAGGCAATGATTTTTCTTGCTTCCCTCTAAAAAGGATTGCATGACAGAAAGAAAAGCATCTCAATAGTATAGCATGGCATTTCCAAGCCACTCCCCTCCTCCTATAAAGGTAGACACTTTCCATAGAAAGAATCCCTGCCTTGTATCTAACAATCTTCGAGAAGTTCTCCCTTGATTTACAGTTGTCTAGACACACTCATGAGAGTGGATGAAAATAAAACCATCTCCACCAACAGCCTTGACAAGTGAATAACTGATGAGTAATTCAAGTGAAGTAGCAATTGAGCATCTACTATATGCAAAACATTGCACTGAGTGGTAAGATGTGGACAAAAAGTGAAAATAAATGAGTATGAGCGGAACAGGTGGAAAGAACTGGAAAATAGGACCCAGGCCCAATGAGCAGCCTGCTCCAGGAAAATTCTTTGTCCTCTTGGGCCTGTGACCCTCCTCCCCTACCCAGGAACACTGGGGAAGCCTGGGGGAAGGGCATCAGAAGAGAGATCCTACCACATCCCTCCCCAGTGGTAAGATACCTGTTGGCCTGGTTTGGGGATATCACTTCCACCTGCTTAGGCAGAACCAGCAAGAACAAAGGGAGCCCGGGCATTACCTAGTGACCTAAGAGGATCAAAATAATGCTGCACAGATTCTGAAAAGTGAACTGCCATTGGGACCATAGAATAAGAGTAGACCACATCTCATAAGCTATTTTCATAGGGTGACTACCCTTGAAAATACAAAATTTAAATAGGACGCAGAGTCTCCAAACATAATATATAGAATACAGTACAATTATACCAAGAATCAAGAAAATCACAATTCGATTGAGAAAAAGCAATCAAGGAATATCAGCACCTTGAGATGTATCAGATGTGAGAATTCTCTCACAAAGATTTTAAAGCAGTACTGTGAACTGAATTGTAACTAGCCTAAATTCATACACTGAAGCCCTAACCCACTAAGTTACTATATTTGAAGTTAGAGCCTTTACAGAAGTAATTAAAGTTACATGAGGTCATAAGGGTAGGACTCTGATCCAGTAATATCAGCATCCTTATAAGAAAAGATACCAAAGTCCACTATCTTGGCCACGTCTCAAGAAGACAGCCATCTGCAAGCCAGGAGGAGGGCTCTCACCAGAAACCAAATCAGTTTGACCTCCAGACTATTTTTTGTTTGTTTGTTTGTTTGTTTGCTTGCTTGCTTTCTCCACCCCTCCCCTACCCCCCACCAGTCTAATTCCTCTCTGCTGTTCAGATTTGGTGACTCAGTTGTTCAGTCCTCAGGTTTACCAAGGCCATCTTGCTCCATTATCTCCTTTTCACTATTAACCTATTCAACTTCCCAGTTGATTAGTTTGCCTTGATCTTGGACTTCCCAGCCTTCAAAGTGTGAGAAAATTCATTCCTGTCATTTAAGCCACCAGTCTGTGGCATTTTGTTCTGGTAGCCTGAGCTGACTAAGACAAACATCATAAAAATGCTTCAGAAATCTATTACAAATTCTCTGGAAACGAATGAAAAATTGTGAAATCTCAGCCAAGACAAAGAATTTATCAAAACAATCAGATGAAAATTATAAACTAGAAATACAAAAATGAAAATTTTAAAAAGTTGAATAGGTTAATAGTGAAAAGGAGATAATGGAGCAAGATGGCCTTGGTAAACCTGAGGACTGAACAACTGATTCACCAAATCTGAACAGCAGAGAGGAATGAGACTGGTGGGGGGCGGGGGGTGGGGTGGAGAAAGCAAGCAAGCAAACAAACAAACAAAAAATAGTCTGGAGGTCAAGTAGAGTGATTAAAAAAAAAAAAGACCCAAGCTTTGTATCATCAGAGTCCCACAAGAACTGGAGAAAGGCAGTAGAGTGGAAATAGTATTAGAAGACACAATGGTTGACAATTTCCCAGATTTGATAAAGACGCACTCTTACACGTTCAAGAAGCTGAACAGACAACAAAGAGGATCCAATCGAGGAAATCCATGCCAAGACACATCAAATTACACTTTTGAAAACTAATAACAAAATAAAGGTCTTGAAAGCAGATAAATGACACATTACAGATAAGGGCCACCAATTCAAATGACAGTGGGTTTCTCATCTGAAACCATGGAGGGCTCGGAGGAAGTGGCACAATATTTTTCAAATGTTGAGAGAAAACCGTCAACCATTCATTCTATCTGGAGAAATTATCCCTCAAGAATGAAGGGGAAATATCCACATTCTCAGATGGAGGAAAACGGAAAAAAAAAAATGTCACCAGCATACCCACTTAGAGATTAGCTAAAAGAAATTTCTTCAAACAGAAAGGAAATGATAAAAGAAAGAACTACAGTAAATTAAGGAGGAAGAGTGACAACAGATCATAAATGTGTAAATGTAATAGAATATCCTTTTCCTCATGAGCTTTATAAATCTTATCTGATGATTACAACAAAAACAGTAATACCATCTGACACCTAAGATAATGATATTTAAGGTGTAGAAGGCAAAGAGACCTAAATGCGAGTTTACCAAACTTCACTCAAAGTGGTGAAATGCACACCAATAGACTGTTAGGAGTCACATACATTATAATACCAAGAGCAACCACTACCAAAATTATACAGAAATATATACTCGAATATATGATAAATAAATCAGAAATGGAGCCTAAAAAGTTTTCAAGGATCCCACCAGAAGGCAAGAAACAAGAAAATAAGAATCATAATCAGAAGAAACAAAGATAAAGAAAACAATAAAGTGGTACACTTAACAGCTCTCATATTGATAATGCTCTTAAATATCTGAGTCCACCAATCAAAAGGCATAGATTGGCAGAGTGCATAAAAAATGCACAACTCAGCTATATGTTGCTTAAAAGAAACTTACTCCAAATTCAATGACATGGGTAGACCAAAAGTAAAAGGATAGACAACAGTATGCCAAAGGCAAAGATTATATTTTTAACAAAAAGCAGGAGTGGCTATATTAATATCTCCTGACGTAAATGTCAGAGCAAAGAAAATTACTAAATGCAAAGAGGGACATTACATGATGATAAAAGCATAAATATACCAGGAAAACATAATGATTCTAAATGTGTACATACCAAATAACAGGGACTCAAAATAAGTGAAAGGAAAACTAATAGAGCTTAAAGGAGAAATAAGCAAACTCATAATCATACTGGGGACTTCAACACCTTCCTCTCAGCAAATTTGAGAACTATGAACAGAAAATCAGCAAGATTTAGAAGACCTGAACAACATAATCAACTAACAGGACATCTAGTTAACATACATATATGGATAACAGCAGATTACACTTTTTTCCCCAAGCACCTATGGAATATTCACCAAGACAGATCATATCCTGTGCTACAAAACAAACTTGAACAAATTTAAAAGAATTTGAGTCATACAAATATATATCCTGACCATATAGAAATTAATACTAGAAAACCAGCAGGAACATTTCTAAACATGTGAGAATAAGCAATATACTTCTGAATAATGCATATGTTGAAAGAAATGTACAATATGAATATAATTAATAAAAACAAAAATGCAAGTTATCAAAATATGTAGAAAGTGGCTAATGGAGTGCTGAGAGGGAAATTTATAGCACTGAATGTTTCCATTAGAGATGAGAAAAATCGCAAGTTGATAACCAAATTTCCTTCTTAAGAAACTAGATAAAGAAGAACAAACTAAATTCAAATCAAGAAGGAAAAATAATAAACATGAAATTAGATAGCCATAAAATTAGGGGGGAAAAGCATACAAATTTGATGAAACAAACAGCTCAATCCTTGGAAAAAAAGTAACAAAATGTGTATGCTTCCAGTAATGGTGTACGTATATGTCCAAACTTACCAAATTTTATACTTAAAATGTGCAGTTTTTGTGTATATTACTTGTATCTCAATAAAACTATTAAATAATAAATTACATATGTGGCTCACATTATTAAAAAGAGGAAACAATATCAAAAATGAAACAGAGATTATAACTACACTTTTTACAGCCATTAAAATCAGAATAGTATGAACAAATTTATGCTCACAAATTTGCTAACTTAAAAGAAATAAACCAATTCCTCCAAAACCACGAACTACCAAAACTCAACTAAGATGAAATACAGAATCAGTATAGCACTATAACAATAAGATAAATTGAATCTGTAATTTAAGATATCAACAAAGAAACTTCCATACCCAGATAGCTTCACTGGAGAATTCTACTAAACATCTAAAGAATAATAACCAACAATTTTATACAATCTCTTTCTGAAAATAAAAGAGAAACATTTCCCCACTCCTTTTATGAGGTCAGAATTATTTTGATACCAAAACCATATGAAGATAGTACTACAAACAAACAAAACTGCAGACCACTATCTCTCATGAAAAACACCAGCAAAATCTAACAATGCATAAAAAGCAAATCTAACAATGTATAAAAAAGAGTTATACACCATAATAAGTGGTCTTTATTATACCACAATAAGTTACAAAAGAAAAACCATATGAACGGACCCATATAAATACGCTGATTTTTTACAAAGTTGCAAAACCAACTCAGTGAAGGAACTCTCTCATCTTACACAAAAAGTAACTCAAAATAAATTGTAAACTTAAATCTAAAATGAAAAACTATATAACTCAAAAAAAATAAAAGACAAATCTTTGGGATCTAAGATTAGCCAAAGAGTTCTTAGTCTTGACCAAGCACAATACATAAGAGAAGAACTGATAAATTGGACTTCAACAAATTTTTAAACTTTTACTCTGTGAATAGTCATTTGAAGACAATGAAAAGACAAATATCTGAAATATATGAGAAAAAAGATTTGTTTATCAGATATCCAACAAAAGAAATTCTAAATACATAAAGAACTCTTGAAACTCAACAAAATAAAAGAAAAGAGCAATTCGATTAGAAAATGGGCAACAGATATGAACAGACATTTCACCAGAGGATATACAGATGGTAAATAAGCACATGAAAATATATGCAACATCATTAGCCATCAGGGAAATTCACATTAAAACCACAATGAAATATTACTATACACCTGTCAGAATGGCTAGAAAAAAATTGGTAGCACCAATGTTGGTTAAAATATGGATGAAGTAGATAACTACATGACTAATTGAGTACAAAATGCCACAACCGCTCTGGCAAATGATTTGGCAGTCTCTTAAAAAAGTAAACATGCAATAACATACAGGCCGGCAATTGTATCCTTGAGTATTTATCTCAGAGAAATGAAAACATGTTTGTGTAAAAACCTGTGCACAAATATTCATAGCAACTTTTATTTCTAATAGCCAAAAATTAGAATCAGCCCAAATGTCTTTCAACAGTTGTTAAAGAAAATCGATAAACTTCTAGCCAAATCAGGAAAAAAAAAGAGATGTAAATTATCAGTATCAGGAATTAAAGGGATGGTACAGATACTCCAGGTCTGAAAATAATAGTAGAGAAATATTATGAATAACTTTATGCCAATAAATTTGCCCACTTAGATAAGTGGGCAGTAGTTGAAAATACACAAATGACCAAATTGCACTCAAGAACAAGGAGATAAATCAAGTAGCTTTATGTCTAGTATTTTTCTTAACTTGTAACTAAAAACCGTCTCACAAAGAAAACTCCGGGTCCCAGGTAGAGTCACTGAAAATGACAACAAATGTTTAGGGTGTCATTTGGAAATGGAAAAGGAAAAGACACACCACAACTCTTTCCCTGAGGTTAGTATTATCCTGATAGCAAAAATAGTTTTATTATAAAAAAAGAAAAATTATAGACCTATAGCACTACTATACATAGATGCAATATTTTAAACAAAATTTCACAAATTAAATATGACAACATATTTATTTATATGTATTTTTAATGTATCATAAATAAGTGGAATTTGTCCTATGGATGTGAGGTTGATTTAACAAACATCAACCAGTATAATTCACTATATTAACAGACTTGAACATACAACTCTATTATCATCTCAACAGATTCAGAAAAAGTATTTGAAAAAATCCAACATCTATTCCCATAAAAACTATCAAAAAACTAACAATTAAAGGGAATTTCCACAACTTAACTACATCACACTTAATGGTGAAAGACTGGATGCTTTCCACCTAATATAAGAAGCAAAGTAAGAATGTCCATATTCACCACTTCTATTCAATATTGTACTGGACATTCTAGCCAGTAAACTAAGATTTTAAAAAATGACATTTAAACTGGAAAGGAATGAGGAAATATTTATTCACAGATGACAAAAGTATGGGAATGACAAAAAAGTTAGCAGAAATAATAAGTGAGGTTAGCAAGGTTGCAGAACATAAGGTGAGTATGCAAAAATCAATTGTATGTCTATATATTAGGAACAAAATTGGAAATGAAAATTATAAAAAGTTCATTTATAAATGGTATAAAAATATAAACACTATCAGATAAATCCGACAAAAGACATACAAGACCTGCACACTGAAAATTGCAAACATTTTTAAGAGAAATTAGAGACTTAAACAAATAGATACGCAGTGTTCATGAATGGGAAAACTAATTACTGTTAAGATGTTAATTTTTCAAAATGGGTCTATAAATTAATGCTTATTCATTTTTGAGAGAGAGAGAGAGAGAGAGAGAGAGAGAGAGAGAGAGAGAGAGAGAGAGAGAGAGAGAGCGCACACAAGGTAAAGGAGGGGCAGAGAGAGAGGGAGACACAGAATCCAAAGCAGCTCCAGGCCCTGAGCTGTCAGCAAATAGCCTGACACGGGGCTTGAATCCACAGACCATGAGATCATGACCTGAGCTGATGTCAGACACTCACCTGACTGAGCCACCCAGGTGCCCCACAAATTGATCTATAAATTAAAGGCAAACTCAACCATAATCCCACTAGGCACTGATTTTTAAATTCATATATAAGTGCTAAGGATTATAACAGCCAAAGTAACTTTGAAAAGGGGGAAAAAATGTAACACTAATGCTATCTGACTTCAAGAATTATTACAATGTTTCAATAATCAAGATAGCAATATAGTGGCATCCAGATAAATAGATCAATGGAACAGAAGAGGGTCCCAAAATAAACCCACAATATATTGTCAGTTGCTCTTCAACAGATTTTGAATTTGTGGTAGCAGTTTGCAATATCAATTCGGTGGACAAATTTCAGAAATGGTGCTGGAATAAATTAGACATCCACGTGCAAAAAACCCACAAATTTCAAAAGCACATACTGTAAAGTTCTCAGAGAGAAGACAACTAGCTTTTGCTTTTCTTGTTTTCTATTGTTTGTTATTTTATTGATTTCTGTTCCTATATTTATTACTTCTTTTCTTCTGTTTATTCCATTTTGTTTACTTTCTTTTTTCCCCTAGTTTCTTATGGGGAAAACTAAATTCATTTGTTTGAAACACTTCTTTGCTAAAATAGGCATTTATTGCTTTACACTTACCTCTAAGTTCACTTACTAGCTAACTCTGAACACTATAGATGACACATTTTAATAAGTTGTGTTTTCAGTTTTAATCAGTTCAACTTTCTATTTTCCCTTTTTATTTTTTGACCCATGAGCTATTTAGAATTTTGTTATTTAATTTCCAATTACTTAGGACTTTTCCAGTTATCTATTACTGATTTCTAATTCAGTTATAGTATTGCAGTCAAAGAACAAAATTTCTTGTAAAATTTATTATGCTTACTTTATGGCATAATAGCTGGTCTTAGTGAAAGTTTCACTTTTACTTGAAGAGAATGTGTACTCTACTGTGGTTAGTACTCTGCTCTAAAAGGTCAGTTAGGTCAAGGTGGTTGATAATGCTGTTTGATTAAGTATTCTATATCCTTACCAATCTTCTGTCTACTGGTTTCAATTATTTGTGAAGGATATTGAAATCTCTCATTACAGTTGTGCTTTTGTTTGCTTCCCTTATTGTTCAATTAATTTTTGCTTTATATTTTTTAATTGATACACATTTTGTTAAGAAATGACACTCTATCTCTAGTAATATTGCTAAGTCTGTGTACTTTGATAATAATAGAGTCACTCCAGTCATCTTTTATTTTAATATTAGTATGGAATAGCTTGTGCCATTCTTTTACATTTAACCTATTTTTGTCTTTATATTTAATGTATCTTTTAGATAGAGTTCATCCTTTTTTTTAATCCAATCTGACAATATCTGCCTTTTACTAGAATGCTTAGACCATTTATATTTATGTGCTAATTGATATGGTTGGAAATACATCTTCCGCCTTGGTATCCGCCTTCAATTAATCTCATTTGTTCCTTTTTTTTTCTGCCTCCTTTTGTATTGGGGCTTTTGGTTTTGTTTGTTTGTTTTTAATGATTCCATATTCTTTTGTTGGCTTATTGGAAAAACTCTTTGTTGTGGTATCTAGTGTTTAAGGTATATATTATACATCTTCAGTTTATCACAGCCAACCTCCAAATAAAGAGATTGGATTACATTTATAAACCTTACAATTTTATACTTTCATTTCTCCTGTTTCATACATTTTATTTCCACACATTTTATAAACTCCATACTATACTATTTTGTTGTGCTTTAAACAGCTGAGTCTAAGAGATTTAAATTATAAGATAAAGGGATTTATATCTACCCACTTAGCATTTTTAGGGCTCCTCAATCTTGTGTACAGATCAAGATTTTCATTTGGATATCATTTTTATTGTGACTAAAGTACTTCTCTTAATGTTTCTTGTAGTGCAGTTTTGCAGGGGCAAATTACTTTAGCTTTTGTATGGTTATAAAAAGTATTTTCCTTTTGTTTTGAAAGATATTTTCACTGGGTATAGACATCTATGCTGATAATTACTTCTCTTTCATGCATTGTTTCTGATGATAAATATACTGTCATTCTTATATTTATTCTATTGCATGTAATGAGCTGTCTTTAAATTTTTCTTGTTGGTGTTGGTTTCAGCTGGTTTTGACTATAACTTTCCTTCCTGTTTTTGGGGGGGGGGGAAAGGCTTAGATTATTTTTCTGATTATTTTTCTCTCACCCCCTTTCCTGTCCTTCAGGAACTCTAATAACATAGATATTAAGTTGCTTGAAGTTGTTCCACAGTTCTGCTCATTTTTAAGTATGTGTCTGTTTCACTTTTAATTGTTTATATTATTTACCACATTAAGCTCACCAATCTTTTCTTTTGCAATGTTTAATCACACTTTTCCAGCTGAGATCAAACAAGGTGACTCTGCCTTTTTGTTTCAGTTCTCCTACTGTAAACAAATACCCTTTTCATGGTTTAATTAGTGCCACATTTCTCACATTTTTGTGCTTTTTATTGGTGATTTTGCTGCTTAAAATGCCCGCAAGCATAGTGCTGAAGTGTAGTCTAGTGTCCCTAAGGTCAAGAAGGCTATGGAGTGCCTTATGTAGAAAACATGTGTGCTGCAAAGTTTTTCCAGGCATGAATTATATAGTGCTATTGGCCATGAGTTTCACATTAATAACTCAACACCAATAAATCAGGCTTCAAAATTAATATATACACACATATAAGATATATCTTATAATATATATAAGATAGCGTTACATAGAAACACACATAAAACAAGGTTAAATATCAATCAGTTGACAAAAATATTGTGACCAAAGACTCACAGGAACTTAACCCAGTATTTCTCCTAAGAGCAATGGTTCAGTATTTGCTAATTCAACACTCATGGTGACTTTACAGAATACTACGATGAATAATGAGAACCACTATATATTAGCTCTGACATGAAGCAGATCAATATCCAGGCTCTAACAGAGGTTTCTCATGCTGTGTTCAGTCTGGTAAAAGGAAGGAATAATTCCGGTTAGGTGGATGTAATTGTGTTAGTGGTAAGGAATTGCACCAAAGTTAAGAGTAACTAGAAGGAAAAACTGGTTTGAAGGGTATTCAGAATTATGAATTTACTGCATCATTGTTTCCCTATACAGAATGATCTTGTCAATTAGAGAAGAACAGTAATTATCTTAAACTTTCTTCATGGGTTCTTTGGCCTGAAACATAAATCCCTTCACAGTTCAACATGATTCATCCACTTAATAAATATTCACTCACACTATGATGTGCCAGGCCTTATGCTCAGACTTGAGGTTAGAAACTAAGAAGACTGAGCCTTTGTCCTGCACAGGATCAGAATAAGATGGGAGGAAACAGGTGAGCAATATCGGTACTGTGTGCTACATGGTAGAGTAGGTGCATCTGAGGATGTCATAGAAGCACATGGAAGACCCCCTTAGTCAGCTTGGGAGGTGGAGTCCTTGGGGAAGGTTGAAGGAAATGAAATGTAGGCTGATTCTTGGAGATTTGCATTTTTGAACAGTCTTACTAGTTGCTGAAGATGAATTCAATGAGGAGCTATACTTGAGGCCAAAAGGTGAGTAAGGAAGTCTCAGCAATAATCAAAAGGTGAGAGAAGAGCAGCCCTGACTAGGCCAGCGCTGCTTCCAAAATTTCCAACCATTTGCTAGTGCTCCAGCTACTTCAGCCACTTGCTACGCCCATACAAATAACTTCTTTCAAGCATTTGCACTTTAATGTACCATTTTCCCCCTGCTTCAATTTTATCTCCTGCCTTTGTCTGGTTGGAAAGCTCCCATTAAGATTCTTAAGTACATCTCTACTTTCAAGCCTTTTTCCATAGCCTCAAGCAGAGCCCATTTCTCCTTAATCTCCATGTTCATAGCTTGCCTCCTCTGCATAGACACCCTTCAAAACTGATAAATTCTTGTTAATCACACAGAGGTCTTTTTTTTTTAATATTTATTTATTTTTGAGAGAGAGAGAGAGAGAGACAGAGAGAGACAGAGCATGAGCAGGGGAGGAATAGAGAGAGGGGGAGACACAGAATCTGAAGACAGGCTCCAGGCTCTGAGCTGTCAGCACAGAGCCTGATGCGGGGCTTGAACCCACGAACTGTGAGATCATGACCCGGGCTGAAGCTGGATGCTTAACCAACTGAGCCACCCTGGCACCCCAATCACACAGAGGTCTTAACATCTCAACTAGACTGAGATTTGCTTTAGAGCAAGGATTATGCCCTGTACATCCTCCACCTGGACAAAGGTGTTGCTATATGCTATAGACCAGTGGCTCTCCAACTAGAATGTACCAGAGTCTTTTGGAGAGATTGTTAAAACACAGGCAGATAGATGTTCTCCAGAGTTTCTCATTCAATAGGTCTGAGATGGGGCCTAAGAATTTCAGCTGTAACAAATACCCAGGTTATGCTGATGCTGGCCCAGGAACCACACTTTGAGAACCACTGCTCCAGAGTCATAGACTATAGATGTCCTAGGTCATGAAGGTTATTATCTCCACCATCCCCTATGTCATGAACTTCTACTATGTGCACGCATTTCTGTGTATGGGATTTTTGTGCATAGAAATGTTGAGCAGAAATGCATATGCTTTCCCTTCTTTCCTAAAAATGCTTCAACATATCTATTCTTAAGAACAAAGATTCTTAGTCATAAATTGCCATTTTGGTCACTTTACGTTATTATAATTTAAAAGGACTATTCCATAACCACACACACCTACCTATGCTTTAGCCATACAAACCACTCTAAATTTTCCACCCATTAGTATGGGCCCTAGAATATTTTCCTCCATTGCAAATGAAACTAATCACAGACAAAAAACTATTTTTTCACCCAAAATAATCTTGAAATGTATCGCTCATCTTTAAAGGCTGAACTATTGTCCTTATTACTAAAATGTTCCAAGACTTATAATCTAAGTAGAATAAAAAGAGATCAAAAAGAAGGAGTGGACTTCTCTAGGCCTTCTAGAGACTTATTCTTTGGCCTCCAAAATGACCAAGAATTATCTCAAATTTTTTTTGGTTCACATGAGCCAGTATAGATCATTCCAGGGCACTGCCAAAGGAGTTTTTCTTTATAAAATCTATCCCATTTCATTTTCAGTTAGTTGTCAGACCTCCCTGGGGGTACATGTCCTCAGTTCATTTATTCTGTGAAATTCTGCATCACATTTTCTTGTTTTCTCTGTAGTCTCCTGATATCTTCACAGTTTCTCTATAAAAAAACAATAACAAAACCCCACACTAATGTAGGAATGATTTACATGATCTTTTTCTTTACTTGGATCCAATGTGTGTCCCTGAGGTCTATCTGTGTAAATAGTTGTGGGTTTTTTGACATGCTTACTACTTCCAAGGGCTCAAATATAATTTTTTAAAAAATATCTCAATCATGGCATACTCTCTTTTATTTCTGCATTTTTAAAATTTTTTTAATATTTATTTATTTTCGAGAGACAGAGCGTGAACAGGGGAGGGGCAGAGAGAGAGGGAGACACAGAATCCAAAGCAGGCTCCAGGCTCTGAGCTGTCAGCACAGAGCCCGACGCGGGGCTCAAACCCACCAACCATGAGATCATGACCTGAGCCGAAGTCGGATGCTCAACCGACTGAGCCACCCAGGTGCCCCTATTTCTACATTTTTTACTGAACTTTAAAATGGTTACAAAGTTAGCAATTATCTCAAGGTAATTTCTATTTACTATGGAGTCTAATTTCCTTGGGGTTTTTCTTGTGGAGTTACTTCCATAAATGCTCAAATTCTTTTCTCCAGGTACTTCTAACACAAAGTAATTTTCCACAGCCCTTTACATTATCTTGATAACTTTTCAGATCACACACAAGCAAGAGAGGCTGTGTGTGTGTGTGTGTGTGTGTGTGTGTGTGTCTGACAGAAAGGGAGAGAGGGAGGATGAAACCACAGGCTCCCGTATCTGCTTCTCTCCTCTTTTTGATATGTTAGCCCTCAGGGGAAGATTTCCCCGGGGGCCCAAAGCTATTATGTTTAGCATCCCTATGGGACTTCATTTCAGAAAGAACATGAACACCTATAGATTTTTTTTACATGATTACGGTTTAACACTTAACTATTTTGATAAACTAAGAAACTTAAAAATGTCACAGGAAGGCAAAACGATGTATCTGAGCCAAGAGCTCAGAACCAAATGGACCTGGGATTAAATGGCAGCCCTGGCATTCACTAGCTCTGGGACACTGGGTAAGCTACATCTCTTTGAGCCTCAGTTTTCTTAGAAATTAAATGGAGGTAACTAAGTGAGGACAATTAAATAAGATAATACATAGAAGCATTGGGAACAGGGCACCTGTGTGGCTCAGTTGGTTAAGTGTCCAACATCGGCTCAGGTCATAATCTCGCAGTTCAGGAGTTTGAGCTCCATGTCTGGCTCTGTGCTGACAGCTCAGACCCTGGAAGCTGTTCTGGACTTTATGTCTCCCTCTCTCTCTGCCCCTCCCCCACTCACATTCTATCTCTCTCTTCCTCAAAAATAAATAAACATTAAAATTTTTTAAAAAAGAAAGCACTGGGAACAAATTAACTTCCAAAAGACAAGTGCACACCATGCCTCTTTCAATCATGTGTGCCCAGAAAACTACATTTCTCAAAACGTTAAATATGTATATATTGTTTTACATTTTTAATGCCTGTTACTCTGCACATCTTCTATCCTTAACTCGTGAATGACATAATTAGATCAAGTATTAGAGCTCTTATACAAATATAAAAAGAATAAATTAATTCTTATTGCGTATCTACTTTGTACTAGACCTTAGACTATTTAATCCTATAAACATTACTTAGGGATACCATAGCATAGGGATTAAGTCCCCCCCTTCCTATTGAAAATGAAGCTAAATTCAGAGAAGTAAAGTAACTCAGCCAAGAACAGAGCTGGTATGTGGCAAAACTAGCCTAAGAACACACACAGTACCTTCACTGTGTATCCACAACAGAATGTAGCCTGGTGAAGATATGGCTTCAGAGATAGCTGGCCTGGGTTCAAATCTATGCTCTGGCCTAGGTTAGTTGCACTATTAGGGGAAATAATGTAATTTACATTTCCTCACTGGCAAAATAGAATTTAAAATAGTATCACATACCCAGGGCTTCTGTGAGGATTAAGTGTGTTAATTTCTCTAAAACTCTGAGCACAGTGGTGTCTGGCACATAGCAAGGGCCTGATAAGTAATATCTATAAGCAATTTTACAAAGTGCAAAAGTAGGTCATGTCTTCTGCAGGTCAGAGCAAATGTGAGTCAGATTTTTAAAAAATAAACAAAAAAAACCCTCTCATTTTTATATGAAGCACTTTTCTTTAGATTTCTAATACCCTCCCCAGAAGGTAAGAGATTAACCAAATGTAGCTCCTGATTTCAGATCAGAACTAAGGGAAGGTCTTCCAAAAACAGCATTCTACCTCCTTTCTTTATCATGAGGGGAGACTTAACTGGGAGACATAAGTGGGCAATCATCATAGGGTTTTTGAACAAGGAGATTAAAGAATTGGGTTCTAGATAGAGTCTTAGACATTGGTCTTCAACTGGAGGTGATTTTGACCACAGAGGATACTTGGCAATTTCTGTAGTCTATACGGTCCTACTGGCATCTAGCAGGTAGAGGCCAGGGACGCTGCCACACATCCTACAATGCAAAGCAGAGCTCCACCAAATGCAACAAAGAATTATGTGGTCCAAAATAGCAAAGCGACAAGGCCAAGAAACCTTGGTACACAAGATGGAGGAAGAGTGACTTCATGGAGGGAGAAAGAAAAGAGGCAGGGAAACCAGTACTGTGGCTATGGCAACCCAGGGGGAAAATGATAAACCTAGAAATACAGGGGACAAAATGCAGGAGGGAGGTAAATAGGAGGGAGATTAACAAAACAGAATTGGTATTACTTGGTGAACAGTTAGCTGGAGCAGGTGTATCAGTTTGCTAGGCTGCCAAAGACTGGGTGGCTTGAAAAACAGAAATTTATTCTCTCACAGTTCTAGAGTCAAGAAGCCCAAGATCAAGGTGAAGGCAAGGTGTTCCCTCAGAAGCCTCTCTCCTTGGCTTGCAGATGGCCACCTTCACACAGTCCTTTCACTATCTGCATGCACACCTGGTGTCTCCCTGAGTGTCTAAATTTCCGCTTATAAGGACGCCATTCTGGTTGGATTAGGGCCCACCCTAACAGCCTTATTTTAACTTAATTATCATTTTAAAAATCCTATCTCCATACACAGTCACATTCAGAGGACTGGGGGTTAGGACTTCAACCCTATTACTGTGGACGGGAAGTGGGGACACAATTCCGTCCACAATAGCAGGTAAAGAAGGAAGAACAGTTAAAAAGGCTTTGGTGACTGGAGGAACCATTATCAAGAAATTCAGTTATTGGTGGATACAGGTGGTTCAGTCGGTTAAGTATCCAACTCTTGATTTCAGCTCAGGTCATAATCTTAAGATCATGTGATCCAGCCCCAGGTCTGAATCCATGCTAGGCATTGGAGCCTGCTTAAGATTCTCTCTCCCTCTGCTCCCCTGCCCACTTGGGCTTGCTTTCCCTCTCTCTCTCTCCCTCAAAAAAATTCAGTTATCTAATAGTAGCAAATCAATTCGAAATCCAGTGGCTAGAAATAACATCAATGTATTATTTCTCATGATTCTGTTTTTTGGTAAATTCTTCTGCTGACACAGCACTGTCTGGGGCAGTGGGTTAGCTGGATGATACAAATGGCCTCATTCACATGCTGGCAGTTAATACTAGCCATTAGTGGGGACCTCAACTGTATCTACAGGGTAGGGGCCCCAACTTTCCCTAAAAGGGCCTCTCCATGTGGTTATTTGGTCTTTCTCACAGAACAGTGACCAGCTTACAAAAAGGATCATTCCAAAAAGACAAGACCCAATGTGCAAGTGCTTAGCAAGCTGCTGCTTGATGCTACAGTGTATCATACTAGTCAATGTCCTATTGGTCACAGCTAATCACATAGACAAGCCCAGAGTCCATGTGAGAAGGGGATCATATAAGGAATGCTGGAAGAGATATTTCACTGGGGACACCAAATTAACAGTCTACCACAAGCCCCCAGGCCATCTTGTCTAATCTCTATGATTTCACCCTGCACATTTCTCAACATGTATTCATTTACATGACCATCTTCCCCAGTAGACTGCCCTCCTCAATGACCAGGACTATGTTGTATTTATCAAATCCCTTATCACAGTAACTGAAATAAAACAGGAGTCCTAATAATATTCAGTGAATCATAGAAAGGGATGGAGAAAAGAAAGACAGGCAAGGTATCTCAAGTTTACTTCTGAGTCTCATAGTTAATTTTATGTGTCAACTTGACAGGATCATGAAGTGCCCAGCTATGTGACTAACCATTATATCTGGGTGTGTCTGTGAAGATGGTTCCAGATGAAATTAGCATTTAAATCAGTGGACTCAGAAAGCAATTCTCTCCAATGTGGATGGGCACCATCCAACTCTTTGAGGTCCTGAATAGAAGAAAAAGGTGTAGGGAGGAAGAATTCAGCCCTGCCTGCCTGATTGCTTGAGCTAGAACTTCAGGCTCCTGACCTCAGGCCTCCTGGTTCTCAGGACTTCTGACTTGAATTGAATTACATCACCAGCGTTCCTGGGTCTCCAGCTTGCAGACAGCACAGAGTAGGACTTCTTAGCCTCCAAAACTGTGTGAGCAAATTCCTCATAAATAAATCTCTTCCTCTTTCCATATACATTCCATCTGTCCACTTCTCTAGAGAACTCGACTACACTCAGGTAGAAAGAAATGACAAGTTATTTGGTCTCTAGTTCCTTCTTTTTTCAAAAGGTAAAATCCCAGTGTGTGTTATAAGAAAACATGGAGATCAAACTGCCAAACTCATTTGGATCAAAACAGATGACTAGCTGTGAGGCTCAGAGAATACTCATCCACTTTTATGATCCAAAACTATTTTACTCAAAAAACTAGTGTGAAAATATTCATCCAAATGTGATCCAAGCTACCAACCACTAAAAGTTGTTAGAAGCTAAGCACACACAGTCCCAGGGTGAAAGCCAAAAATTTTCTTCCTTTGGGAAGAATTTCTTTATAGAATAAATCTCACTCCTGGCACTTAACACTTTGTTGTCAGCCAGAGTCTGCCCATGGGGAAAACACCTGAAGGCTGTGTCTACAATGAATAAGATCTGAAACCTCTGATTTATAAATTTCAAACAGAGAAGTCACTAAATCCAACCTTCAGCCTCCTCTCTTTCTGATCATTTGTTCTCAGAAAGCTCAGTCCCTTCCCTCTCCACTTCCAACTACTTTTTACATGATGGTGACACTCAGGTCTTCATCTCAAACCCAGATATCTCTTCTGAGCTCCAGTCTCCTCCCATCCTTTGTAACCCTACTTTTTGCGGGACATATTAATCTGGGGGATCCACAGGCAGCTCAAATCCAGCAAATTCAGAACTTAGTTCGACACACACACCATCACCCCAAACTAGCCCTTCCTTCTATATTACTAATCTTATTCAGTGGCATGACTCTCTACCCAGACAACTAAACTAGAAATCTCTCAGCCATACCAAGCTCCTCTCATCCACTCCTACCCTGACACGATTGGTAATTCCTACAATTTTTACATCTTAATTCAATCCCTCTTCATCTCTTGCCAAGGATGTTGCAACAGCCAGACAACTGTCTCCTTGCCTTTAACCTTGCCCCTCTCCATTTTGTCCCCTATACTACAGCCAGATGATTCTTCTCAAACTAAAACCTATCCTGATTACTCTCTGCTTAAAATTTTGCAATGGCTCTCCCAATATCACAAAATAAAGTCTGTATTCCTTTAAGCCTAGAAGTTTCTAGGTACTGGCTTCTTCTTGCTCCAGTTGTCCCTTATGCTTTGCTTTCCCAACCACATTCTCCAAAAACTTCATACTGGTCCAGATTTTAGGAGGCATGTTTTTTATTATTATTATTTCTTCTATGAGGAAAATTTTCCTCCCTTTATCCAACTCCTACTCATTCTTCAAGATTCAACATAGGAACACAAGCCACATTGGACCCCGCGCTCTCTCCTAAGCCCTCCAGCACACATCCCACCATGTTGTATGTGTTTCACCAAGTGTCTGTCTTCCTCTCCTGGCTGTATGTTCCCTGGGAGCAGAGATCATGTCATATTCATCTCTGTGTCCCCACAGCTAAATAAATATCACTTCAGTTTTACAGAGACAATGTCATTGTTAGGACATCAAACTTTGCAGATATGGAGCCAGTCACAGCTGCCAAAGCTTAACAAGTGGGAAAAAAACTCATCCCATGAAACTCCTCCTCCTCCTCCACTTCCTGGAGAAAAAAAAAAAAAGCCACAAGCAGAATCCCATCTAGCAGGGCTTCATAAAGTGATTCTACACAAGAATTAGCCTCTTTCTGAGGCTAGAAGAGAGGGTTTTCCCCCCTTTAATAACAAACAAAAAAAGAGTTTGTTATTAACCCTTTTCATTAAGTCACCTTTTACATGATTGAGACTTGAAAATATTTCCCCAAAACTCACACAATAATGCCATCATGTGTTATCAAATGTTTTCAGGGAAAGACTTTCTCTGCCTTTCAGGCATGAAGACTCTTGCACATCATTTACCTGGAAATTCATTACTCTTCACCTACCTCCACCATCTAGCCTCTAAGTGGCAAACTCCTACTTTTCCTCTAAAACCAAGGATCTTAACTCTGAGACACCCTCCCTCAGCTTTCAAAACTGATTACCCCTTCCACTGTGCACACTCAATGTGCAGTAGTGCAAGTGTCTGTCTGCCTTGTACATGAGATGAACTCCCTGAGACAAAAGACAGGGCTCTGTTCATCTTTGGATCCCCTTTTTGTGGTGCCTACAGTACATAGGAAACTCTACTAAAAGGGCCTTTGAATTAATGAATAAATGAATTTGTGAATAAATAATTTGATGAAGACAGTAGAAAGATTCCTGATAAATGTAAATGTTGGAGACTTGAAAGAAAGGGGCATTAGTATAAGAAATAACATATTTATAAATATACTTGTGTTACATTTATTTGCTGAGGTGGTTAGGATTAGGACTGAATATTATTTTCCCCCTTTCAGGAGAATGTTAGGAACAATAAAACTAAAAGTTGGGATTCCCACGCTGGAATTTCAGTTCTGCAACTGGCCATGGCTGCAACTAGGAGCCTATCCTTGAACTAAATTTCCAGGTTATTTACTGCTCTACACATCTATAAGCTCCTGATCCTATGGTTCCTTCCACTCGCTCCACTTCCCACCCCTATAACCCACACACCCCAGACTTCAACGCTCTGTCACCACTTCCCGCACACACCTCCTCTCATGCTCCCCATTGGCCTCTGCTCCATCTGTTTGATGGGGCGTATCTTAAAGCCCACTCTCCCAATCCACTAGCACCATGGGTCCTGCTACTCCCTTATAATCACCTCCTACTTCATGTCCAAGAGCTGTCTTCTCACCTCCTTCAAAAAGTTCCTCAAGATATTTTCCTCCTAGAAACTCAGATTTACCCCAAACTATGATACTCTACACAGGTGAAGATCTGTAAGTATGCTGTGTAATAGTAACACTCATCATTAGTACATCCTAATCTTTAAAAAGTTCTATCTGCATTCATCATCCCACTTACTTTTCTCAATAATCCTATAATGCAGTTAATATTACTAACCATAATTTTTCAGGAAACTGAGACTCAAAGTGTTTAAGTGGTTTGCCCAGAATCACACTTAGGTTATGGAAGAATGGGGATTTGTTCTCAGATGGTCTGGCTCCAGTTGTGTGTTCTTTCCACTCTTTCCAGAATGTCTTCCACAACAGAAATTACAAATACAGAACTAAAACTGAAGTCTTTGTATACAGTGGGTAGCAAATTCTGTTTAATCATTTGATTAATTTGTGACAGTCCCTACAATGTCAAGGCAAGCCCTCCATGAGAGGCATAAGATGGTTTGCCTGCCAAAAGTCTACAAAGCAGCCAGTGGAGAGAAATAAGCCCTGAAGCAGCAAGACCATCTGGTGAGGATGCTTGGAGGTGACACTCAGGAAGGAGCCACAGAAAAAAAGAATCCCCTGTCTCCATGGTACTGAAGCACAGTCTTGTATTTCTGTGAACTTGAAATGATCCTCTAGCTTTAGATCTTTACACATATTCACGCTTTGCCTGGAATCTTTCCTAACCTACTCTCTTTTTATCTGGACAATTCCTACTCATTCTTCAAGACTAAGGTCAAGTTCAACCCCTCTACAGAGTTTTTCCTGAACAGCCTAGGCTGGCCCTGTGCCATTCCTCTGAGTTCCTCCTGTGTGTGTGTGTGTTCATACCACCATGCAATTAACTCAATTCTGACACTAACTGGAGAGAGTGTCAGATCACACAGGCTAAGGGCTCAGCCCCATAAGACCACCTCCCCCTGCCTCCCTGCCACCTCAGATGCCAATTACAAATCCAGGTTGTTCCCTGTGCTTCTGACCAATTGCCTATACATCCAGAGGTTCCCACTCTCTGTCCCCAGAGTTTGACTAATTTTCTAGAGTGGCTCTCAGAACTCATAAACACATTTACTTATGTTTACTGGTCTATTAGAAAAGGATAGAACTCAAGAACACACAGGTGGAAGAGATGAAGAGGGCATGGTATATAAAAAGGAGCACAGAGTTTCTATGCTCTATGGACACACCACTCTCCCTGAATTTCCATGTGCCCACCAACCGGAAAGCTCTCTGAACTCTGTCCTTTTGGGATTTTATGGAAGCTTCATTACACAGGCACGATTGATTAAATCATTGGCCATTGGTGATTAAACTCAAACTCCAGCTCCTCTCCCCTGCCCAGAGGTCAGGGGGTGAAACTAAAATTTCCAACCCTCTAATCACCTGGTTGGTTTCCCTGGCAACAAAGCCCCATCCTTAAGTTACCGACGGGCTTTCCAAAGGTCACCTTTTTAATATAAGCTCAAAAGATACCTTTATTACTTTCATTACTTAGGAAATTCCAAGGATTTTAGGGGCTGTGTCAGAAATGGGATGAAGACCAAATATATATATAAATCTTATTATAGATTATAATATCAGAGCTTCCCCAGCCACTTGTGCCTCCGTCTATCCTAACACTTCTCACCCCACACTGTAATTGTCAGCTATTATGTCTTTTTTCCCACTGGACCTTGTGTTCCATGAGAATGGGGGAGATTTCCTATTCAATTCTGTTTACCAGATTCTATCTGAATGACTGGGACATATTAGGTGCTCAGAGCATGTCTGTGAGTGAATGAATTAATGAATGAATGAATGAATAAGAGATTTGTCTAGGTAAATCCCATATAAGGGTTGTTTTCTCTCTCTGCAAATCCTCCTCTGCTTACAGAACCCTTCCAACCCCAGCAGACCAGAAGAATGAGTTTTACAGCCAGCATATTTGCAGAGTCCAATGTGTCCTCCAAGGCTTCTAGGATTTTTAGTTCGCTCTTTCATGTAACAGAAAATAGCAATGTCAATAGCAAAAGTTTAAGAAGCATGCCAGCCAATGAAATATATATATTTTAGAGATAGACTTAGAGGTTGGGACAGATGGAAGGATGGAGAATAACAATATGAAACCACTTACTAGTCCAAAATGGTTTGGTATGGATCATGAAAAAGTAGAAGACACAGAAGTAATAGAGAGGATTTCAAAGATTTAAAACAAGATAGAGAAACAGAAAGTCCCAGTAGAATCATGTCATAAACAAATGTCCTTCTAGCCAGTTTCACACTAAAGAGTGTTGAATACTTAAAAGCATCACCATACTCTAGGGGAAATTATATATTATTTGTAATATTCCTTAAATATGTACACACAAGATATTTCTTTACAAAAATTAAATTATAATAATTAAAGCATAAAATAATGTAATTATAGGTAATATGTACCATTATGTCAAGGAAGTTCTCTACTTATTGCTTGTTGCCTTTTTAAACCATCAATTTAAAGAACTCTTCAGGAACTTTTAAGAAGAAAGGCATAGAAGGATTAGATACAACAGTGCTGGTTGTTTTTTGTTACCCAGAGGAAGTAGCACAGAGAAGCAGTGACTCTGACAGAATGGAGCCTGAACAGAATCATCCTCCATGGGGATGGGCACCCTACCTCTTACAACAATGTCCTATGGGCCCAGCTGGCCAGGTCAGGTCACTTACGTGAGCAGCTTCTCCAGGCTCAGGAATTCAGACACGCTTTCAAGCCACTGGAACTGACATGCAGAGGTGGGAGCGTGGTTGCTGGGAAGAAAACACGCACACTAAAGGGGCCTGATTATTTTCACAGCATGAAAGGTAGCTCTCATTCCTGTTTTGCAGGATCTGTCATTTGATTCTGGTTGATAATGTCATCTGATTTCAATCTCTTGACTTGATCCTAACATCAACCCCACCTCCTCTAGATTTGATGTTATCACTCTTCTGAGCTTTTTACTTCTCCCACTTTCTTTAAAGATAGTCTTGTCCTCTTTTCCAGCTTCAGATTTATGAGTTTCAAATTCCCTGTTCTTTTCCCTGGCCCAGATTTGAGCAGGTCTGTCTTTCCAGATCCTTCCAGAGAAAGTGTTCAGTAATAACACAGCCAATCAGGAGAACTTTACCAGACTAATATAGAGTGATGAGTGGTGGGACTCGAGCAAAAATTATACACTCCTCTGTCTTGTTAGCAAAATCAAAAATGTCACCATGAAGGTATTAATATAATCATTATATAGAGAATAAGCAGGTCTAAATCTTGAATAAGGTTTGTTAGGATGCAGATTCTGACTCAGTAGGCCTGGGCCAGGGCCTGAGAGTCTGTACTTCTCTACCAACCTTCAGATGATGCTCTTGCTGCTGATCTTTGGACCACACTTTGAATGACAAGGGTGGAGATGACTTGTTTTGAGTATTTTCCTCCTGGTCTTCCTTCTTCCCTCCCTCCCTCCTTTCTTTCAACTTTCTGTAACTATTTCCTGGCTTCTTCTATATTTTACACTTAGCATTTTGTGTTGTCATTTGAGGAGTGAAAATTACTTCTTAATAACTTTATTTATATTGCATTTGCATTTATTCATTTTATTTACCTAATTTTGAAATTTTACTCATGTTTAGAGTTCTAGGATTTTTTTTCCTCAACTAATTTTAATATCCTTGAAGGCAGACAGTTGTCTACGATACCTAGGTGGCATTTTTTTAATTACTTTAATTCCAGTATAGTTAACATACAGTATTATATTATACATAATATATATGTATTATATATATTATATTAATATATATTCTGCCATCTGCAGAATGGGCGGCTTCAGTGTGCCCCGTGAAGCAGCGGGCAGCCACCCGCTGGGGCCCTGGCTGCCTACAGGTGTGACACACATGACAGAGCTTTTTATATTTGCAGGTTTGATTGGCATCAAGAGGTTCTGAATGTAGTAACAACCTGTTGAGTGCTGTTGCTATCTTATAAAGTAGGCAGCATATGGTCACTGATTCGCTGAGGGTTAACTTGTTCCAATGCTTTTCTCTAGATAAAGTAAATTTCACCAAAAAAAAAAAAAAAAAAAAAAAGGCCGAGTCTCTATGGCCCTAGTGATTTGCTGTGATCATTAAATGCTAATCATCCGGAAATCCAATGCATATATGACCTTAGAAATGAGCCCTGACTCTCTGAATCCAGGACAATCCATTTGTTCATGCAATAGACATTTACTGGCATTGACCTCACGTCAGGGGTTTGCCAGCTACTGTGGATGTGGAGAGAGAACAAAAATGGCCCCTGAATTCAAGTAACTGACAGCTACCTTGCAGACAACTAAGCAATTAAAATCCTGTGGAAAGTTTGCTAAACAGGGGAGAGGCCAATCTTTGAAACTTCATAACAGCAACGGCGCCCTCGGAAATTATATCACAAATATTTGTTGTTTGAAGGAGCTAGATTTCCTTGGGGATGGGGGTGATTCGTTACAGAGTTGTAAATAATTAATACACTGTGAAACTAATGAGGCTTAAATTTCAGGGCTCCTCCCTTGCCCTGAGCTCTTCTAAAACCCTAACATGAGGGGGAGGGCATCCCCAAGCCTTAACGTCAAGGGGTGGGGGCCCTCAAGCAATATGTTCACAAGGTCATAAGTTTTTGTAAATATGCAAATTTAAGATACTGGATTTTGAGATGTTTGAGACATTTGTTAGAAGGTTTAAAATGGTAATTAGTTGTGCTTTCTTAATTCAATCTAAACAGACATCAACTTTTATAGTGAGATGAATATATAAATATGCAAATACACAAACACACACGTATATGAGACGTGGTGCATATGAGGTGTGTCATGCGCTCAGTGAGATGTGCGCTCGATACTATACATAAACAGGATATTACTTGGAGGATTAAATAAATTTCATTTCCTGGTGTGGGTGAATACAGAGCCACCCCAAGCAATCTCTTCCCTTGCATCTCTTTCCACTCCTTTCTTGTGCCACCTCCAGACAGAGCTCTGCCCCTCACCAACTTCTTCAAGGGATTCAGTCTCAGCAAACAACGTGTGATTTTCTGGTGTTTCAGGAGAGACTGGCTGCATCATGAGAACAAGATCACATTGCAGCCCTCTAAACTACTCCATCACTACATGGCTAACTTTTTTTTTTTAGGGCCCATCTGCTCACCATTTGATCCAACCCCAAAGCCCCCAGTCCCAAAGTGCCACTTTTCTGTTACTTGCAGAGCCCTAGAAAGCTTGGTCTCGTCCCTCCCTGCCTGCCTACTTTTCTCCTGAAGATGTCTCCCTGGAACTCTAGGGAACAACATGTCACAACTCACTTTAAATCCATGTTGGAACATCTGGATGACCATCTCCTTAAAAACAAGCCTGACACATGATTCACTGGCTGCATTTACGGCAGGTTAAAGATCACATTGCATCCAGTAGTCGTAGGACTTAACTGAGAAATGTTAATCAGAAAAGACCAGAGGGAAGCGTGTCTCCAGTATCACACCCATTCCAAACAAATATAACTCACAGCATGATGTAGAAATTAAGGTCTAGTAGTAGTTCAAAGAGAAAAGTCATGAAAAAGCAAAGGATAGGATGGTCCTGGGAATTCGCAAAGGAAACTGCATCATAGAAATCAGTACCTTATTTACCCTGAGTTGTGATTTAGTCTCACCTACCACTTTGTCTATATTGTTAAGTTGAATTGTATTTGTTTTGTGGTTTTGTTTGCATTTAATTTGTAAATATGTTTTGATTTTGGATCCATATAAGGACTAGAAGCATGAATGAAGAACTTAAATGTACTTCAAATTGCTTTATGTGTATGTCAACATTTGGGGCCAGGGGAGTCAGTGGGGATTTTCTAAAGTTTAAGAAATACAAGCTTAACATTTTAGAAGGTGATAAAAGAAAAATACAAAAGGAATTCTCACTAGTTAACATATATGGTAAAATTGGTTTCAGGTGTAGAACTGAGTGATTCGTCACTTACATATAATACCCAGTGCTCATCAAAAGTGCCCTCCTTAATGCCCATCACCCATTTAGCCCATCTCCTCACCCACCTCCCCTCCAGCACCCCTCAGTTTGCTCTCTATAATTAAGAGTCTCTTATGTTTCACTTACTTCTTTCTCTTTTTTCCCCTTCCCCTGTGTTCATCTGTTTTGCCTCTTAAATTCCACATGAGTGAAATCATATGGTATCTTTCTCTGACTTATTTCACTCAGCATGATACTCTCTAGCTCCATCCGCATCATTGCAAATGGCAAGATTTCATTCTTTTTTGATGGCTGAATAATATTCCATCACACACACACAGACACACACATACACACTGTATCGTCTTTATCCATGGGCATTTGTATTCTTTCCATAATTTGGCTATTGTTGACAATACTGTTATAACTATCAGGGTGCATGTGCCCCTTCAAATCAGTATTTTTATATCCTTTGGGTAAACACCTAGTAGTGCAAATGCTGGGTCTGTAGGATACGTCTATTTTTAACTTTCTGAGGAACCTCCATACTGTTCTCCAGAGCAGCTGTGCCAGTTTGCATTCCCACCAACAGTGTAAGAGGGTCCCCCTTTCTCCACATCCTCAAACATCTGTTGTTTTCTGTGCTGGTAATTTTAGCTTATATGCTTTTTCTTTTACAACCTCCCTGGAAATTATTGTTAATGTGCTACTTCATTGGGGTTTAATAATGAACATAAAGAGCAAAATTTTCCTCTAAAAAAAATAAAAGAGACAAACCTAGAAGTCGACTCTCAACTTAAGAGAACAAGCCGATGGTTACCAGATGAGACACGTGTGGGGCCACGGGTAAAACAGATGATGGGGATTAAAGAGGGCACTTGTGATGTGCATTGCTTGTTGGGATGTGTTGTACTGAAGTGTTGAATTGCTATATTGTACACCTGAAACTAATATTACACTGTATATTCACTACCTAGAATTTCAATAAAAATGTACAAAAGAGAGAAAAAAAGGAATTATCACTATGATCTCAGTTATTCATCCATTTTCATTCATTTGTTCACTCACTCACTTGATACATGTTTATTGGTTGCTGATTACATACAGGCAAAAATCATTTGAAACACTGGGTAGAGCAATAAATAAGTTAGCCGGGCCATGATTCTCCTGCATCTTACTTTCTGGAAAAAAAGAAAATAGAAAATAAAATGTTTTTAAAAGACTATTTTACAATGTGATGTGTGCACAGGATGAAATAAAATGGGGTGAATTGATAACAAGCTGAGAGGCTCTGAGTAGGAAAGGTCTTTCTGCGGAGGTGACATCAAAGTTGAGACCTGGAAAGGAGCAGCCATGTGCAAAAACCAGAGAATTAATATTCCAGGCAGACAAATCAGGAAGTGCAAAGGTTCTGGGGTAAAATGGCTGGAAAAAAATGAATAAAGGGAAAAGGAGGATAGATAGGCAGGTTTAGACCATACTGAGGCTTTTAAGCTGTTTGAAATAAATCTATATTTGATTCTTGGTGTAATGAATGGGAAACTTTTGGAAAGTTCCTAGTGACAAGATTCAGTTTACCCATAGATCACTCCAATGAATGTGTGAAAAATAAAACTAATTCTCCAAATTAGTGAAACAACGAGTGAAAACAACGAGATAAGTTGGAAGGCTACTGAAGTAGACCAAGTAAGAAATGATGGTGGCTGGGTGAAGTGTTAGCAGTAGGAATGGAAAGAAGTGGATGAATTTGGGATATATCCCAAATTAGAGGTATAAACTTCAGGACTTACTGATGGACTACATGTAAAGATTATAAGAAGGTGAAAAAGAGAAAGAGAAGATTCATACATGATTGTTGGTTTAAGATTGATGGTTTTGTAACAAATAAAACCACATGGGTATAAAAAAATTATTCTGGGGGCTCCTGAGTGGCTCAGTTGGTCAAGCGTCCGACTCTTGATTTCAGCTCAGGTCGTCACCTCTGGGCCCCTGTGAATGAAAAGGGTTGTGACTCTGCTGAGACGCACAGCTGGGACGGGTCCATCCCCATTCCTATCACGGGCTAAGGGAGAAAACACTGAACAAAGTGGCCAGGAGGCCATATCCACATTGTTGCATTTTATCCTCTTACCATTCATCACCATTTACTTTATATGATTTTATAGATCTCAGAACCTAGAAACAAACAGAGTGCATTTCAAAGATCGCACAGCCATCTGGTGATTCAGTCCTATTTTCCCCCTACCACACTATTAAACACAGCAGTTCAGTCCTTCCCGACCTTTTTCACACCACACCACACACAGACACTGGTATTTTGTACAGGATGCTGGGGTAAATGGACAAGGATGCTCACGGCCTGGTACCACTCCCTCAGGGGTTTGTCTGTCTCAGGACTTACATGGTCACACAACACCTTCAGCTTACAGGGAACTTAATCTGGTGTCCCCAAATTTTCCAAAAATTTGGAAAGTTTTAAAAATATAGATTCCCAAGCCTCATCCAAAACATACTGTTTAAACTGCTTTCCACTGCAAACAACACAAAATACTGACTCAAAATGTCTTAAACAATTAATAGGAAGTTTAGGCGCTGGTCAGCTATAACATGGGTTTATTTCTCCACAGTCCCATTCTGAGTGCATTAGCTCTGCCTTCAGACTGGCTTTCCTCCTTATTCGAACATGGTTGCAACACTTCCAGGCATTAAAACAGTTTCTGTTATACAATGTCCAGCAATATGCAGAAGCCAAGGGACCGTCTTTTTTTTTTTTTTTTTTTTTTTGTCTCTTTCTCAACTTTTGGATCTTGCTCAGAAGCATCGAAGCAGATGTGGTCTCATGCAACTAGCCCCATATACGTAACATAATTAGCCTCACATAAATAACCACAACTGGGTCACATGCCTACACATTAAAAAGGGAGGGGAAGGGTGATGGGATCTTCCTTACTGGTTTATACTTCTTATAATTAACCCCTGCAGGTAGAGATAGAAATATTTTCCCCTGATTCAGTGAACACCCTATCAAAACTGGGCTTTGCCACTTAGGAAGAAGAGTGGGTAAGAAATCATTATTGGATACTACAAACTAAATCAAAATCCCTGAAAAGCCCTAAAATCTATTTTTAAAAGAATTATAAGATGGTTATGATGATCAACAAGGTTTTGGAACCACTGTCCTAAACTCAGGGTTGCTACCAGACCATTTGTTGCCTTTGTATAAATTAGTAGATGATACGCCCTTCAGAAGATGTAGCTGTGGGAGCGTACAGCTGTGAGCAAATGGCAGCTTTGTCTGAATGAGAAAAAGTAGCCCATTCCCACTTATATGCACCTCAGGGAGCAGGTCAAGGGCTATGTTTTGGTCCCCCAACCCCTCTCCCCTCACTGTGCCTAGAGACATGCTGGTAAATGTTTAACCACCAGCTCCTTGATTGGTAGAGCTTGCCAATTTCTGTGGTGTAAATATGCCCACCATGACCAATTTGAAACTCCTGATGTAACATGATTGAACATGGAGTTGGGAAGTGATGTTCATAATCAGCTCTTACAAGAGGTGTGAGTCAGCGTCACACACACCTTGGTCATGGAAGCAATGGGGCGAATATCACAAGCTGCCCAGCCAAACGCAACACACCTACCAGTAACTATACCCTGCTCTGTGTGGTGAGAAACTACAAAAATAAAACTATAACACTGGCAAGATTTTATACAACTAATGAGTTCTTAGCTCTAAAGACAAACTCTTCTAACTGCACTTTAAAAATCATTGTTACAGAACCACCCCGCCCCACCTGAAATGATACTCCATTTGAAAACTAATAATGAACAGAAACTATATATTTTAAGTAACAGAATGATCAGGACTATAAGTTATTATTCATTAGTGGGAAAGAAAACCTTATATTTAAAAAAAGTGGAATTTAAAAGAGGCTAAGTAAGGAATTAATCACTTTTATAAATAGTGTCAAAGGAAATGATTATACCTTTGAATTTTGTTGAAAGCATAAAATTTATTTTAGAAAATTCCTATCCCTGATACTAATTAATAACATAGTGGAACCTTAAGCAATCTATTACATAGTTATGAGATTTTTCCTTTGCCTCAAATACTTGGTGTTTTATATAAATGGTGACATGCCCCTTCCTTTTTTTTTTTTTTTTATTAACATGGGGTCCAAAATTAAGGAGGTTGGTATAGCCCAGCAGTGAAAAGTATCATCTCTATAACAAGCTGCCTCAGAGGAAGCCCTAGCCCTACTACCTGCCAGTGGTGTATTGTTGGTCCTGTCACTTAACCTCTCCCCTAACTCCAGTATCCACATGGATAACATAAAATTAATAACAGTAACTATATCCCAGGACTTACGAAAAGTGGAGATGAAATAATTCATGCCTATGCTTAGCACTTTTCCCAGCACATAGTAGATACTCTGTAGATATTAGCTTCGGGGTGTTCAGTCATATGGGCAGATCTCCTCACCAAAAGCCTGTGGACTCTGTCCAACCATCATGACGGCTACACTCTAAGCACTTCTCAGAGAGTTTATTCTATTGATGGAGCACACAGCCTATGTCAGGTTCAGAACAAGTATTCTAATTCACATGTCTTTAATTTCATGGTCATGGCTGTGTGATTTTACATGTGCACTTCTTTTTCCTCCTCACTGTTCATATCTCCCAGAGGGTTTTTATTGCCTCCACCATAAAATCCATGTGTTTGGTCACCCACGTAGGATGTAAAGAGAGAAGAAGTCCCTGACCTAAGTGGTAACAGGAGATTCCTATGTATGTTTACAAAATGTGGTGCTTTTGTTGACAGGTATATTTTTTTGTTTTTATTTTTTTGTTTTCTTGCAAAGACCAGGTGGACTGGCCAGGTAAGGAGCAGGAAGAGGTAGAAGGTGAACTTGGATAGGAAATGAGAACTTTTGATCCATGGCAGAAGAAGAAGAATCTTCCATTATGTGGACCAGGGATCTGAGAGCAAGGAGACTGGTAGACATGCATTGCCAACTAAAGGCCAACTAAGGACGAGGACTCCTGCCCACACCACCACTTCTCCATCATCTATGGACAGCACACTTTTGGTGAGTCTGGCCCCTACAGTAAGTTTTCAGAGGGAAAATGGATGGATAACTTCTGCCTTTCATAAAGTCTAGGAGCATCTGGGAACTTCTGGACAACTTCTGCTGGCTAGAGCAGCTGGGAAGTTCCGTATGAATCATTCTGTGGCCAATACATCATCACCTCTGTTATGCATGGATTGGCGCAGGTGTTCTACATCAGAGTTTCTTGACCTCAGCAGTATTGACATTTTGGCTAGGCGATCAATTATTATTTGGAACTATCCCATGCATTGTGGTAGCATCTGCCCCCTACTTATAACAACCAAAGATGCCTCCAGACATTGCCAAATGTCCCCTGGGAGGCAAAATCACCCCTGTCTATTGTGTAGACAGTAACCAGATGACACAGCCATGATCCCCATGGCACAGAAGAAACCGAAATATAGATAATCTGTAGTTGCCCAGGTTCCCAGACCTAAAGAATGGCACGCCTTGTTTGATGCGTGTATTTCTTTACTACTCTGCCTCTCAAGTGATTTCCAAGTCTAGTTCAGAATCTTTAAGACTGTAGGCATGTCATAAATGTTTGTTAAATTCATTCAATACATGAATGAACTTGATAACTGCCTGTGTTTTAATTCTCCAGGTTCTAGTCCTCCATCAAAGTAGATAAGCAGAAAGCTTACACTTAGTAACAAGATCCCCTGAGACTTAAGTGGTGCTATTCAGCCAGGTTCACACCAGGGTACAGTGGACTTTCATTCAGAGGAGCCCAAGTTACATGAGGTTATGCTGAAACGATTGATAACAGATCAGAGATCACAGGAGTCGTGTGACAGACCCGGGACAAGTTGTTAATTTCTCTGACTCTCATTCGTAAAATATTCTCACTTCACTCTCCTGTGAAGCCCAGAGATATGGCAGGTAAAGTGTTTGTGACAAAGCCTGGCACCTATGTGATAATCGGTAGAAACTCTTGCCATCATTATCATCACTACTTGGCTTGCATAAATTGTCTTCATATCTGTGCCACATAAATCAAACAACAGCAGAATTCTGAACCCTTCTTCCCTCTATGAACAAAGATCCTGGATTGTGGAAGTGTGTGTTACAATTCATATAAAGAAAACAAACAAGCCTTGCGGTGCCTGGGTGGCTCAGTCGGTTGAGCATCTGACTTCGACTCAGGTCATGAGCTCATGGTTTGTGAGTTCAAGCCCTGCATCTGGCTCGCTGCTGTCAGCACAGAGCTCACTTTGGATCCTCTGTCCCTCCTCCTCTCTCTCCTGGCCCCTTCCCAGCTCACGCTCTCTCAAAAATAAATAAAACATTAAAAAAAAAAAAAAAAGAATAAGAACGAGCCTGGGCCTGGGTGTCAGCAGACCTGGATTCTTGTTCTGACCCTAATTAGCCATGTGAAGGTGACTGTTGTCACTTAATCCTGTGAGACTACTTTATTGTCTGACATTTAGGAGATAACAATACATGATAGCTCAGATCTTTCCTAAATCTCTTGTTCTTTGAACCCGTGTATATGAGATGACCATTTCCTGCAGTAGTAAAACAACAATCTCCCCTAAGCCATTTCAGTGAACTATTATGTAATTTAGATTTAGATTAGAGCTGTTAAAATCAATAATCAAAATTACCAAACATATAAGTTAGCTATCACGACTTGATTATTTCTATGCATGGCAAATAACTTGGATTTAAATATTTATGATTTTGCAGCCAGTTCAGGAATGCAGTCTTGTGTCACGTATTGAATAAAAATAATCAATGGAAAATAATGTCTCCTGTCAAGCCTCAGCCACATTGAATGTTGAACAGCCTAACTGCAGACACAGCAGATTTAAAGAAAAAAAAAAATCAATCTTCCAACACCAGGACTAAACTTATAAATACTGAACCACCCACTCCTTCCTCTTGAACCGCTCAAATTTCTGTCTCTGTGCCTGTGTTTGTGACATTCTCTCCATCTCGAATGCTCTATCAGCTTTCAAAGCCTATTGCAGCTGGACAATGAAGTCTCTTGAATCTTCTTATAAGAGGTGACACCTGCCTCTAAACTCATTTAGTCAAAAATATTCGTTACGTAGAATACGTACCCTGTCATGTTCCCTGGAGCTCAGAGCAGTGGAGATGATTACAAAACCACACAGAAGGTATTGATACGCTGTCCTCTGCGAGCATGTCATGCACTCAAAGACTAAGGTAAGGATACATGGGCAAACTGGGGGAGATGCTCTAAGAGAAAGGTGGGAGGTAGGAGAGAGGGACAAGCTGATGCCACTGCTTTGTTATTTAACCACTGCACCTTTGGTAAATAAGACACTTTCAGAAGCATGATCTGTAAGAGAGCATCATGAATAAGCCTATAGAGAAAGGTTAAGGATGACTTATATAAGCTGGCATATGCCAGGGCAAGTTTATGAGGGGGTGGACATGATCAGATTAGTATTTTTCAGACCCTGATGACACTGACAACAACATGGAAGGTGGAAGAGAGGAGGGCAAGACCAACCAGGTAAGAAAACAGAGGAACAGTGAGGGGGCTGTTGAAGCAACAGACATCAGATACCATGGTGACAAGGACAGAAGGCAGCAGTAACAAGTGAACATGAGGACAAAGTTCAAAAGGTATTAAGGGGTAAAATCAGCAGAACTTTATTGAATGTGGTGATTAAGAGAGAGAGCAGAGTCAGTGATGATATGCTGATTCCTGACTTGGAAGATGGAGGGGATGGATTGAGCCATCGGGGGGGATTCAGCAAGTACAACGAATTTGGGGGGTGGAATAATATTAATTTCAGTATGTTGAGTCTGAAGTACAGTGGAAAACATCAGTGCAGATATCCATGGGGCATTTAAATATATAAAATCAGAAGCTCAGATAAGAGATAATAAAGGAAGATGTAGATTTTTTAACTTGGTGTATGTGTGCATAAAATACAACACATGTCCAGAAAAGTACATATAAATAAATATAAAACTTAACAAATTAATATAAATATCCACATAACTCCCACCCAGGTCAAGAAATAGAACAATGTCAAATTTCCAATTCCAAAAGCCAGCTTTCCCTAATCACAACCAGGTCCCTCCCTCTTAACAGAACTACTATCTTAATTCACGGTAATCATTTTCTTCTCTTCCTCTGAATTTTTAGCACTCAATTACACATCCTTAATCAGTCCAGTTTGAGCAGAATTATACCTATTTTGACCTTTCTATAAATGGAATCATGGGGGGAGAGCATTCTTTTATGTCTGATGTCTTATCTTCAACATATTTGCAAACTACGTTGTGCTTTGCTCTGTGTTACTACAGTTCATGTCTTTTCACTGGGATATAATACTCATTTTTTTTTTTTGCTTGGGGAATCCCTGAGTTATCTTGGCTATTATGAATAAAGATGTTATGAGCACACTTAACACCTGGTAGATATTTCTGTTGGGTAATTAACTTGGAATGGAATGGCTAGGTCAAGATATTGCATAGTATTGTCAACTTTCAAAGATTTCAAACTATGCTTTTGGTAACTGTACCAATTTACACAACCATCAGTGGTAAATAAGAGTTGCAGTTTATACACAACCTCACCAATACACAATAGTGGGTGCCTTTTTAGTTTCAGCCATGCTGGTGGGTGTGTCAGAGTCCCACATGTGGCATTTCTTTGCTAACAAATAAAGCTGAACACCTATCAGTCTGGGTATGAACCACTTAAATACCCTCTTTTTTGTAATGTCTGTTCTAAATCTTGCCTGGTCTCCCCCCAGGTTGTCTTCTTGTTATTGATTTATAGAAGATCTTTATACTTTCTTTTTTTTTAATTTTTAAAAATGTTTGTTTTAAGGTGGAATATCAGAGAGAGGGGGAGAGAATCCCACGTTGCAGGGCTCAAACTCACAAACCATGAGATCATGACGAGCTGAAATCGAGAGTCAGATGCTTAACCAACAGCCACCTGGGAGCTCCTAGAAGATCTTTATATTTTCTAGGTAAAAGCCCTTTGTTAGTTACATGTATTGTAAACAGGTTTTCTCACGATTTTTTTTTTACTCCTTAAATGAAGGTTATCGATGAACAGAAGGTTTAAATTTTGATATATTCTAATTATCAAGTTTTTTCTTATGCTTAATGCTTTTTTGGTTTAGTTAAAAAAAGTTATCCCAAAGACATGAAGATATTCTTCTAAATTTTCAAGAAATGCCATTGTTTTGACTTTCACATTCAAGTCTCCAATTCCCCTGGAACTGATTTTACATATGGCTTGAGGTTGGCATCAAGTTTTTTTTTCCACATAGATATCCAATTATTGCAGTACCATAAATCAAGTGCTTGTGCGTGCGTGTGTGTGTGTATCTGTCTATAGGATCTCTAGTCTGTTCCACTTGACTATCTGTCTATCCTTTACTCCCTTGCTATCTTACTTACCATAATTAAGATATCTTACTTACTTACCTTCAAAACAAATCTTTATATTTAGTGTAGCAAGTTCTCTTTTTTGAGGTTGTATTACCTATTTGGGACCTTTCACTAGTCCATGTAAATAGAATAATTTTGTGCATAGTCATACAAACTATTGGAGTTTTGCTAGGAATCAAACTGAATCTATATGTGCATTTAGGAATAACTGACAGCTTGATTGCATTGAGTCTTCCACTCCATGGACATAGAATACTTCTCCATTTACTTCAGCTGTCATTAATTTCTCCCAAATTTTCTGCCTAGAGGTCTTCCACATCTTTAGATGAGATTCATTTATCTAAATTCGTTTTCTAATTATTTTCTAAGTTTATTTATTTATTCTGAGAGAGTGAGAGAGAGAGAGAGAGAGAGAGAGAGAGACAGAGAGAGAGAATCCCAAGCAAGCTCTGTGCTGGCACCATCAGCACAGAGCATGATGTGGGGCTCAATCCCATGGACTGTGAGATCATGACCTGAGCCAAAATCAAAAGTTGGATGTTTAACCAACTCAGCCACCCAGGGGTCCCTAAATTCCCTTTTTAATTTCACTAAATTATCTGTGTATCCTCTTAGATTTGTGCTATAAAAAAATCATACCACTGGCAAATGATACCAGTTTTATTTCTTTATTTCCATTCTTATTACCTGATTTGTTCTTCTTGCCTTAGTGCACTGGCCAAACCTCTCAGATTTAGGAAGAAGTGGTGAGAGTGGGTATCCTTCTTATGCCCAGTCTCACATGGAAAATCTTTGTCATGGACACACATACAAAAATCCTTAACAATGTATGAACACACGAACTGTCATATGTCAAAAAGGGCAATCTATCATGTCCATACTAGATATTTCAGAAATGTAAGTTCTCGAGTCAAGTTGCCCTTTAATGCTTCTTCTTGGTAATAACCTGGTCAGATTTTACTATTCAAGTCATAAAACCGATAGGAAATATCATTCCTCTCTCTTCTCTCAGGAGGATTTTATATAAGATTTCTTCCTTAATTATTTGGAAGAATTTGCTGGGAAAGCTATACGAGCCTGGATTTTTCTTGGTGGGAACATTTTTGTTTGTGGAACTGTATTATTAATAGCTACAGGCCACATACAATTTTGTGCCTCTTTGTTACATCTAAATTTTGCTTCATGAAAGCTCACTTCTCCTACTAGTACATAATCCTCTTGAAGGCCAGAACTCTGTCTTCTGCTCATTTGCAAGTCCAGTACATGTCTTAGAATCTAGCACATTGCAAATGCACAATGAATCTAATTTAAATAACTACATTATTCATTTGGGAATAATTCTGAATACTTAATACCAACATAATAGGTATGTATTTTGTCTAATGGTCTTTATTTGTCTCATTGGTGTTCCATGGGAAAGGTTAGTATATTCTCCAAGGACTAAACTAAATTCAGGGCCCCCAGAATTTATGAGCATGTTAGTACATCAGCAACCTGAGGGTGAGGGAGGGATAAAGGAAGAGGAAGACTTTGTGACCCAACTGGAGGAGTCTCCAGTCTGCTAGAGGAAACAACACGCACATGCCAGTTTAGAAAAACTAAACACTCTTCTTTCTAGTTCTTGAAAAACACGGATTTTCGATGGCATTACTGCTTTCAAGGGTTGCACTGAGCAGACATAGCTCTTCCACAAGTACTCCTTTGAGAAATCTCAGGATGATACTCTCTCCTCCATAATTTAAGTGTTCTATTATGTGGTAACTTATACTTTACTACTGGGCTTAAAATTTATATTGCATTCTTTAAGAGCCTGGCAATGCACTGCAAACAGGCAACGAGAAACACCTTGGAAATACTCTTATAGTATCAGTATCATTCTGATTCCCTAGTGGGAAGGGAGGGGGGGCCGCGTTGTCTTGGCAAGGACAGGTCCTAGAAAACCAGAGTGGAATGTGGGGTTTCTCACATTTATTTTGCTCCCTGTGCCAATCACCAGAAGGCTAGGTCCATGGAGCGGACCTGGAAGAACATATCTAACCCATCAGGAGAGCAGTAATGTCCCCAGCGAGGATAAGGGCTAGAGTCTGGAGCCAAGAGTCAGTGAGCGAAGAATGGTTAAATTCATAAAACAAAGAACAACAGATCAAGACACAATTCAGAAAGGGAATCAAGCAAACACGAGAGATCCCTGGCTTTTGTTCTTAGCTATTCCCAGCATTCTGCAGATGAGCCATATTTATTTAAAGAATCTAGGATGAAATAATTAGCTTTTAAAGAAAGGAATAGCATAATTTTTGATCAGAGAGACCAGGCTTTAATCTTACCTTGGCCTCTTACTTGCTCTGTGCTCCTGTAAGAAAAAACAACCACCACCACTACCATAGCAAGCAAACAAAAAAACATAATCTTTCTAAGTTTCAGGCTCTCCGTCTGCAAAATTAAAAATAATTTTAAGGTTGTATCCACAGTTAAATGAGATAGTGCATGTGAAACTTCTTAGCAGAATGTTGGGCATATGAAAAGCAATTCATAAATGCTATTTCCACATACAGTTTGTATTGATTAAGGTAATATCAGATGCTACCGTAAGTTAACCTTGAATTCTAAGTGACATGACTCAGTGAAACTTCTTTGCTCACTCACACTGCAGTCCAGTGTGGGTGTCTGTGGTTGGGCAGCCTTCTGCAGTCAAACGCAGGGATGCAGGCTTCTTCGTCTTGGGGGAGCCCTACTCTTACAATACTACTGTCCCCTCCAGTCAGTCAATGAGGGCAAAGGAAGACTGTAAAGAGGGCACACCCACTTCTTAGACATGTTGACCCAGAAGTAACACATCAGTGTCATGTTTCAGGAGCCCTGAGATTAGGAGACTCTATTCTTATGTAAAAGTTCTGGCAAAGCTTCTCATCTTCCCCTCTGGAGACCCATTATCTTCATTACCCTGAAATGTGAGCAAATCTGTTCTGGGGTGGAAAGGGAGACATTTCTATCTTTATCATCCCAAGGGTGATTAAATTTGCTCTAGAAGGAGTCGCCATATCTTTCCAAGGCCATTTGCTTCTATAAACATTCTTGCAAAGATAGTATAAAACAATTTGGCTGTTAATACCTAGATGTGTAGAAACCTGAGAGATTCGAGGAGAATTCTCTCCCAACACATATAATACCTATTTTTGTAGACAAAAAACTGAGATTTTAAAAAGCTTACTACCTTTCTGGAGGTCACCTGATGGCAAGTAATGAGCAAAAAAAAAAAAAAAAAAGGAAGGTTTGAACCAGGTCTCCTTTATTCTCAGACTGTGGATGCCATCCCACAGTGCTCAGAGGTAAACTCAAGACAGCAGGAGTGGAGAAAGAGCCTATATGCCAATCCCTCTCTCCTGGTTATAATAGATGCTCTAGTCTTAGTTCCTTAACCTTTCTGAGCCTCAGCTTCCTCTTCTACTGACTGTAAACAGACACCTTGGTGGCGAGGTTCTGGTAAGAATTAATATAAAATTATACTATAAAATAGCAAGTGGAGTGCCCAGCACTATACACACCCAAGGCGTTTTGGTGAAAAACAGAACTGCAGCCATACTACTCCAGCTATTTGAGCTCTTATGTACTCCCTGTGTGACTTTGAGCCATGTATTTAACATCTCCTTGACTCAATGAAGGCATCTGTATACTGGGTATAATTATAGCATCTACATGGTAAAGGTGTTTGCAGGATTAAATAAAGATGATGCATAGGCTCAATCGGTTAAGCGTCCAACTCTTGATTTTGGCTCAGGTAATGATCTCACAAATTGTGAGGCTCTGCACTTACAGCACAGAGCCTACTCTCAAGTCTCTCTCCTCTTTCTCTCTCTGCCCTTCCTCTGCTCACATGCTCTTTCTCAAAATAAATAAACTTAAAAAAAAATAAGATGATGCATACAAAGCACCAGAACAGTGCATAGCATTACATCAGAACAATGCACCAAGTGTTACCTTGTTATTATTAGATACAGTGTGCAACTGTAATTGTTGTAGGTTGCTGTCATTTCTTCTGCTCTAGAGAGTCCTCTGTGCATGGGACTTCCTCAAGGACCTCCCCTGGGAAAAAGGCACATAACAAGTGGATCGCTTGGGCTCCCACCCCATTTCAAGCAGAGAGGCCAGCTTTTTTTTTTTTTTTAAGTAGGCTCTACACCCAGCATGAAGCCCAACACAAGGCTTGAACTCACAACCCTAAGATCAAGACCTCAGCTGAGATCAAGAGTCTCACTGAACTGACTTAGCCACCCATGCACCCCAGAGCAGCTCAGCTTTTATCTTTATTATTCATTGTTGGATTTCCCCCAACAAGGATTTCTGTATTAAAAGCAAGAAAGAACTACCTCTCTCTGTTTTGCTGCTTCTTACGTATACAAGTGACTCGATAAGTCACTCCCACCTCTCTGGGCTTGTTTCCCCATCTGTAAAACTTGGGAAGGGAGTGGGGGGAACAATACCAACTTGCACTGTCTTCCCCTCTTGCTTGCTAACTAACCTTGTACATCCTTTGTAGCAACACCCCTTTCAACTGTCTTATTTTTTTAATATTTATTTTTGAGAGAGAAAGAGAGACAGAGTGGGTAAGGGGCAGAGAGAGAGGGAGACAGAGGATCGGAAGCAGGCTCTGCACTGACAGCAATGAGCCTGATGTGGCGCTTGAACTCATGGAATGTGAAATCATGACCTGAGCTGAAGTCAGATGCTCAACCAACTGAGCCACCCAGGTGCCCGTCACCTGTTTTTAGTCATGGACATTTCAGTGTGAATGAGTGGGGTAGCAGGTCCAGAGGGAAAGGAGGAGGAGGGCCAGTACAGTACCAGCACCAGTAGTAATTGTGCAGGCTCTGCCCTTGCTTTGAGTGACCAGCAGTTCTGGGAGTTTTCACCAAATGGATGATAAGGAAACACTGACTCTGGTTATAGATCTATGTTCCCCAACATGGTGATGCCAGTAATATTTCTATCTCCAGCTGTCTCCTCTGTTTCTCTATTGATTTCTATTGCAGAAAATATTTCATTGCTGGTGTGTTATAAATTGCTAATGCAAATAGTCCTAGAATATATTACAATGGCAATACCAATATTATACATGTGCATATTAATCTAGAATTTTCCCTATTTAGTTTTTGAACGCAGGAGTCAAATTCCAGAGATGTGAAATGACTTATTAGAGTCTGAAGTGGCAAAGATATATGTGGAATGCATTTTTCTGAGCACCTAGTCAAATATTCTCATTCTACTTAATCATGTGCTGATTGAAATATAATGGTCAAATGAGGTCATGTGGCTGAAAATTGACCTCTGAGGGCATAGGACTTCCTGAGACATGGGGATACTTCTGAGAAACAGCACTAAGCAGATTTTATGATGATCAGAAATTAGAGTCAATATTCATCTGGAGCACAAAAAAAGATGATGTGAGATGGGCCTTGGTTTAACATTTCCATGATACCCTTACCATTAAAAAATCGCTTTGGAGAACTCTGATACTAAGACCATACTAACAAGCGCCTGATCTAACCATGACACTCTGAGCAATAATGATGATATATACTTGCCTGGTTTAGTCATAGAAATATCACTGAATTTTATGTCACAAAGATCTTGAATGGTTTATAAGCTATGCAGAGAAATGGAAAGCAAACAGAATAAACTGGAAGAGCTTAAGAGTGGCAAATAAAACCTCCTATCACATAAATGAAACAAGTTGCTATATCATTAAGTGGAGTTTACACACTTGTCTGTGGCTAGGTCAGGACGCCAGCCTTGCTGGCCACATTCCACGAGTCAATAAAATATGAATTGAGCCATCGCAGTTTTCTGAATAGAAAGCAGTCCAGAACATTTGACAGCTTTGCCACAGCTCAGGAGAGGAGAAGGGTTACAGATTGGTAGATTAATTATATTATGTTTGCAAATGATATAAAAAGTCCAAGGAAGTATGGAGTCAGGCATCTCCCGGGGAAGACCTGACCAACTGGCCTAGATGAGCAAATACATAAATGCTCTACCTCAAGACCCGGCCAAGGGCAAACATCTTCATTTGGCAGGGTCTGTATTTTGAATGTGAAGTTTTGAGCTGCCTGCTGTGACTCCTCCATTTACCAGCTCACCAAGCATCTGTGAGCACGGGCATGTGTGTGAAAGTGCTTTGTAAACCGAAAGTGGTTGCAAGTAAAGAGTGGTAATTATCGTGAATCAGAACACTGTTGAGATCACGTGGATGATCGTTAAAAAAGAAGGAAGACAGTGTAGTCCCTCCCTGTCTTCTGAGAATTTGGGGGGTTTTTGTTTGGGAACATGTTTATATATTTTGTGTCTATGCATTTTCCTTAAACCTGTTTATATATATTTAAAAAAATAAAAAGGAAATTTCAGATTTGACTGCTTGCTCTGGTCTCGGAATTAGTAAATGTTGTCCTTTCTAATCATCGTGATAGCCATGCAGACAGGGGAAAAAGGAAAAAGCATGTCCAAGATCAACCAAGTGAGCGAGGATCCAACCCACTTCTTACTCTACTCTGTTACTAGACCCTGAGAATAGCTACATCTTTGATGAGAGGCCTGCCTTCGTGCACGAGGTACTACTTTGTGTCTTATGTAGCTCATCTCAATTATTAGTTTTATTTTACAATTAAGGAAATTGGAAGTCAGAAAGGTTAAGCACCTTGCCCAGTGTGATAGCTTACAAACAGCAAGGCTGGAAGCTAAATCCACATGGGTCTGGTTCCAAAGCTTTTGATCTTCCCACTGCACCATGCATCCCATCTGGTCGATATAGTCAGGGATCTAGATTAATGATGGCGTTTATTGCTTCAGGGCACCTTGAGTGGGCATTTATTTTATCTTTTTTAATAGTTGAAGTAGTTTTTTTTTAATTTTGGATTTTAACAGGACAATAATAATAGGATTTGTTGAAATGATTAAAATTTTACTATGAAAGACTCATATGTAAATAACTCATAATGACTAGAAAATAACGTTCTATAGAAAAGTACAAAAAAGGAAGCACCTGGGTGGCTCACCGGTTAAGCATCCTACTCTTGATTTCAGCTCAGATCATGATCTTACAGTTCATGAGATCGGGCCTGCCTGGGATCCTCTCTCCCTCTCTTTCTGCCCCTTCCCCCTTGTGCTTGTGCTCTCTCTCAAAATAAATAGACATCTTTTTTATGTACAAAAATATATTCATATAACAGATGTGTGGTATTACCTGAAAATCCTTTCTCACCAAAGCTGCTGTCCTGAGACTCTTCTCATTATTCTACAGCTGAGGCTGTAGACATGGATAGTATATTATCTTGGTGTGTTATAGCCCAGAGATCAGAAGCCTTCTGATTTCTTCAGGGACGTCACTATCTTCAGGGACGTCCACCCAATAAAACAAGGGCTTTGGTGCTAATATATCTTGTGTAGCTCATGTCTATGGCTCTGTCATATGTTGATCCCTTTCCCTCTTTCTTCCTTTAGAAAAGTATTCCTTACCACACTTCCATGTGGTTCTGATAAAGCTACAAACTATAAAATACACTTTAGCTTACAGCAGAGAGTAGGGGTGGAGGGATTGCTGAGATGTGGTGCACTGAGAGGTGTTGCTCATGAACCAGTCTCTGCCTCATGGTCCTCACAGCTAGTAGAAGGAGACAGGAAACAAGCAAATTGTATTGTATGTTAAATGCTGCTGCTGTTGACCCTGAGCCTGATGACAACCTCCTATCTCAAGTACCTGCACCTTTACGCCTCTCCACTGAGGATATTCCCCTGCAACAAAAATGGTGCCCGGACTTTATGCAGGGTTGTCCAGAAATGCCAGAGATTCCACACGCTGAGACTCTGTGGAAAACACTTCAGTTTCCCTATCCTTCAGGTGGATAATACTGAGTTTATTCTACATGGTCATTCAGGAAGTCTCCAGCAGGACTGAGCCCATCACTCACAGTGGTATCCAGCTCATAAATGCATTCACTGCTGGCTTCACCCCTACTGCGCCTCACCTGTTGCACTCCCTCCCTTATGTATTAGTGCCCCAGGATGTGGGTTGGTTAATGGAATAAACTACAGCCCCCACTTCTGCACCTGGTTTCACTGGGCCACATCTGTCACACCCCCTGCTCCTCCTCCACTCTCTCTAGAGTTCTCTCACCATCAGCTAGCACTACCGCTGGTCTTGCGGTTTTAAGTGTGAGGTGGCTGAATTCCTTATCCAGGAGGTATCCGAGCTCCATGAGGTAGCTAGCCACCATGCCCTCCTCAGGTTATGGCTGCCGCCTTTATCTATTTTCCACCAAAATTGGGCCCCAAAGTAGCAAGAGATATCCCAGGTGATTGCCTAGATATCAAACATATTCTTCTCTGGGCTGCCCAGCCAGAGTGGCAATTCCTTTCCCCACGTGTGGGACCATGGGCACAAAGAGTCAAAACTGATGAGTGACAGCCATAAAGGTGAATGGAGTGCTGCTTCTGGCCATGAGAGAATAACAGACACTGAATTAATTTTGCTACTTTCATTTAAAACCTGAACAAAATTCATTTAAAAAAAATCCAGTGATTTTCTAACTTTGGCCAAAGGCAGAGCTTAAGAGTGGTTCCTGAGAGAAGGGAAACAAATTAAGTGATCCCTACAAATGCCCCATTTTACTGCCTCTGCACAACACAGGGAAGGGAAATCTAAACTGAGCTCGAGGCTCAGTTTCCCCAAATGGCAGAGACAGCCTTTAGAATTCAGGGAGGCCATCACAGATAGAACCCAAAGAGCATAGTACCAGAGAAGAGAGCACCTTGCAGAGAGAGACAGAACCCCAGGAGTAGCAGACGGCCTCATCAATTCTTTGTCTGAGTACTGATCAGAGCATGGCTGTGAGAAAACTGAGTCCAGGGAAAATCCACCAGAGAGGGGCATTCTGAACAATCCTCAGGCCTCACGCAGGTCAGAGACAGTCTGTGTTCCTGTTGCCTAAATGACAGAGGCCTGGGGTGCCTGGATGGCTCAGTCAATTAAGCGTTGGACTCTCAGTTTCGGATCAGGTCATCATCTCATGTTCATGAGATCGTGGAGCCTGCTTAGGATTCTCTCTCTCTCTCTGCCCCTCTTCCCCACTCATGCTTGCTTGCTCTCTCTTTTTCTAAAACAAATAAAAATTTATAAAATTAAGTAAGTAAATAAGTAAATGGGAAAGGCCTAACAGATGGACAATGAGTAGAATTCTGAGAAGAGCAATGCCTCTGCATTGGGCCAAATTAGCGCTAAACTAAAGGCTCTTCAGGTCCTAACTCACAAAGCTTAACATCAAGCCTCAAGTAAATCAAAGTATGTCCATGAAATTTAACTGGGTCTCAGGGGGGAAAAAGGCAAAAAAAAATTTTTAAACACTAAAAATCCAGCATATAACACATAAATTCACAATGTCTGGCATCCAATAAAAATGACAGCTATTCAATGAATCTAAAAAAAAAATCCACCTATGGCAAGAAGAAAAAAATGAATCAATAGAAAAAAATTAAGCAGTTAAAAGTTAGCAAAGATATTAAAGTTATCTATTATAACTACACTCCTTATTTTCCAGAAGGCAAACAAATATATGAAAAATATTTAAAAACCCAAATCAAACTTCTAGACATGAAGAATATCCTGAGATTAGAAATACACTAAATGGAATTGACAGCAGACTAGATCCTACATAAGGATGAAGAATAGTGAAGGCATAGTGATATAAACTATCCAAATTTGTCTGAGAGTGCATCACACCCCTAGGGATAGAGAAATACAGGTGACACCATGCTCAGTAGAGGAGCCACTCTAGACAATGGAATACCAATAAAGTGTCCAAAAGCAGGTGGACCAACTACTAGACAACCTAAAGGAAGCCACCTGAAAGTACACAGGTTAACAGTGAGTCTTGGGAAAGCACTAGTTCTGGGGAAGAGGGAATCAGCTTGGAGAAAGAGCCATCCCTTTGGAGACTTGCTAGTGAGGGAAAAGAAAAGAATATTACAGAGGCAGAAGACACTACTGAACAGCACACATCCCCAAAAAGAAAGAGGAAAGGGACTTTTCATGTTTTTTTTTAATATACACAAGGGGGGACCCATGAAAAAGGAAATCCAGTAGGTATCTCAAATCCCCCAAATCTCTTCATAGATAATTTGATTATTGCTGTTTCAGAAATCCAAGCCCTCTTAGAATAAATGGGAAAAGATAGTAAAAGGCATAGGAAACCACTGTAAGAAGAAAATGAAAAGGGAGAACCAAAAATTCTCAATTAAATATTCTCTAAATGGCACCCAAGATAGAGAAAAATAATAAGAGGCCAGCATGAAGTTAAATAAACAAGGCAAATATAAAATAACACTGTGAATTAGAAATTCAAAACTCAGGAAAAAAATTGATATATAATATATGTTGAACAAACTTAAGAAGGAAGTTGAAGAGGGGCACCTGGGTGAGTCAGTCAGCTGAGCATCCAACTTCGGCTCAGGTCATGATCTCACAGTTTGTAGTTCAAGCCCCACATCAGGCTTGCTGCTGTCAGCACAGAGCCTGTTTCAGATCCTCTGTCCCTGTCTGTCTCTGTCTCTCTCTCTCTCTCTCTCTCTCTCTCTGTCCCTCCTCCACTCTATCTCTCTCCCTCAAAAACAAACATTAAAAAAAGAGAAAGTTGAAGAAGAAGGCAAAATCATCTCAGAGATAAAAATAATTATAAGGTAAAACGGAGCATGGGTTTTGCTAAAAATACAAGGAAGGGGCAATAAAGAGAGTAATGCAAGGAGCCAAGAGAAGAAAAAAATTCAAAAAGTATCAAAAGAAACAGATTTCAAAGACAAAGAGGATCCAGCATATGTATAATGTAGTTTCTGAAGAAAAAGAAAATAATGGAACAGAACCAATATTTAAGATTATAATCCAAGAAAAATTTCAAAATAAGACATGAACATTCATATTTAAAAGACCCACTATGTAACTGGGAAAATTTACCCTGAATATTCAACTTCAAGGCATATTCTAGGAAAACTATTGGACTCTAAGGCCAACACAATAAAAATAAAAATTTTCTGGTCTCCAGGGCAATGGAAAAAGTTATTGACAAAGGAAAAAAAATCAGGTTGGCATCATACTTTTGAAAAGCAGCATAGAAAGAACAATAGGGTGAAAAAAAATTTTTTACGGACAAGAGAGAAAGGGTGAACAAAGGATTCTATAACCAGTCGAGATGTCCTTCAAAAATCAAGTCTATCAGTGATCAAAAAGAATAAAATCTTGCCATTTGTAACAACACAGATGGAACTAAAGTGTCTTATGCTAAGTGAAATAAGTCAGTCAGTGAAAGACAAATATATGATTTCACTCATGTAGAATTTAAGATACAAAACAGATGAACATAAGGGAAGAGAAGCAAAAATAATATAAAAACAGAGAGGGAGGCAAACTCTAAGAGACTCAAATACAGAGAACAAACTGGGGGTTTCTGGTGGGGAGCAGAGTGGGGGGGAAGGGCTAAATGGGTGATGGCTATTAAGGAGGGTACTTGTTGGGATGAGCACTGGGTGTTATATATTAAGTCATGAATCATTAAATTCTATTCCTGAAGTCATTATTACACTATATGTTAACTAACTTGGATATAAATTATAAAATAAATAAATTTTTAAAAATCAAGTCTAAAGCAGAACAATCACAAACATTTAAAAACTCAGGAAATACTAGATTTAAGAATCTCTTCCAAGGAATCCACTAGATTGTTTGCCACTTAGGCCCTCTGGACCAAATCCAGCTGACTACCTATTTTTGTTTTATTGGAACACAGCCACACCTATTCATTCATGTATTATTTATGCCCTGTGTTTGCACTGCAATGGTAGAGTTGAGTAGTTACACCAGAGACTGTATGGTCCATTAAGCCTAAAATGTTTACTAGCTGGCCCTTTACTAGAAAAAGATTGCCAACAGCTGTGCTAGAGAATGGATTTTTTTATCCAGATAAGAGATAACTGGGGAACTTGCCAAAATGAACATAAAACACATGTGATTGTAAATCTCAGAGAATAGAGATGAGGATGGGGGTAGAAGAAGAATGTATAAACGAAACATGTTCTAACAAAGCAACATGGGAGGAGAAGAAGGGGAGAGAATAATTCCACTGATTGCTGCTTCTGCCATTAGGCTAGCCCTTCCCCTGTCTTTACCCATCCCCCTCATCACCACACTCTGGTGGCCACAATGCTCAGCTCAATGTATGCTCACTGTATTAATTATGGTTAATGCAAATGATAGCTCTGATCTTAAATCCAAAATTTTATTCTAATTTATTTAATCTTATTCTGTCAAATGCTGAACCATACTTTAGCTACAAGGATTCATTCTGCCCTTCTAGACAAAGAGCATGACGAAGCAGCCTCCTGGAACCATGTACCCAGACCCACACCCCAATCTTCACTCTCAAAGTTTTATCATTGCAAGAGGAGGCATGGAAAGATGAACCTAGGAAAAGACAGGATCTTCCCCGCTAAGGGGAGCGAGAACTTGCCTGAGCTATTAATGCCTCCTTTTCCAAGGCTCCATACTTAGCATTCCAAAATGGAGTCATTGGGAAGGTCCTCTCAACTAGGACACTTCCATGCTATCAGCTGCATGAAATAAAAGAGAGGGTAAGGTGATCCTCAAAAAGAAATTATCAGGGGAACAAAATAATCCAAAATGTGTTCTGCATAAGAGAAAAGTTTAATCACTCTTCCCACTAAATTATTCATCATCTAGCATCATGGCCTAAACATGTTCCTAAGAACTACATTTTGTCTTTAATTCCCCCTCAGAGAGCTGTGGGAGAGAGCTGTGCCTTTCCATTAGAAAGAATAAGCCATTAGAAAATGACATGCTTATAGTAGGAGCTTGATAAATTTAGTTAATGATAGTGCTCAAAAATACAACAATATGCTCTAATACTCTGTCCAGAGACAGCCAAATCAGTATTGTCTGCATTTCTTCAGCTGCCCATCCACACTTTTGTTCTTTTATTGTTCATGTGAATCGCTCTGCATCTCCTAGTGATAATATTTGCCTACATAAAGTCTAAAATTAGATTTCACAAGGGGAGTTGGTAGGCATAAGCACAGCAGTGAAAATGTATGTAACTGGTAAAATGTGCATAAAATATGTCAACTTAAGCATTTGCCTAATTTCATTTACATAATAAAGATCCTATTGAAAGACATGGTAATTTTTGTGCTTAGCCAGGATAAAGAAAATGAAAAGAAGCCTCAAGGTGTAGACACATCTCTACTTGATAAGCACTTTCTTTTCCTTTGCAGATGTGTCCATATTTTCTCCAGAAAAGCATCTTCATTATGTTTCTAATATGACAAAGGTAAGCTGATATTAAATATATGCATCACAAAGTTAGTACTCCTGTTGCAGTTTACATTTTGTTCACTTAACCTGAACAATACGTTTCAAGTCTTGAAATGCTTTATTTTTGTGCTCACCCTTGCCTCCTTTTACCATGTAGGATATACAAAAAAAGTCATCAACACAGGTACTTATGTCCAAGTTGCTATGAACTTAGGAAGGAAAACAGTGTTAATCCATAAGCAAACAAAAAAAAAAAAAAAGGAAAATGACATATAGGCAATGCTCATGGGGAGAATTTCCGGGCAAAAAGTCACTAAGGTCAAAGTCACTAAGATCAAAGTCACTAAGATCAAAGTCAAGAAACAGGAATTGTAACACCAGAGTCAATACCACAGGCAACATTAACCTTGGATAAATCAACCTCTCAGAAGATCTCCACCCTCCCCCTCCCCAAAAGGCTAGATCTTAGAAAGTGAAGGCATTTAAATAGGACATGAGAGTGGAGCAGTGGATACCCACCCAGAGGCAGACACAAGGACTCTTGCCGGCAGAGAACAGAGTCCCTTAGAGCCCAGGATGCCCAAACCTGCCTCCAGCCAGCCAGGCATCCTCTTTGTAATGGTGGGCTTCATTCAAAGATGAACTCAAAGTTCTAATTTTTATACAGAATTGTGCTCCTGCTCAAATTTCAGTGCAGAGCTGTGCTGCAAACAAAGCCAGGACGCAAAGAACCCTAAAGAACTCTGGGAAGCACTCCCTTCACCCTACACCTCACTCACACCAGCACCAGCATCTTGACTACGAGGCTGGAGCAGTGTGGCAGCTGGGCAAAGAGCTTGAGAGACTCCAGATGCAGTACAAGAAAAGTCACTCCTGTGTGCACAACCTCTCACAGGCATACTCACTAGAAATCCTAGAATTTGACCACATCAGAGGTGTGGTCACTCACCTAGAACAGTGAGGGAGAGGACAGGATGAGGGATAGGGGAAGAGACAGAACGTCTATTCTAGTCAACATTTTAAAGCATGCCACACAGAGTTGAGTGAAATGACATAATGTTGTACATATACAATAAGTAATAAATAAAAGTCTATTGAGCATCTATCATGTGCATGCCCTGGCCTAGCACTAAATATACTGTGGTGATCAAGACATCCCAGACCTCCTCCTTGGGTACGTGCATTTCAAAGTGAGGAGGCACACAACACAAAAGTAAATAAAAATTTAAATACCAACAAATGTTATGAGGGAAATAAGCAGGGTGAGCTTACTGCAGGGTGGCTGAAAGATCACTTTCAGTAGTGTAATAGGGGAAGATCTCTCAGAAGACGTGTCATTTGAGCTGAATGATGAGATAATTTAGCCATATAGAAACAAGAGGAAAGATCGTTCCAGACAGACATAACTGTAAGGGTGAAGGCCTTGAGGTAAGAGGAAGAAAAAAAGAGATTTGGGTAGATGGAGAATATGAGAAGACAGACAGGGAGGATACAAGGTCAGAAAGGGGGTTGAGTCCAAATTACATTGGGCATTGAAGGCCATGTCTTAGATTTGAGATGTTTATTCCAAGTTCAATAGGAATTCATGAACTACTTTAAAAAGAGAAAATATATAATTTATGTATGAAAATATTACTCTTATTGCTGGGTGGAGAATGGAATTGGGTGCTAATAAGTTTGGAAGCTCAAAAAATCAGTTATTTAGGCAAGAGATAATGGTAGCTTAGACTTTAACACATTAGCTGGTAGTAGAAATGGAAAGAAATGGAAGGATTTGAGATGTACTTTTAAAGGCAGAATGATGAGAAATTCAAAGCGCTCCCAATAAGATCATGAAGAAGGCAAAGATGCCCCCTCTCATCACGACTTTTCAACAATATACTGGAAATACTAGCTAATATGATAAGACAAGAAAATGAAATAAAAGGTATACAGATCGGGAAGGAAGAAATGAAACTGTCTTTGTTTGCAGATGGCATGATCATCAATGTAGAAAATATGAAAGAATCAACACCAGCAACAACAAAAGCTCCTGAAACTAGCAAGTGAGTATAGAAAGGTTGCAGGATATATGGTTAACATACTACAGTCAATCATATTCTTACACACCAGCCATGCATGAGTAGAAAGTAAAATTAAAAATATAGTACCACTTGCATTAGCACCCAAGAAAATGAAATATTTGGGTATAAATCTAGTGAAATATGTGTAAGATCTGTAAGAGGGAAACTAAAAATCTCTGATGAACAAAAGCAAAAAACTAAATAAATGAAGAGAGATTCCACGTTCACGAATAAAAAGATTCAGTATCATCACAGAATCAGTTCTTTCAACCTGATTTGCAGACTCAATGCAATTCCAATTAAAATCCCACCAAGTTATTTTTGGGGATATCAACAAACTCATTCTGAACTGATTTATATAGAGGGCAAAATAGCCAAGAAAATATTTCGGTGTCAAAAGAGAAGACAAGCCACAGACCGGGAGGAGAATTTACAAAAGACACAGATGATGAAAAACTGTTACCCAAAATACACAAAACTCTTAAAACGCAACAATAGGAAATAATCTGATTTTAAAATGAGACAAATACCTTAACAGATAACCTCACCAAAAAAGATAGACAGATAGCAAATAAGCCTATGAGAAGCTTCAATCGTTTGTCATCAGGGAAATGCAAATCAAAACAACAATGAAATACCTCTACGTACTTATTAGACTGGGCCAAATCCAGAATACTGACAGCACCAAATGCTGGTGAGGAGATGGAGCAGCAGGAATTCTCATTCATTGCGATGGGAATGCAGAATGGTGCAGCCACTTTGGAACACAGCTAGCCGTTTCTTATAAAACTAAACATATTCTTACCTTGCGATCCAGAATTCATGCTCCTTGGTATTTACCCAAAGGAGCTGAAAATGCAGGTCCACACAAAAACTTACACACAGATGTGTATAACAGCTTTATTCATAATTGTCCAAACTTGGAAGCAACCACCTTCTGTAGGTAAACAGGTTAATTAACGGTGATACATCCAGATAACGGAAAAGTACTAAACCAGTGTTAAAAAGAAATGAGGTATCCAGCCATGGAAAGACATGGAGAAATCTTAAATTCATATTAGTAAGTGAAAGAAGCCAATCTGAAGAGGCTACATACATTGTGATTCCAAGTATATGGCATTCTGGACAAAGGAAGACTATAAAGACAGTAAAAAGATCAGTGGTTGTCACGGTGACGGGGAAGAAAAGGAGGTGGTTAGTAGGGGTAAATATTCAGAACAGAGAGGATTTTTTAGGGCAGTGGAAATACTCTGTATGATACTATAATGATGGATACATGTCATTATATATTTGCCCAAACCCACAAAACATACAACAGGAGAGAACCCTAGTGTAAACTATGAGCTTTGGATGAACATGATGTATCAGTGTAGGTTCATCAACTGTAACAAGCGTACCACTCTGGTGGGGGTTGTTGATGGGAGAGGCTATGAACATATGGGGGTGGGGAGTAGATGGGAAATCTCTGTACCTTCCTCTTAATTTTGCTGCGAACATAAAACTTATTTTAAAAAATTAAGTTTAAAAAAAAGTAGACAGATAAGATTTGCTAATGCATAGGATAGAAGAAGAGAAAGAAGGGAGAAAAATCGAGGATTATACCTATGTGTGGGTTTTGGGATTGAGTAATTAGAAAGATACTTATGTCCTTTTCTGAGATAAGGCTCCTAGAAGAGTATACCTCTCCTGGCATTAGGAGCATAAAAGAGGAGGTAGATCAAGAACTCTGTTTTGATGTCTATTAGACATTCACAGAAGATGTCAAAAGGCAGTAGGAGTGATAAATTTGGAATTCAATATATACACAAGGAGTAGAGACATAATTTTGGGATTCATCAACATACACACTAATTTAAAATCCAGGTTGTAGGGGCAACTGGGTGGCTCGGTAGGTTAAGCCTCTGACTTCAGTTCAGGTCATGACTTTGCGGTTCATGAGTTCAAGCCCCTCATGAGGCTCTGTGCTGACGGCTCAGAGCCTGGAGCCTGTTTCAGGTTCTGTGTCTCCCTCTCTCTGCCCCTTCCCCGTTCACATTCTCTCTCTCTCTCTCTCTCTCTCTCTCTCTCTCTCTCTCTCTCTCAGAAATAAACATCAAAAAAATCCAGGTTATAGGTGAAGTCTCCCATGAAGAGATTTTCAATATGAAAGCACGGGTCAAGGACTGAACCCTGCAGGACTCTTAACATTTAGAAGTCAGAGAGAAGAGAAGCATGCAGAGAAATTGGGGAAGTAAAAGTCTGTGAGGAAGGAGGGAAAGAACATTCAGGCAGAGCAGACAAGAAAGTAGATCAGGAAAGGGGATGACAATAATGTGGATTGTTGCTACAGAGTTTCAGAGAAGAAAAACAAACAAAGGAGTGTCCACTTGAAGGACATTTGGTAATCTTAACAAAAACAGCTTTGCTGGGAGGTGAAAATAGAAACCATTAACAGGCAGTGAAGAAATAAAGAGAACCGGCAACTTCCTTTGAGAAGCTTGTTACTAGAAAAGCAATAGGGGCAGTAGGATGGGAGTATGAGATCAACTAACCCAGCCCAGAGCAGATTTCCAACATATAAAGCATGTCAGCCCTGGTTCTAGCACATCCCATGGCACTCTTCACTTTCAAGAGAAGCTCCAGACTCCTTGGGCTGGCAAAGACCATACACAGGCTGGCGTCAAGCAATGATCCTACCTCCATTCCTGCCTCTCTTCCTGTCCTTCCTCCCGTCCTCCTGTCCCTCCCAAACCATCTACAATATACCATACCATAGTAGTTACCACTCCAGCATCCTTTAAGCCTGCGTGCTCTTGTACACATTGTTATTTCTGCCAGAAATGTCTTTTCCTTCCCTAATTTCTCAGTAATTGAGGTTCAGTTCAAATGATCTGATGCATGAAGGCTTCCAGCAAACCTGCAGCTTCTCCTCCTCACTTGCCTTATATGTCACTCCACGGGAGCCTTTATACCATTTGTGAATGTGTCTGTTGGTTGACTGCGTCTTTTTCCTTCCCTACAACTTGTACCCATCAGAGGCCTCTAGACCATTGGCTATGAAATATGAACTGAATAGAGGCACCTATAGATATTATCAAAATAACTTCAGTCACTGGTTCCATAGCACCCTAGCATACCTTGAGCTGTATCCACACTGGCTTATCCAAGTCCGAACACCATTCCTTTTCCTCCCGACCTTCTTGCAAACACAATGCCCAAGATGAATGAAATGAGAAAAGTGTGTTAAGCAAAGGAGGAATAAAGTGATGAATGCTCAATAGCATTCCAAGATTGGGTAAGTGCATAATAGCTAATTTTAATTTCAGGAGCCTAAGGGCTGTTCTCCTGTTTCAGACAAATTCAGATCGGGAGGCCAATATTTCCTACAAAACTGCGCTGTAAAATAAAAAGGAGCTGAGGGCATGGGTTTTGTTTTATTTGAAGCAAGATCTGGGTAGATAAACATGATCCCAAAGGAAATTTAAGCTAATTGGCTGCTAACTCCCATCTGTTTTGTGTTCACATCTATAGAATCTATCACTTCCTCTCCACCATCTCTCCACAGATTAAGGTTCCTGCTAGTCCCTGTCCAGCCTACACAGCCCCTGATCCATCACACCATTTCCATACGGATGATGTTTTCCTTGCTAACAAATCTTCATTCCCTTCTCTTGTCTACAAAATCAAAA